>CP092885.1:32446613-33046613 GCA_030710605.1 Cordylochernes scorpioides | reverse complement strand
TCACTTTTAGTGAACCTCTCTCTCCCTCTCAGAAACAGAAATATCCAAACTTCTTCTGATCTACAATAGTCAAGAGAGATATAGCAGCAAACCACTTAAGATTGTGCCTGGAAATCTGGAGTTCGGAGGATCATCGAAAAAGCATAAAGTAAAAGATTGACATGGTGGAGATATTTCCTTTTTATTTTGCCATGAAATCCAAACCTATATACAAGCCTGTAATATTGTATTTATATATAATTATGTTTTAATTATATTTTAAATAGATAAAATATCTTTTATATATAAAAAATCAATGTCTGTTGTCTGTTTCGCGCTAAGCTCAAAAACTACTGAACTAATTGGTACCAAATTTTGCATGTCGCTTTTTATAAACCTGAGGAAAATTTTCGGCTACATTTTGATTAGTATTTTTAGCTATTTATTTTTTCATTTGAAGAACTTTTTTTTTACGCGGAGTAAATACGAGGCGAAGTAACAACACCAGGCCAATTAAGCGACCAATGACGTTCTGCATTTTTTTTTTTCAAGTTCAAATTTCTTGCGTACTTTTTTTGAAATATCTTTTTACATGAGTGTTACATTTTTTTACAAAAGTATTGAGTATTGAGAGAGAGATTTATAGAACTAAGTTACGGTAAGTGCACACAATGCAATTTTAAGAAAACTTTACAAAATTAGCATTACTTTAGGTAAATAATGGCTTTCGTATTTTTATTAATTTTTGTTCTGGCCTTTTTTTTTATCTCTTAAAAAATCGTTTAAAATGCAGTCGCAGTCATTAGCAAACACATATGTTTGCCTAATTTCCATGTGCTCTTTTATTTTTCACAGAAAAATATTTACATGCCAGTATTTTGGATTAATTTTTTTTATAACCCTATTTTGACGTGACAACGTCTTAAATTAGTTTGCGGCTGGGAGTCACTTATGAAAAAGTGTAACGCCCGGTAACGTTACGATGAGTCACCGAACGAGAGTGCTGCGCGCGCAGCTGCGCGCGCAGCGCTAGAGAATTAGGCGCATTGAATCGGCGCATGCTTGTCTCTGTCTTTGTCTTTCAAGAACGTTCTTGGCGTTGGAAAAACAAGAAAGCGTCATAATACAAGTTCACACGTGTGGTTAAAGTATCGTCAGCTGTGTCTGTAGTGAAAATGTGGAGTGCTTAGATTCGTCATTTACAACAACTACAACAATAAAGGTAAATAATTGTACACTGATATTTCATTATCGTAAACTATGATTGATTGATTAATTGTTAGATTGACACAAAAGTTGAGAAACTGAGTTTATAGGTTATGTCATACTATTGATAAATGTTGATAGTGTTAAGTAAATTATTAGTTTAAAATTAATTAATTAATTAATTATTATTTTACAAATTTTAAATACTTTCAAATTTATTTAGCAAAAATTTGAACCTTCGATCTGAATAAATGTTTTGATTTTCGAATTGATTATTTAAAATTACAAATATTAAGAAAAAGTGACAGATATAAGAAAACTTTATTTAAACTGTGTTGAGCAAGAATTTTAACATCTAATATAAGTAAATGTTTTAATTTTCAACTTCATCATTTACAATTACAAATTTTATTTAATTTCAAATTTATTTAGCAAAAATTTGAACCTTCGATCTGAATAAGTGTTTTGATTTTCAAATTGATTCTTTAAAATTAAAAATTCATCCATTCAATCATGAATCATGAATCCATTCAATCATGCCTGCTTGTGCAATTACGATCCACAAGGCCCAGGGTGGGACGTTTACTACAATTGTTTACAACTGTGTAAAACAGTGAAGTGCAAGCGAAAACAATTTCCTTGCGTGCCTGCTTGTGCAATTACGATCCACAAGGCCCAGGGTGGGACGTTTACTACAATTGTTTACAAGTACTCCTCAAAACAACCACAGCAATTGGTATATGTAGCCATGAGCCGCGTCACAAGTATCGACGGATTGTACATCATAACAGAAAAGGACTCTCCATTGGTTTTCAAACATGGCCGAGATGGAAACGACTCACAGACTACTCGATATATTCGCAATGAATACTTACGACTTCGTGGACACACTCTAGACACAATTACCAAACAAGCCGTAAAATTCTGTGACGACGCAACCGACGCTGGACAACTTATTGTAACGAACATCAACTGTCAAAGTTTAAGTGCCCATGCCGCGGACATTGAAACAGATACAGTGATACCACGATCAGACTATTTAGTATTGACTGAAACGTGGATGCGCGACACTTGTGAACCAACTCCAATCAAGGGTTATGAGTGCGTATCCAGGGAAAATAATCGACCTAACTCAGATACCAACGCGGCTGGTGGAGTGGCGATCTATCGTAAATTATCATCGACATCTACGGCGGAAGTGTTCCAAGTTGCGATTACAGACGTAACTCGTGTCATTAAAACCAAGGGTGACATGTGCATGACTGAAGTTACTTGCTTCGCCGCTAATACTAGCTTCAAGTTTATACTCGGTGCTGTATATATTCATCCAGAAGCTAGTATGCAGGATATTGGAATGTTACTATGGCAAGGACTCGGTCCGTACATTCACAACAGCCAGTACGTGCCACCGTTCGTGCAAATTGATTCTAGTATACCGATTCTTCTGTGTGGTGATTTTAACAAAAACGTAAAGCCTGACAACTCGTTTCTTAATTTCATGAAAAATACGTATAATCTTGATTGCGTATCAAACGTTTCTAAGTCAACTACGTTAAAAGGAACAACTATCGACTTGACCTTCGCAAGACACATTACAGCAGAAACACTTCCTTTCATTTCATATTTCTCCTATCATCGTCCTATCCTCAACAAAATCACTCAAATAGGAATTAGTTAAGTTTAAGTTTACATGTACAATGTTTTAGTAAACAAAATATATTTCTATAGTTAAAATTTGTGCAATTCTTATTTTCATTCAATTCCTTGTTCCTATTGTGCAATTTAATTATATTCATATCAATAAATATTCTACCGTTGTCACGTAAAATCTTCGCCCGTAAAACCGACTTTACAGGCAACCATTGTTTTATTATTCTTACTGAAAAGATGGGCATCGAAGTCAAGATCCATCGCAGTTACTCACTCAACTCAGGCAATTTCAAGGGTTAATGCGCTGGGGCGGCTACCTCGGGGGTTGGGTTTAAAGCTGCCATCTATTAAAACTATATTGATTTTGACACAACTAAATGGATTGCAAAAAATAATTAAATCAAATACCTAAACACTGATATAATCTTTTTTTTTTGCCATCACACACACTTTTTGCCTGTGGTTTATGTGTTACTTCTGTATTGCTATTCTATGGCACTTCTGCTATTTATTATTGATGTACTTTCAGTATGAAGGAAATTGCACTCGAGAAAATTCTCGGGCGAAGCCGGGTGATTCGTCTAATATCTCATAAAACCCTACTTTAGCTAATCAGTAATATTGCATAAGTAAATTTAACTTACTTATATATAGGTATTTATACAGACATTATATTTACATATTTTCTCTCTACCCCTCATATCTACTGTACATCTCCAACAGCCTTGCCGTTAGAGAATTGTTTGTCTTGATAAAGACGATGTGCTGGGGTCACCAAAATATTAAAATAAAAACTATTTCGTATTGTTACACCGCTGCTGTGTCAAGGATGATCAAATAAGCACGCGGGATCTGTAAAGATCTCTGTTCGACTTCTCTTTATTTACCATCGTGTATTATAGAGGACAAGCAAGGCAGGGAGAATCATCCCGCCGTCAACAAGGGAGAGTATGACTCCACTCTTGGCCAGCTGCGCTTTTCCTTCCCAATGGGTCGGTCCGTCCCCCAGTTCATACATGGCGGACAGTTTTAGACTCCTTTGTACACCGTCGTAACATTATCCTCCTAAAAAACTGTTTGTATGTGTCTCAAACAGGGCAAACCTTCTCTCCAGTCTCCAGGAGGACCTTTAAACTGCTAAATATCTTCGATCACAAGAGTCTTGTCAGCCGTACTAAAATGCAACGCCAAAATTGGTTCGAAAATAGTGTATTAAGAAATTCGCTTACTAAAATCAATAGCCCGAACCATCCAAACAACAACAACAACAACAAAAAGAGTCATTTATTCTATATCTTACAAAGATTGTGGTTGGCTTTGTGGGAAAGAAGTGTGGGGGTTAGCCAACATAATAGAAGCATAATAAACCATGACAAATAAAGATCATCCGTTTATGGAAGGGCTTCGTGATGTCAATCCCGAGGTTGTCTTCTCTTCATAGATATTTTAAGAAAACTTAAAGTTCTCCGAAGTCTCCGTAACGACAAATGAAAATTCCTAATTCTATTCAAATCAATACCTTTATTAAGACCTTTAGTCCTATGTACAAATTCTTCTGAGAGATACAACAAATGATGGGAAAAAGAAGGGAGAAATAAATTCTAATTTACTAATTCGAATTTTTATAGTCCTGTATATTGGCCTCCAGAACGAAAATTAAAATAAATAAAATTTTCAAGTAGATCTATAGATTTAGCGACAGGCTTTTTAAAATTGTTGGAATCTGTTTTAATAACTTACAAGAATTTGTTTATACAGGATAATCCCATATTATGGATTTTTTTTTGTTATTTATAAATATAAAAATGAAAGTGTGTACTCTATATAAATAAAAATATCACAAAATTCCATTAAAATACAAACACTTAAGGATATTCTTGGCAATTTATATCCAAATTTATTTTATCTTTAAATTACCCTTGTGTGTGAATGACCTGTGCTGAAAGGTGTCTATTTGCACGTAGATAAGAGAAAGGTGTAGTGAAGTAGATGTAATACCAAACGCCACGCTTCCTTCTCGCCTCAACACATTCCTTTCGACACAGATTCCAGAAATAGAAGTGAATAGCCTGCCATCTACTGGACGTTAGGTGAATTAAAATCACGTCACGTTCTCCTTTGACACCATTGTGTCCCCCACCATTGTAGTCTGTATAGCATAACTCTGATATATCACGCTGTTTAGTCTTATACACTGACTCATATCTAAGTCCAAAGAAGCAAAGAAATAAAAAGTAATATATAATAATATACAGAGATGATATATTTATTGGAACTTGACAATGATAATTTAAATAATTAAATTGATTCTTCTAACCAATTGTTACAAAGGTGGAAAAATATATAATAATATAGTAAATAAAGGGTAGATAAAATGCAGGGGAATATATATAGTTGTGTATGTGTACAAATTTCTTCAGCAAGGAAGACTTCCCCACCTTGAGAGAGTTCTCCTCCAGACAAGGTCTTCTTGAACACTCCTCAGTTTTTTAATGGAACTTGAGATATCTCAGTAGACACATCTTTTTTTTTTTATCTTTCAAGTGACACAATCTTTATTATTATTTTTATTATTATTTATCTGAAGGAGTCCTTATAGAAGTGATATTATCTCTTAAACGATTGTTTTATTGAATAAGTAAGTAGCGAGGAAGTTATGTATCTCTAAGTTGCTGTCTTGGTGAATGCATAATTTTGTAGTAACAAGCAACAATAAAACGTTATTTTGACAAATCAATAATGAATATTTATTATAAATCAAAAGTTATATGAAGAGAAAGAAAATAAACCAACCCCTTGATTCCTTATTGATTGTGTCAAACTGTAAAAGCAGGGGAGGATCTTTATTATAAAACGGTATAAACTAGCCGAATGACCCGGGCAACGCTCGGGTTTTACCCGAGTGAATTTTTAACTTGTGTATAAGTATACTATATAATACTTTAGACGAAAAACATGGTGAAGGAAGACGAGTTTCTTTTATTGACGAATAGGTGCAAGCTTTCGGGTAAAAACCCTTCAACAGGCGAGCGCGACTTATGAGAATTATGAGTAATTCTTATAATTCGCGCTCGCCTGTTGAAGGGTTTTTACCCGAAGGCTTGCACCTATTCGTCAATAAAAGAAACTCGTCTTCCTTCACCATGTTTTTCGTCTAAATTCAATCCAGAAAGAATTCTATCTATATATGTACAATATAATACTGTTTTAAAAAGCAAATTGTATTCATTATATTTATTTAATACGACTCGGCTTCGACCGGGTTCCTCCCGAGTGAATGTTTTTCAAAGTAATACAGTTTTAATAAATCTTATTTATTGTGTTGTTTGTGTGATTATATATATCTTATTATCATTCTAAATAGAAATTTTTGAGAAATCGATAGAAAATGATTATGTTATTAATAATGATATTAAAAATAAAGAAGGCATATCCTGATCAGGAGCACAGGGGCTTTTTAGATGGCAGAGCGCCATCTAGTGGAACAGAAATTAACTAAAAATTGATTTAGCCTGTTCTCTGATATTTGGCCAACCCATTTTCTTGATATATCAAGAAAATTATATATTAATTGGAATCCTCATGACTACTAATTAGAGTAATTCGACTTATTCTCAAGTCCCCCCAGTGATTAATCAATCAAAATACAACTCAGTTTTCAATAATTTTAAAGCTTCATCTTTAGTTTTTAATGTGGATGACGATCTTCTTTTTATTTTTTGTGATAATTGACATCTTGATTCTATTCAAGTACTTGCCGGAAGACAATAATTTGAGTTTCTTTGGTTCATAAATAAACAAATTCTTCAGAGAAATCACCTTTGTGTGAGCATGCAACATACAGTTGTCCGTGAAAGATGCAGGGAGATCTGATAGACTCCTCAGTACTGAATTGATTGTTATTGGGATTTGTAAAAAATAATCTAAATTAGTTATTAGTTTAATTTGAATTGACTTTGAGAATAGCTTAGGTTTTAAAGTGCATCTACATACCCCTACTTGTTAAATTTATGAACCTTCCATACAAACATATATATAGTTTCACACCTGTGTTTTACCCGAGTGAATAAAGACAACACCGAAAGAATATTGTTTCAGTCTACATGATTCATCAATATTATCGTAATCATTTTTGACTGAGAAATAACTTGATTAATTTGAAATACTTGATTAATTTGAATTTCCTTTGTCTCACTGCTTTGTTCTTATGCATACCTCTTGTGAATCCTGTATAGGGTCAGTGACCCTAAATAAAGGCTTTTGTTGTTGTTGTTGTTGATTAATTTGAATTTTCCTTGGTTGAAAACTCTACACTCTGTTAAAATTTCAGCCAGATTATTCAAATATTGAGGTAAGACACAAATAAATAAATATACAACGTTGATTTATATAGAAAGGGTAATAATCAGGATGGAAAAATTTGACGTGAAGAATTTGATCTCAAAATATAGAATGGCTTCTTCCGTCAACAACTATGCACCATTTATTGACTTTATCTGAAATCTATCATTTTTTGGTCAATTTTTTTACCAAAGGGGGTCATCTACTGATACATTAATAGCTAAACCTCACTTTGTAAATTATAAAAATTTCAACAATTTCTTGTAGATCTCATGAATTCCAAGCTCGTCCTAGACTTACGAGGGCCATAGTCCAAAATTATAATTTCTAAGTGATCGTTATGAATTTGATGAAGCTAGGTTGTGGCGTTGTTATCGACCTGAGTTGGCAAAATTGCAGAGATGGTTAACAGATACGTAGAGATTTGCATCTATTTTGACGGGAGAGGTCTTTTTTTTTTTATACACTAGATGCGTATTTTCGACTTTAAAAAGAAATTGTGAGAGAGTATTTTTCAGTTATTATATTTTATAAAAACAAAACAAAACAGTAAAGCCTTTTTTCAATTGGCTTTCAAACTGTTGAGGGTTCATTTCCTTTATAGATAACTTGAAATTACAAAAACGCTTAAGGATTATGATCTCAATTTAATTTTTTTTAAAGGCGACAGTAGAGGTGGCCGAAATGTAGGGTAAAAAAAAACTAGTATATTAAAAATATCACAAAACTACGAATATAGTCAACAAGTGAATAGATCAGGACAAAAATCTACGCATATAACCAATGAGTAAATAGAACAGAGAAAAACTTACAGAGGTTGATGTAATTGTTTTCACTTCGTCTATAAGAGCAAACAGCTACAAATAAAGCCAATCAGTGAATAAAACAGAACAGCTTTGAATCTATATAACTTCCATAAAAATGCTGTAAAAAAGAAAGACTTAACCGAACATCCAAACATACCAAAAATTTCTGCTTGATTAGAAGGACAGAGCCAATTTCCAATTATTTGTTTAGGCAGGTACGATAAGTTGACCCCCCACACTGATAAAACGGTGTTTACCTTACAACCCTGAACACTCGGATTTTCCTGGAAAATCTCTTAAAGATTTCTTGAAAAAGACATGGCCCACCTGTGCTGTGTGAGCAGAAGAGCTTAAATTGACTTGTTCCATATGTAAATACCTGTTTTTCATTTTATTATTATTATTTTTTCTTATAATCTGTATATATTTACCATATGTATATAATCTTTCTCCATTTTTTATTTCCCACTTTCATAGGTTTCTCCGTCTTGTAACCCCAAGGAGAATTCTCTGTAAGACCTGTGTGTCTTAATAAAGGCTTTTGTGTGTGTGTGTGTGTGTGTGTGTGAATAAAACAGAACAAAATCCTACGTAGAACACCAACCAGCGTATAGAAGAGAACGACCAGAACCAATCTCCGTTGAACCAAGGAACAAGGCTGTGACCCCACCGACCTACGAGAAAACAAAGAGGAAAAAAAAGTCCAAGGCGGTGGCAGACATGTTTACCAATGTGGCAGCGATAAGGAGAACCCCGGCCTTGAATTCCGGAAACCGGGGGAGACTTCAGGGAACTTTCGCCCGACCCCATTTACCGGGGATTGAGGGCCTCTGTATCAATTAGAGCAATCACTATGTAATTGACCATCCTTCCACGATACACACAATATATTGAATGTCAAATATATCATATCTAGAGATGTCACTTTAACACTCGTTTCTTTATTGAAGAATAGTAATTGCAGTTTTTTACACAAAACATTTGAAAGATTTATTTAAATTAACGTTTAACCACTATTTTATTCGAAGTTTTTTTCGTATCATGCCCTTTCTCAACCTCTCTGAGAGAGAAATAGTTCTCCTATATATATTAAAAAAAAATATATATATATATATATATATATTACTAGCGGATGTACCCGGCTTCGCCCGGGTTTTACCCGAGTAAAGGTTTGTCTAACGAACATTTGTTAGAACAATTCTCTATAAACTTATAAAAAAAAGGTATATTTTGATAATTTGAAACTCGTAAATTTGAATCTCTCGATAAAGTGAACATTTTTCCCCGGTCCCTGTGTGCCGTGTCATCCTGAATTTTGTCTTTCCTAATTTTCTACATTACAAAATCATCGTTTTATCTAGTGAACATTTTTTCCCGGTCCCTTGAAAAATACTCGATAAGTTGAATAAAATCAATATTAATTAAGAAGGTTCAGAAGATGAGTTTCTTTAATTGTAAAAACGCTACAAGCTTTCGGGCAAAAGCCCTTCGACAGGCAAAATATAACTATACTAAGAAAGATATCGATGGTTGTAGTGAATATATACACGTATTAATTTACATAAATATAAAAATATATAAAAAATATATATAAAAGGCATGCAAATGAACAATTTAACTATTTGTAAAAGTGAAAAAGTACGAACATAAAAATCTTAGAGGGTAATTCAAGAAATGCAGAAACATTAGCTGAAAGAAAAAGAATATCAATGAGGCAAATATACAAATCCACCCGTAATAGTTACTTGGATACAATTAGTTATACAGTTGAAGATCCATTGCAGTCATATATTTGCCTCATTGATATTCTTTTTCTTTCAGCTAATGTTTCTGCATTTCTTGAATTACCCTCTAAGATTTTTATTTTCGTACTTTTTCACTTTTACAAATAGTTAAATTGTTCATTTGCATGCCTTTTTTATATTTTTTATATATTTTTTATATTTATGTAAATTAATACGTGTATATATTCACTACAACCATCGATATCTTTCTTAGTATAGTTATATTTTGCCTGTCGAAGGGTTTTTGCCCGAAAGCTTGTAGCGTTTTTACAATTAAAGAAACTCATCTTCTGAACCTTCTTAATTGATATACCTTACTAGAAGAGTCTTTACCTTTAAAATCAATATTAATTGGTTCCCTCGGTAATTGGAAGTTAAAGGAATAGTATCTTTGCCTTGGAATTGTATCATTATTCTTGTCTCAAATAAATTGCCGTGTCATCCTGAATTTTGTCTTTCCTAATTTTCTACATTACAAAATCATCGTTTTATCTAGTGAACATTTTTTCCCGATCCCTTGAAAATACTCGATAAGTTGAATAAAATCAATATTAATTGGTTCCCTCGGTAATTGGAAGTTAAAGGAATAGTATCTTGCCTTGGAATTGTATCATTATTCTTGTCTCAAATAAATTGCCGTGTCATCCTGAGATAATCTTACTTTTGATAAATAATCTTTAAGATAATAAACTTAGTGATAATAAAACTTATAGATAAAAAAACTTGTTATCATCGTCGCAATGGTGGCGCTGCTTGCGAGTTAAATCTACAAATATGCAAATAGCTCTAAGGATATTCAAGATATTCAAGAAATTATTTTTCAGAAACCTTCCCAGTACTATACTAAATAACTTCCCAAAGTTTCATGGCGTTCCAATGAGTGGTTTGGTCAGGCATAAAGGACAGACACACACATACATTCATTCATTTTTATATATATATATAGATAATGCAGCGAATATATAGAAGAATATGTATTACAGTCGAACTTGAATAATTCGAAATCCAAGTGACCAAAAAAAAAATCGAATTATCCAAAAATTTCAAATTAAAACGGAAATTCTATTTATAGGAAATTCTAGGGATCAATATAAATATTCGAATTATCCAAGTTCTACTGTATATATTTTAATTAAAGATAATTAAGGCAGATTTATAACCCCAATATTCATTAATAAATGCAGTTTTTATAAAAAAAATCTTTCTAATAAAATCTAGATGTTGCTGATGAAACCATTGAGAAGTTTCATTATTGATGAACCACACGCCCTTTCATTTCAATTTCATCTTTTTTTGCTGCATAAAGTCTGTCAAAATAATCTGGAGAGAGAAATTATTATATATAATTATAATAATGAATTGAATAATTAATTTAAAAATTAAAAAATAATATTATCTATGTATGTGTGTGTGTCCTTTATGCCTGACCAAACCACTCATTGGAACGCCATGAAACTTTGGGAAGTTATTTAGTATAGTACTGGGAAGGTTTCTAGCAAATAAAATTTTTGAAATAACTTTTCGCCTAAAAATAATCAAGATAAATATTCTAATTTATCTGTTATAATTCAACAATCTGCTCTAAATATTATCATGATGATACGATGATTTTGTAATGTAGAAAATTAGGAAAGACAAAATTCAGGATGACACGGTAATTTATTTGAGACAAGAATAATGATACAATTCCAAGGCAAGATACTATTCCTTTAACTTCCAATTACCGAGGGAACCAATTAATATTGATTTTATTCAACTTATCGAGTATTTTTCAAGGGACCGGGAAAAATGTTCACTTTATCGAGAGATTCGTTAGACAAACCTTTACTCATGTAAAACCCGGGCGAAGCCGGGTACATCCACTAGTATAAAATATGTTTAATTGGATATATGGAAATTTTTCCGAGAGAATAATAATCTATGAAAAGAAAAGTCAATTTCTCCTTAAATAGACGCTTAAACTAAATGCAATCATATATCAATAGATCACTCTTACCTTTAGCGTATTTTTTTTTTTAATGGGAGGCGTAACTTTTCTTTTTATAGATCGATATCCTCCCGGATAAATTTTCATCTATATTTGGAAAATAAAATTAGCCTGCCATGTTTCCAGCCTCTACGGAATATTCTGAAGATTCCCAGAATCCTTGATGTATTTTATAAATCAAGGCCAGATCTGGACTGACGAAGACCATTAGCCCGAAATAATCGTTTAGCAAAACAGGTATTGTGACTTTGTCAACGACACAAGTCCGTTAGTCTGATGAGAAGGTCAATAAATGGCGTTTAGCTTTAGCGTCTATTTTGATAGGAGAGGTGTGAGACCTTTCTTTCTTTTTTTTACATATATTAATTCTATATATAACATTTCAAAGTCGATTATCAATTTAAAACCTATAGGATTTAACAACTACAATTTTACGATGACCAAATTCCCAAATACAAACCTAGTATGAAAACTATCTAGAAACAAGACATATCATTTTTAAGACGAAAATTTTGAAGTCATTAATGCAATTTTATATTTTTAATTGATCGCATTCAAAGCGGAAATGTTTGTTTGCACAATTAAATATTTAAAAACAAAAAATAAGGAAGGAAAGAAGGATACTTTAAACAACTATATGCAAGCCAGGAGGCTCCCCCAAAGACAACGCGTCTTCCTCCAGAATATCAGGGGATCCTCTCATGCTCTCCCTTCACCTTAAGGTTCAGAAAGAACCTTGGCCGGGATGGCGAGGACATCGTCACCGAGCCGTTTGTCCAAAAGGTCAGCCCTGCAGGTCTGATTGCCGCTATATTATGACGAAAGTGCCCTGGATAAGAGTTCTGACGAAGCGCCGGGGAACCAAAAAGAGAAAAACAGAATTTTATGTTGATTTTTTTTGCTTATCCCTAGTACACGTGGTACAGGCCATGATAATCATGGTGGGTAGAAGTAGGCGACTGCTTTTACTGTAAGTTAACCACATGTCTACACATATGAAAAGAAGTTCTACCTTGCATTTAAAAAATTTGCCAGAGCCCCGTTTGGTACCTTGAACTCGCTGGTGGGGTTGGACTTTTACAAGAATCGGGGGTCATTGGAATATTTTTTTTTAAATCAGAAAAAAGTTCCCAATGCAGGAATCGAACCCGGGTCGTAGCGGTAGAAAACCAACGGTTTAGACCATCCTTCCACCGACCCCCTATGATGATTATGAAATTATAGTTTCAATACTAAATGTGAAAAAAGAAAGGCTACCTTCACTTTCAGAATAGACTCAAAGCCATGCATCATATATTGGCTCTCTCTGCAATTTAGCAGACTTGGGTCGGTGACAAAACAAACATAACGAGCTTTGGCAGATTAAAAACGTTCACCTGGAGATATGGTTTCAGGATATGTCCCTTACAGTCCAGTTGGAAGGAACAGGTGGTATTTTATCTTTTTTAGATTAATATATTTCCAGCTAAATTTCCCTCTATACTAACAAATCGGATTTAAAATCTAAAATTTCTATTTTCTTAGTTTTATCTTAAATCGATAACCGACTTAACGCATTATGAAAGTTAGTATGCAATCTATTTATTTATCCATCGGTAAAAAGCTTTTATCATAGATGCTCTCCACTACCCTTTAGCATAGATTCATAAATAAAGAAAGCTTTAATGATCTCTCTTGGCTAATCACCCTAGGTACCATCAATCAAGAAGACGAAAATGAAGAGTTTCTTTTATTTCATTTACGTTTTCACAAGCTTTTGAACATCTCTGTTATTCTACTAGTCTGTGAATCCGATGAATGTTGTTAGAAAACCGACCTATATACTCTTGAAGAAGCATTTGCATAGACAGTAAACGGATTATGAGTACTTACATTTACACTTTGCATATAATCATCTTAAACTGTACATTTTATATCATTCTTTTGCTTGAAGTATATTAGTAGGTTTTGAACAACGTTCACCAAAAAGAGGTCTATCAGAAGCACCAAATTGTTCTTGCGGAGAAACTGAACAAACTGCTTTTTACCTTATCTATGACTGTCCGAACTTTGCAGAAGTGAGACATTGTTTGTTCCCTGATCTAAATCATTTAACTTTCTTACATTTGCTACTTTGTCTATATACATTTTATGAACTCTGTCGAATAATACATGTAAATTTGTAAATATTTAATTATACGTTCTAATTTGTTTGTTGTTTTGTTTGTATCCTCTGTAATAGGCGCAAATATTCCAATATCGCCATATCACCAGATTTACACCTGTAGAAGAATAAAGATGTTCGAAAGCTTGTAAATGAACGTAACCCAAAATAAGAGAAATTCTTAATCTTCGTCTTCTCGATTTATAGAAACCTTTACTTTATCAGCCTAAAACTGAGGCCAGAAAGGGCTGGCACAATGCCAACAAACATCTGGTGTAACAAGGCTATTATATTAAAAGCAGCCGAATTATTGAATAATAACAAACAATAAATAATAAATACTTCCAGAAATACAATAGAATAGCGTTGGTCATATCAGAATATTTTATTTTCGTTGATATTAATAATGAGAAAAGCAACAAATATCTATTTAGGAGAAAATACAAGAAACAGAATAAAAATAAAGAGAATGGCTTTGGTCAAATTTACATATTTTTATTCATTGGTCGTATATAAAAAAAAATATAGCTGAAAAATAATTAAAATATTTAAGAAAACACAAATTTCAATTATTTGGTTATTCCAGGTGGAGCGTACAGAAAAAAAAAAAAAAATTAGAGAGAGAGAGAGAGAGAGAGAAAAAAAAAACACAGAAAATATCATTGGTCAAATACGAATGTTTTTATTCATTGATTTTTTTTCAATGCTATTTACGAAATACTAGAAGAAAATAAACCTAATGGGAACCTTGATCAAAACAGAATATTTTACCTTTTTTCCCCTCTTCGGTACTAGGCTTTTCCACAGATTGAGATACTTATCTATTTACTCTTTCTCTATATCAAATATCTTCAAAACTTTAGAATCAAATTCGATTATTTTTGAAAACCATCTTTTGATAAACTTGAAAAATATTATTTTTAATTATGATATCAAATATTTTTAAAAATATATTATTTAAAAATTATGCAAATTGAAATATAAATATCTGAAAATGAAACATTTGTTTTTAAATATTGTCTATTTAATATGGATTGTGTATTTGCTGCAAAAATAATAATTGATCTAAAAGACCTAGAAAATGTGAATTTAATTTTTGATACCTACTATATATCATTATTATTAAATGTAAATACATTTTACTTTTATCTCTCTCTTTTTTGGGAGCATATAGAGGCAAATCCATTTGTTAAAAAAATAACTTTGATTTAATATAAATTTATAGATATATTAAGTTTATAAATTCAATTGCCATTTATCGATAAAATGTGTAACAAATAAATTCACTCTGGCAATGTGTTTCTTTTCAATAATATGGTAAAATATTATCTCTACAGACCTTACTGCAATTATATAAGTTGTTGGATGATAGGGCTTGGCTCATCAGTAGTAAACCCTCTACCCTCTGTATATGAGGTATTGCCACCCAAATATTTAGTGACGAAAACAGATTTATAGACTTTTATTCTTGGACGATATATATATATATAAATAAATAGTTGTATAGTTTTATAGTTAAGTATTCTATTAAAATTATCTTAATTATTATGATTATTTAAATTCAAATTATAAAATTAGTAAATTGTTATTATTTAGTATAGATAGAGAGAGAAAAAAAAATCCTTTACTTCTAAAACATCATCTAGTTAATTATATATTTATAATTAATAACAATAAAATTTAACAACGTAACGTCCTTTGCATCGGCTTTTACACGTCATTTAGACATACTCTAATCCTATATATAGAATAATCGAAGTGAGAATATATATAATAGTTAGAAAAAAGAGAGAAAGACAGAACCATGTACTTTTGATCAAACTAATAATAAGAAGACAAAAGGTTTTGTAAAGAAGGTAGTTAAGATTGTTAGTATATATATATATATTTTTAAAATTTTATATTTTATCGTTTTTTTTTTAAAAGGTTTTTTAAATTTTTTTATTTTAAAATATGAATATAAATAGTTGTATTTAGTAATATATCTATACTATGAATTAACTTTTGTTATAAGTTTGGTTATTATGTTTTGAAACCCTAATGGTAGACCAGACATATACAAAAAAATTTAAATTGGAGTAATTATTGAAAAAAGAGGTCTGCTGAACCGGGAATTCTCAAATAGAAGTTCAGCGGTGTTTCATCCCTTCTCTAATACGTCATATACCTCTTTTCAACCGGATTTTATGTGTTAATATAAAGTTACTTCAGTGAAACATTTATATGAACAGATATAACAGATATAAATGTTACCAAATTCTTATTGTGAACCTACCTTGACCGCGCCGCCTTCAACTGTAAACATCTATTTATGGATGACACATGTTGTGGGGGGTGGGGGACAAAATTAGACCGTCCATTCTGAAGTTTTAGAACAACAAGATATTCAAAGAAGAAAGAAAAGATAGTTAAGGGAAGAAATTCAAACTTTATAATCTTTACAGCCAGTTATATTAAAATAACTGATTCAACACTTATTCATCTTTCAATATTCCTTTAAAAAGGCAAACTATTAGAGTTTAATAAAGCTATTAATTGTGAAAATTCACTTTTATTTAATTTCCATTTTCCTCCCCAGAAATTGGAGATTAAACAAAATGAATTCTATACAATATTACTTTAAAAATCTTGTGAAAAAATCTTCAAATCAGCTATTTAATTTAAGTTTAACTAATTGTTAAAGATTATAAATTTGTAGTATTTATTATTGAGAGAAATTATAGAAAGTAGATTTAATAAATGGATACTTCCATTTATTTTTTTAAAGTATTTTATAATTGATATACTGTTGAAATATTTTACTTGTCTAATACTAAATTTGTTTTTAATAAATTCCATGCTTAAATTTTTAACATCTTCTATGAAATTTTCTAATATATTATTTATTCTATAAAATCTTAGAAACTGACCAAAATATATACCTTTACAACAATTTAATGAAATATTAGAATTCATATTACAGTATTTTATAATATTGAAATTATAATTACTTTTTTTATTATAAATTTTAATAGCATTATTTGTAAGGTCTATATTTAGGTCTAAAAAGTTAACTTTTTTGTTTCTATAAATTTTTTCCTTGTTCTTAAGTTTCAAGTATTTAGGATAAATTTTAGGTATTAAGTTTTTGTACTGTGGATTATTAAATATTATGATGTCATCTACATAACGGAACATTTGCCAGTTAACATTATTTTGTAGAAAGTATTCTCTTTCGTACCAGAATAATATTAAGTTTGCTAATAAAGGACTGGAAGAAGTTCCCATGGGAACGCCTTCTGATTGAATATATATTTTATTTTTAAATTCTATATAGTTAAAATTTAAAAATGTTTCCAGTAGAGTTTTTGCTGTTTTAAGATCTAATTTAATTGTTTTATATCTGTTATGAATAATTTTAATGTGGAAAGTTTTGTCATTAATGATTTCGTTAAATAAATTGGTTATTTTATTATTTAGATCTCTTAAATTTATTTTAGAATATAGGTCCTCAAAGTCAAATGTGTGTACTGTTTCCATGTTTGTCCAATTGTTCATTAAATAGTTAATGATTTTTTTATTTGAGTCGATAAATTTATAATTATATTTATTAGTTAATTTATTTATAATAAATTGTAGTGTTGAAGCTAATTGTATATCAATGTTTTTTATAACTGAATTTATACCAGATGTGATTGTTCTGAAAGAAATAGGTTTTTTGTGTAGTTTAGGAATTATATAGAACTTTGGTATGTTTGGATTTTTGTAGTGATTATAAATTTTTAGTGAATTTTCAACGTTTTTGATGTCTTTTTTGATTTTTGTGGCTGTAGTTCTAGCAAAAGTGTATTTATGATTATTATCAATTTCCTTTTTTAGTATATCGTGGTATAGATTTTTACAAATTATAGATAAGTTATTGGAACATTTATCTATAGGAGTGATAATAAAGTCCTTCTGTAATTTAATTATATTTTCTTTAAAAGAAGGAATATCTGAATTAGGTTTTGTGTATTTAAGTGTATTATTATAATAATTTATAATTTCCTTTTTAATATTATGTTTCCATTCCAGAAAAGTAAATTCTGGAATACTGTATTTTATACTAGTTTTATTTATGAAAATATCTATATCTTTTAATATAGATTTAATTGTATTATTATAATTGTGTTTAATTTGAGGTATATATTTATACCCTTTATTTAAAATATCCTGATATTCTGGATTTAAAAAAGAAAAATTGCTAGTTAATATATGACCAGAAATCTTAAATCTATCGATATAGTTGTTGCAATTACATTTAATTTTTCTGGTCATATATTAACTAGAAATTTTTCTTTTTTAAATCCAGAATATCAGGATATTTTAAATAAAGGGTATAAATATATACCTCAAATTAAACACAATTATAATAATGCAATTAAATCTATATTAAAAGATATAGATATTTTCATAAATAAAACTAGTATAAAATACAGTATTCCAGAATTTACTTTTCTGGAATGGAAACATAATATTAAAAAGGAAATTATAAATTATTATAATAATACACTTAAATACACAAAACCTAATTCAGATATTCCTTCTTTTAAAGAAAATATAATTAAATTACAGAAGGACTTTATTATCACTCCTATAGATAAATGTTCCAATAACTTATCTATAATTTGTAAAAATCTATACCACGATATACTAAAAAAGGAAATTGATAATAATCATAAATACACTTTTGCTAGAACTACAGCCACAAAAATCAAAAAAGACATCAAAAACGTTGAAAATTCACTAAAAATTTATAATCACTACAAAAATCCAAACATACCAAAGTTCTATATAATTCCTAAACTACACAAAAAACCTATTTCTTTCAGAACAATCACATCTGGTATAAATTCAGTTATAAAAAACATTGATATACAATTAGCTTCAACACTACAATTTATTATAAATAAATTAACTAATAAATATAATTATAAATTTATCGACTCAAATAAAAAAATCATTAACTATTTAATGAACAATTGGACAAACATGGAAACAGTACACACATTTGACTTTGAGGACCTATATTCTAAAATAAATTTAAGAGATCTAAATAATAAAATAACCAATTTATTTAACGAAATCATTAATGACAAAACTTTCCACATTAAAATTATTCATAACAGATATAAAACAATTAAATTAGATCTTAAAACAGCAAAAACTCTACTGGAAACATTTTTAAATTTTAACTATATAGAATTTAAAAATAAAATATATATTCAATCAGAAGGCGTTCCCATGGGAACTTCTTCCAGTCCTTTATTAGCAAACTTAATATTATTCTGGTACGAAAGAGAATACTTTCTACAAAATAATGTTAACTGGCAAATGTTCCGTTATGTAGATGACATCATAATATTTAATAATCCACAGTACAAAAACTTAATACCTAAAATTTATCCTAAATACTTGAAACTTAAGAACAATGAAAAAATTTATAGAAACAAAAAAGTTAACTTTTTAGACCTAAATATAGACCTTACAAATAATGCTATTAAAATTTATAATAAAAAAAGTAATTATAATTTCAATATTATAAAATACTGTAATATGAATTCTAATATTTCATTAAATTGTTGTAAAGGTATATATTTTGGTCAGTTTCTAAGATTTTATAGAATAAATAATATATTAGAAAATTTCATAGAAGATGTTAAAAATTTAAGCATGGAATTTATTAAAAACAAATTTAGTATCAGACAAGTAAAATATTTCAACAGTATATCAATTATAAAATACTTAAAAAAAATAAATGGAAGTATCCATTTATTAAATCTACTTTCTATAATTTCTCTCAATAATAAATACTACAAATTTATAATCTTTAACAATTAGTTAAACTTAAATTAAATAGCTGATTTGAAGATTTTTTCACAAGATTTTTAAAGTAATATTGTATAGAATTCATTTTGTTTAATCTCCAATTTCTGGGGAGGAAAATGGAAATTAAATAAAAGTGAATTTTCACAATTAATAGCTTTATTAAACTCTAATAGTTTGCCTTTTTAAAGGAATATTGAAAGATGAATAAGTGTTGAATCAGTTATTTTAATATAACTGGCTGTAAAGATTATAAAGTTTGAATTTCTTCCCTTAACTATCTTTTCTTTCTTCTTTGAATATCTTGTTGTTCTAAAACTTCAGAATGGACGGTCTAATTTTGTCCCCCACCCCCCACAACATGTGTCATCCATAAATAGATGTTTACAGTTGAAGGCGGCGCGGTCAAGGTAGGTTCACAATAAGAATTTGGTAACACTTATATCTGTTATATCTGTTCATATAAATGTTTCACTGAAGTAACTTTATATTAACACATAAAATCCGGTTGAAAAGAGGTCTATGACGTAATAGAGAAGGGATGAAACGCCGCTGAACTTCTATTTGAGAATTCCCGGTTCAGCAGACCTCTTTTTTCAATAATTACTCCAATTTAAATTTTTTTGTATATGTCTGGTCTACCATTAAGGTTTCAAAACATAATAACCAAACTTATAACAAAAGTTAATTCATAGTATAGATATATTACTAAATACAACTATTTATATTCATATTTTAAAATAAAAAAATTTAAAAAACCTTTAAAAAAAAAAAAAACGATAAAATATAAAATTATAAAAAAATATATATATATACTAACAATCTTAACTACCTTCTTCACAAAACTTTTTGTCTTCTTATTATTAGTTTGATCAAAAGTACATGGTTCTGTCTTTCTCTCTTTTTTCTAACTATTATATATATTCTCACTTCGATTATTCTATATATAGGATTAGAGTATGTCTAAATGACGTGTAAAAGCCGATGCAAAAGACGTTACGTTGTTAAATTTTATTGTTATTAATTATAAATATATAATTAACTAGATGATGTTTTAGAAGTAAAGGATTTTTTTTCTCTCTCTATCTATACTAAATAATAACAATTTACTAATTTTATAATTTGAATTTAAATAATCATAATAATTAAGATAATTTTAATAGAATACTTAACTATAAAACTATACAACTATTTATTTTTATAATTAATTTAGATTTAGCTTGCTAATCTAACCAAATCTACTGGATATGATTTATCATTCTTATCAGTTTGCTCCTTAAGTTTTAAATATAGAATCACTGTTATATTTTTATTATATAGTTTTTACACTATATATATATATATATATATATATATATATATATATATATATAATTCAATGTTTGTATGTATTCCGGTATATAAATTCGCAGTAGTTCACTAATTCAAACCAAAATTTCCATACACAGATAAAAAATACGGGGAAGACGATAGGCTATTTTAAAAAATATATAAATCAATTATTAAAACTATATATTCAAATTATTCTACTTAGCTCACGAACAGCGCCCTCTATCAAAGATTAGATTAAATTGTGCTGATGCAAACAAATAGATAATGCTAATAACAAACAATTTTTAAAAAAATCTTATCTAAATATATATCACACGGGTCAATCCCGGGGCGAAGCCCAGGTCAACCGTCTAGTATATATATATTTCATAAATAAAATCAATGCAAAAATTGATTGTAAGCTGGAAACGATAAAATATGATTTGAGTGACAAAGTCAACCATGACAAAATCAATTTGGAACAAAAGAAAATAAAAAGTTCTAAGAATATCATATTACCGGAAATTTCTATTATATTGATTAAGGTCTTTGTAGAAGCTGAGGATGACGGATATATCAACGAAGAGAAGAACAAAATGTCTCAAGCAAACAGACTTCGATTAGCAAGAAGCTTAATCGATGCTATGAATAAAGGAACACATATCTGGATAACGGCCATATTTTTAATGTCAGACGTCAAATGTCACTGTAAAATTTCAACAAGAATAAACCAAAGCTTACTTGTGGAATCCCTTGTGTCCAAAGACTGTAATAACATTAACAGAAAAATTGAGTTACCAGAAGAGTTCCGATTGATCAGAAACAAATAGATTCATCTACCAATCAATTGTCCTTTCTTTCTTTGATATAATTAATATAATTAGTGGTGTCATAGATGTATATATGACACCTATTTATATTATATAATACTAGCGGATGTACCCGGCTTCGCCCGGGTTTTACCCGAGTAAAGTTTTGTCTAACGAACATTTGTTAAAACAATTCTCTATAAACTTATATAAAAAAAGAAAGATATATTTTGATAATTTGAAACTCGTAAATTTGAATCTCTCGATAAAGTGAACATTTTTTTCCGGTCCCTTGAAAAATACTCGATAAGTTGAATAAAATCAATATTAATTGGTTCCCTCGGTAATTGGAAGTTAAAGGAATAGTATCTTGCCTTGGAATTGTATCATTATTCTTGTCTCAAATAAATTGCCGTGTCATCCTGAATTTTGTCTTTCCTAATTTTCTACATTACAAAATCATCATTTTATCTATTCTCCCAATATATATGTTGTAGATAAATGATAAAACTAACTTTGACTTGTGCGCAATTAATAGGTAGAAAATCTTACTTCAGATAAATAATCTTTAAGATAATAAACTTAGTGATAATAAAACTTATAGATAAAAAAACTTGTTATCATCGTCGCAATGGGGGCGCTGCTTGCGAGTTAAATCTACAAATCTGCAAATAACTCTAAGGATATTCAAGATATTCAAGAAATTATTTTTCAAAAACCTTCCCGGGGATATACCTAATAATATCCCAACATTTTACGGCGATTGGATGTATGGTTTTTGAATATATAGAGTACAAACAGTGAAAAGTGAAAAAATAATAGAAAAAAAAGGTCAGATGTTGATAATAAAAATAAAGAAGGCATATCCTGACCAGGAGCACATGTGCTTTTTAGATGGAAGAGCGCAATCTAGTGGAACAGAAATCAACTAAACGTTGATTTAGCCTGTTCCCTGATATTTGGCCAAACCATTTTCTTGATAAATCAATAAAAGCCATCAACGAACGCGTTTCGGGCTGTTAGCTCTCGTCAGCATGGAGCAGGCTGTACCACTGTGATAAAAAATCTTTTGGTCCCAGAGGCTTCTTGAGAAACCAAGAAATGGGTATTTAAGTCCAAACTTGTGTAAATACGCTTAACATGTGAAAAAAATAAAAAGGTCAGGTGTTGATATTAAAAACAAATATATAGTATTACTAGCCGAATGACCCGGGCAACGCCCGGGTTTTACCCTATTAAATGTACCCTATTCAAATACTATTCGTTACAATTATAAATTGGCGCCGTGGATGTCACTCTTGTGAAACGTCCCGCTCCAAACTTTGTGTCTGAGAAGCGATATTTTTATAGAAAGATGATCTGGCTTTTGTTTTCTGCTCGAATGAATGTTTTTCTGTTAGAATTTTGTTCCTGGGTACAAAATAATGAACTGGTTTCACCCGTGGTCTCTGCTTTTTGGAATTTTTCCCGATATAATTTTGTATCTGATAATCAAACATGATACAGCAATATCGTCATCATCATTTTCTGACTAAAAATATATAGTTTTAATAATTGATTTATATATTTTTTAAAATAGCCTATCGTCTTCCCCGTATTCTTTTACCTATGTATGGAAATTTTGGTTTGAATTAGTGAACTATTGCGAATTTGTATACCGGACATACAGACAGACAAACATACAAACATTCATTTTTATATATATAGAGATATCTCTGTCAAATTTATATAAAATACACAAGATATTGAATGTTTTTAAATATCTTTCAATGTGTTTTGATTTCAAATGGCCACTATGCCCGCTCGCGCGTGTGCAGGTAAACAATTATTTCTATAATACAATATAATATAATGCGGCTTGTGATTGTAAAACGACATTTGAAAATTATCCCGAATGTGTTTCTTTTCAAGGAAAAATCAAAATTTATTTTAAGGATAAATAACGACTATTTCTAACCTTAGGGATGAGGTATGAAAGGATGAATTGTGAAGAGTAATGATAAATGGGAAAATAAAAGTATAAAGTCCATCTCTGGACACTTTTATTTTTCCGTTCATCATTACTCTTCACAATTCATCCTTTCATACCTCATCCCTAAGGTTAGAAATAATCGTTATTTCTCCTTAAAATAAATTTTGATTTTTCGTTGAAAAGAAACACATGCGGGATAATTTTCAAATATCGTTTTACAATTATTTCTATAAGTAAGTAAAATTTTCTCTCACATAGCTGCTTATTGAATGTCCAATCTTCCAGAACTACAGAAAGATATTGAATACAAGGATATTTTAAATGTTTATAAACAGTAAGGACTCATATTTAAAATTTTGGAAATTTTGTAAATATATCTATGATTTTCTCTCTTGGTTAAAAAAACCTTAATTGCTAACTCTGTATCTATTTCATTGGTTATTATTATAATTATTTTTTGGTTTCAATTGTTTCTGTGAAATAGTTCCCTGATTTTGGTGTTGTTGCTTGACGCAAGCATCCTTTGTGGGGATATCGCGTCTGATTTGATAAAAAATAAAAATTAAAAGAATATATAAAAATATGCCCGTAGCTTTTGCTCGAAAGCTCGCTTTGTCAAAAATATAAAAAATATATATCTATAGTTCATTTTTGGTAATTTTTTAAATAAGAACGTGAGTTTGAATCTAGAATTTTCATTTTTTTTTAAAACATTACAATGTTTCATTTTTGTCATTCTAGTTGTGTGAATTTTGAAAACCATTTTTTCCAGGGTTGTATTCACGAATCATATTGATGTTAAAGTTTTTAAATGTTTGTATTATAGAGTTAAGTATTTTTTAGGTAGATAGGATTTAATTAAGAAAATCCACACAATACCATAAACTTTAATTAATCATTTATTTAAATTATCATTATACAACATGGGGGTTGGTGGTGGTGTCTTGTCCACTCCATGGAATGGGGGGGGGGGGGGGGGGGGGGGTGCCATTGCCCCGTTAGTCGCCACATTTCAGAGTTCCCTGTACGGTTACCGTAGCGGCTCGGACTCACGAAGTCCCCATCGTACTTCACCCTACAGGACAGTCAGTCCCTTACTTGTGCTGCCTCTCCCGCCCGCCACGCAAAGGAGGGGTTGGACTTCTGGGCAGGATTTAATTAAGAATCCACACAATACCATAATATTTAATTAGTCATTTATTTAAATTATCATTATACAACATGGGGTTGGTTGGTGAAGGAAGGGGAATAAGCCGCCGATTTTCAATTTTCACAACCCGGGATCGAATCCCGCATTGGATGCTTTTCCGAAAAAAAAAAACTACTTCAACGATCTCTGTTTCTTACAAAAGTATAACCCTATCAATAAGTAACCAAATGGTGCTCTGGCACACTTGTAAATGCAGAAGTCAACCATCTTTCTACATGTTTAGACATGTGGCGCACTTACAATAAAAGTAGTTGATAAAGCACAATTTGGATTATAGATTATTGCTACAAGAAAATAAGTCCTAATGCAAATAAATTAACGTCACGCACTATTAATTTATTTGGGTTAGGTCTTATTTTCTTGTAGCAATAAAAGTAGTCGATAATTATTTACCATGATTATCATGGCCTTTACCATGTATACTTTGAATAATAATAAAAACATTATAACATTAACAAGATTGATTAGAACGTATTAATATAAATAAGGTGGATAATTCTAAACTTGTCATGTAGAGTAATTCATTGATATATCATCTTCTCCGTCATAAGTCTTTCTGGAGGACGTATAGGTGGATTCCTTCTGGTCAAGATCTCCTGCTGGACTTATCTGGTGGTCATTAACTTGATATTTGCTTGTACTTTCTTGTCCTCCCTCGATCTATCTTGGAACAAATATTATCTTTCTTGATTCAATCTCTGTATAATATCTCACTTTAAAAAAATCTTAATTGGGCTATATGAAGATCTTTCATTTGACCTTTTAATCACATTGTATACTCTGCCACCTTTTTTCGCTAGCAATTCTTCCTGGTATCCATTGGTCTAAATTAGCTCCAAAGATTTTCTACCATTTCTTGTCAACAACATTTATATCAAAGCTTATGAATGTTCCAAGGCTTTTCCGGAATCCTTCTTTCTGTTAAGCAATCTGTCAAACATGAATGCAAGGAAGTTAGTTTGATTTTAAAGGAGGCGACTTGAAACAATTCAGCATGTGTTTGCCTGCTATTTCACATGTATTCTGGGGATTTTATCTTGCATGGAAGCAGTTATATTCTTTCGGTTTTTATCCAAAGCATCTTTAACATTTTTACTATCCTCTCAGTAAGTTCATTGCTTTGATGATTGTAGGCGGGAATTAATATTAAAAAATCCTTTCCTTAATAAAAAAAAATGTGCATCTCTAAAGACCTAAATTGAGACCCATTATCCGAAGCTATTTACTCTGGAAAGCCCATATAGTGCACATCGCTTTCTAATATATTCTATTGTTTTCTTGTTTAATTTCTCATATTGCGATAACTTCTTTACACTTTGAATGACCGTCCGCTACAATAAAAAGTTTAACCCATTTCTACATGCAAAATATATGTAAATCGTTTCCCAAGGGCCCTTTGACCATTTTTAGGATTGGAAAAAAATATTTGCTAGATTGCTTTAACCATTTGGTAATTTTTTTTTTTAACAAAAAAAAACTTCAATATCAATGCAGTCAAACCTCCTGAAATGCGGCCCCTCCTGAAAACAGGTTGCTCTCTAAAAAAAGAAAGCGACCCCTTTTTTTGATAAACACAATTGATTTGAATGCAGATAAATAACACGCCATTTATACATAGGATATGAAATTATTTAAGAACGAATGTTTCTTTTATACACAAAATAAATTACACTGTCTTTACTGCGGTGAAAAAACAAGATTTTCTTCATAAACGAACTCCCGAATGCGGCCTTTCCCGATATTACAAAGCGAATGCTTTTTTTTTTCGATCCTTAAAAATGAATTTTTCGAAGAAATTAACCCAACGAAAGAGACTTTCAGAATTATTTTAATTTTCTGTTTTGCTATAGACTATGATATTTTTGTCACCATTCTGACTTTGTAATTTTGTGTACCTAAGTTAATTTTATCTACCTTCCTATATAAAATGTCCAAATTTGCCGAATTTTTGTATCGTCGTTTTGGTGAGCTTTTACTGTATTAGGCAACCATATTTATGGCACTGCTTTCATTTTTCACATTATACTATGGGTTTCATAGAGACTTTCTAGAATTTTTTTCTTACAAGGTCTTGAAATTACCACTCTTGTGCTTCATAAAATATATTCAAGGATTCTCCAAAGTTGGTTCTAGTTTCTTTTGAAAATATGATCTCATGTTCTTTTTAGGCTTCGCTGGTCAACCTTAGACAATATAAAGTTTGACACTTGCTAATATAAGATCATGGTTAATTGCTTTAGAAACATCTAGCTTCCAATGACAAATATTCTATTAATGATAAATTATATATTACACTTGGGCAGGGTAATTCTTCACAGCCATAACGGGTAATCGAGATAGTACATCTATATTGCCAAGTTCCTGTGACATTTTAAACATCACAGTCATATGATGACAAAGTCAATCTCTATATTCTTGGTGCTACTATGTTAGGTATTGATGATTTATGGCCCATGTTGTTGTTGTTGTGTCCAATGAAGAGCCTCAGATGTCCCCATGCATCTCTATTACAGCAGTCGCAATGTCCACTATCTTGGGTGTGTAAAACTGCTGCTCTGGGTCCCTTTATGACCCATAAAAGCCAGAAATGATATTTGATCAGAATATAAGATAATTCTTCCCTTTATAAATTTATGAAAATTTTTTACTGCATCAATTATCGCCAGTTTTTCAATCAGTTAATAATTACATTATGCCTTTGACAAGGTTTTATAAAAAAAGATAATTGGATTATTTCATCTCCATTTGAATATTTAATATACAATTATATATTTAAAAGTCAAATATAAAAATATATTTTAATTTTCTTTCATTTTTTTCATATTTAAAAGTGTTTGAAAACAAAATGTTCAAGAAAATCATAGTTGCACCTTAGTTTGTCCAAAACGCGATCATCAGAAACGATCTCAAGATCCAAAATGTTAACTAAATGCATAATGAAAAATAGGCATTCGATTATTATGTAAACCAGTAAGTAAGTTAGTATCTCGATATTCATTAAAGAATAGAAACTAATATTACTATTGATAATTGATAAATTATCAATAAATATAAATTATTTGGGATACTTGCGCTTAAATACATTTTAGCATCTTATATACAATTCACTTTAAATACAATTCAATAAATAAGACTAAAAACAAAATTATAAAAAACTGAAAGGTTGGTTTTCACAAACAGAAAAGAAAATATGAAATGAATTTACGAAAATTATTGAATTTTACATAGGTGTCTTTGTTATATACAAATTCGCACATTGCTTTGATGGGGTAAAAATAATTACTTCTGTAGCTGTGAAAGATCGGAGATTCTATCAATATATGTATTGAGTCTTGGTTTTCCTTTCCACAGAAACATAATAATGCGTAATTGATATTACATTAACTAAACATTAAATCGTCATGAATGCGATGCAGCACTTTTTAAACCAGAATTCTAACTTGTATCCAAGGTGCAGCCGTTTCTCTTACATATTGAGCGGGTGAAGTTCCATAAAAATGTGGTTGGGGATGTCTGGACTGGAATAATTTCCTATCTCCATTAAAATTTTGGTAAACAAGTTTTAATATACTTCTTCATCACACATAGAGGTATGAAAATATGTACTCAGTCAACCCTACTAACAACACTTGTATTAATACAAAATATCAGACTTCATAGTGGCCATAATGGTCTGGAATAGACTATAGAATTGAATTTGTATATATACACTCTATAACGAAAATATCGACGCACCAAGAAATAATTGTCCTATTTAGACAAAATTGGCGTATGCGAAGAACATGTATAGAGGAAAAAAACTATTAAAGAATACTCGTGCTGAATGCGCAGTTCAGATGCGCTGGAGTTCTTGCTTTGCACAAATTTTGACTTTTTCCGGTAAAAAGAACTATATTTTGGCCCACCTTTTAATGTAATTGTATAGTTTAAAACTTTATAATTTCATCTATATATATAAACTCCTTCAATATAATTCATATAAAATAGCTGTTTGTAAAAATTATTCTTATTTTCATTTTGGAGGATAATAAATATTTGTACGAATATGTCTCTTGATCTCTCTATATTTCACACATCTTTAATTGCATAATTCACAAGAAGCCAACACAAAGTGTGTGGTGACAATATTTCAATATATTATTCAAAATTTTATCTCTATATATCCTCGGTGAAATATAAAAAAAATATTTGTCCTCTCTGTGCACTTGATTTTTGAATACTATTAAATTTTAGAACGCTGTAATCAAAGAGTAAGATTAGGTCGTTTAGATAACATAGAGGTCCCCCATGTCATCAAGTGTCGAGCCAGGAGAAGAAAGGGCCAATGAACTGCCGCCGACCTTGCCTCAACAGAGCAGGCGTCGTTTGTGCAGAGTGTTGTAATCATCGTTTCGTTCTTTCCCAGGATCATCCTCCCTGTATCGCCCCGTTTTATGGAATCTAACAAACTATGATAAATTATGACAAAATCAACTACTGTTAAATGATAGTTGCCGCCATCTATCAGAATAAACATAAACTAAATGGTGATTTTTTTAAATGTTCGAATAAAAGGCATTGGTAAGTTCGTTGCTTTGATAAATAAAGAAAAGTTAAACAGCTTGCCATAATTTTTTTAAATTTATTTTAGTATGGTTAAAGCTTTCGTCTTTCTTTGATGAGATCGCGAGAGAATCACCTTTTAAAATAGCTGGGGTTATATATAAGTTATATATAATCTAGAAATTTATTTGAAGCAAGAAAATATACCTATGAGATGATAGGAAAAATCAAACAAAACTTCACGAACAACTTTGTAAAAAAGAGGATCGTTGTAGAGCGGCGACAGGAAAAATTGATTCTGGCCAAAATAAAGAATTCTCAATAAATAAATAAATAAACGAAATAAAAACGAAATCTCCTGTCAAAATAGACGCAGAAATATGCCTCATCTATTGACCGTTTCAGCAATGTAACAGACTTAGGTCGTTGACAAAGCAACAACACCAGCTTTGAAAAATTCAGAACTCTCACCTGGTGGCCAGGGTTTCGGTCTACGCCCCTTGTCAGTCCAGGACGTGATTTGATTTCGTGTGATCCACAAGTCATTCATGGGGAGGAAATCAATCTAAGAAAAGGCTATCTTTTACGGCAAAATAGACGAAAAAAGACTATGCGCCTATCTATCCAATCTGATATGGCTTTGTCCTCGACTTAGCAGATTACAGAGACAGTCAATAGTGGCGTATAAATTTACGCTATTTTGACAAAGCATTGGCCTGAACAAAATATATCTCGCTAAATTTCTAACTAAAGGACATAGAGTCCTAAAAGCTAATGAAGGGTGATATAAAGACTCAAATTATCCATAAACGTCACTTGTTATTCATCTCCATATACATATAGCTATAGATTAGCCCACCATCGATGACGGTTGTCTAAACTATCTAAATAGACTAGAGAGGTAGCGAACAGAATGTTCGGTGTTCTCATTCCGGAGAAATCTGTCTTCATTATCCAGAGCCGTCGTGCGTGAGTCCATTGTCCATTACGACCAGAAGTGGACCAATTGCTACCGGCGCACGCAGCCCAAGGTCCTTGATCCCCCCCACACCTTCCTTCTCTCTGCATCTTCTTTAACTCACAGTCAACATCTTGGAGATGGCAGCTTTAAGTGTACTAGTAGGCTGGAAGACTCTCTAGAGCCCCCTTCCATAGTAGTTTATAGATTTGTAACAAATAAATTTACTGGCAATGTGTTTCTTTTCAATAATATAATCAAAGAATATATCTACAGACCTTACTTCAATGATATAAGGTATTGAATCAGAGGGCTTGGCTCATCAGTAGTAAACCCTTTCAGCTGTTTCGCCAAATTAATCTCTAGACCGCTCTACTATTGTATTGAATTGGTTTGGGATACACCCTGCATTTTCTATGGAAGGCAGTTTAAGGGCATTTAGTGAACCTATAGACATAAGCTTATAGGTCTGTAGAGGTACATACATATAATTTCAAGGTATTGCATCGAGCAAAGCTCTTCCTCAAATATGGTCTTACAACAAAGATATATTGGTAAATTAAATTTATAAATTAAATAGCCATCTATCGTTAAAATTTGTAACAAATAAATTTACTGACAATGTGTTTCCTTTCAATAATTTTATCAAATATTATCTATTTTTAACGATAGATGGCAAATGAATTTATAGTTTATAGAGTTTAGATATCAACTTTTTCTCAATATTCTAATGATTTTTTTTTCATACAGAGTAGAGCCTTGTAAAAGAACCACACGATGGTATTGGTGTATCAAAAAGGCCCCTATTAACACATACATCCAAAAATTACATTTATTCAATCATCTCAGTGCATAGCATGTGCAGATTCAGATAATTCAATAAGCCGCACAACCAGTTTTGGTAAAACTTTGGTATACAAGTAAGCTTTTGTTTGGATATGTCAAAGTTAGTGTTGTGGCTTATTTCAAAATATTAGTCTCTGTTTTTCAATTGAGGAATTTTAGGATAAGACGAAAAAGAAATTAATAAAGGATTATGTATGTACATGTGTCATATATATAAAATATCGGTGTTTTATTCTTTTATTAATGTTGAGATTTTTTACTTCTATGGACTCATCATACAAATACGTGTAGGAGACTAATTATTTTAATTAGGGAAAAAAGGCACCTCATGATCGTGCAACTAAAAGTTGAAAATTTTAGTTACACGATCATGAGGTGCCTTTTATTTCTTAATTTACCAACCTGATCCCAGTGCAATTTCACTTTTATCCTATTTTTTATATTTTACGAGATTATGTTTTCGTATGTATACCACCTGCACATTATTATCATCATTTGTATATATATATATATATATATATATATATATATGTAATATTATAAAGAATATTGTCTAATAAATAATTATGTACCATGTTGGATATAATGTATTCTGTATGGATTCAAATAAAGATGGCAGTCAAAGGACTTTGGAGATGGAAGAAGTAGAAGAGAAAAGAACGACAGATCCAAGTCGTGTATCTAGGTCACTTAGAACAAAGAGGCCCTCATATTCCAGAGTTGAATGTCCTGAGAGATTGGGATGTTAGGCAAAGCTTCTTCCCGACCAAATTTACCATCATGGCCGACAGAGACAGGGACCAATCAAAGGTCAAGCAGGGTCCCACATGACCCTGCCGGGGGGCGGGGCAACCAGAGTTCGGTCGGTAACGTGTGTGTCAAGACGTGTGTGTGCATCTTCTAAAAGTAGTGCCTCGAGGTCCAAGATGTGAGTCATCTCAATCCAATTTAATCGCGAAAATCCTTCCATCTCCTCTCCCGAGCCGCCAATGATTAATATTCCGAGGTGTTTTGTGATTCATTAATCGATATAGTGTGCCGATTTTTTCATCCACCGCCATTGATAACGACTGCCCAAACATACAAAACCCCATCCACTCCCGAGGATTCTCAGGACAAAGCACTTTATCACAGTGAAGTCGACAAGCATTTTTTTTATATTATAGAGAGTCGACAAGATTCTCAGGATCCTTTTCCCATATATCACAGAGAGTCGACAGGATGGACGAGAAAAACGAAACGCAAGACGCGGAGAACTTGCAACTCAACCTCACCAAATGCGAGTTTTTTAGGCAGACCATCGAATTTCTGGGGTACACAATCACCGCTGGTACCACCACCCCACTTATCCGCAATACCGACGTAATCCACGCTATCCCACCCCCGAACAATCGCAAAACGCTGCAATCCTTCTTAGGCGCCGTGAACGTCTATAATAAGTTCATCCCGGACTATGCCCGTTTGCGGACCCCACTCAACAACCTTCTCAAGAAGGATGTGACGTGGGACTGGGATGACAAATGCCAAAAGGCGTTCACCAGCCTGAAGGAAAGCCTCACACAACACCCCGTATTGCACCTCTACAAGGATGAACTACCATGCCAGGTATATTGCGATGCATCAACACTTGGCATTGCAGGCGTCCTCAAACAAGTCCACTCCGCTGGGAAGGCCTACCCAGTCCAATATTTCAGCCGCGCTCTGCGTGTACACGAGCGGAACTACACCATCTCCGAACTAGAATGCCTCGCCATTGTCGAGAGCGTGGAGAAGTTCCGTGTGTATCTAATGGGCAGAAAATTCACCATATTTTCTGACCATCACGCACTGCAGTGGCTGAAGACGATCAAAAACCCGTCAGGCAGATTATTCCGATGGAGTTTGAGGTTATCGTGTTACGAATACGAAGTCCGCTACATAAAAGGATCACTACAACATGAAGCGGACCTCCTATCCCGTAACCCGTTTTGTGGATTCTTAGACGCCACCATCATTAAGAACCACCAACTCACTCCTTCGGGAGAATCTAAACTGACCATTGATCGAAACGGACTGCAAACCCTAAAGCGTAGAGGTGTAACCAAAATTGTCGTCCCTGACGCCCTCGTTCCCGACCTACTAACAATGGTGCACAGTCGGTACAACCACCCGGGCATATCCCAGATGACCAGGCTCATCTCTCCCCAGTATTACTGGAAGGGGATGTCAGAAGACATCTCCAAAACCACCAAAGCCTGCGCCATCTGTCAGTCAACAAAACCCCCTCGAGGTCCCACGTTTGGGGAACTAGGACAACTTCCTGTGGCCACTCAGCCTTTTGATCTGGTCGCCCTCGACACCATAGCTGGACTTGCCAAATATGGTAACGCCAAAGCTTACCTCCACGTTGTGGTGGATCACTTTTCGCGCTACACGTGGACCTTCCCCTCAAAATCTACCAGCCTCACCACCTATCAACAGGTGATAAAGCGAGTGTTGCAGGACGGCTCTCCGAAACGCCTACTCACGGATAGAGCGCCTGCGTTCACCTCACCAAAGTTCAGGAAGTTCCTGATTAACAGGAACATCCATCCCCTGCTCACCACCAGTAACAACCCCCAAGCTAATGGTCTATGCGAGCGCCTGAACGCTACCTTAACAGGCAAACTAAGGTTACTCCATTTGGAAAACCCCAAAGCCGCATGGACTAAGCTGGCGAAGCGCGTTACTGTGGTGTATAACAACACGCCCCACTCAGTTACCGGGTTCCCACCTGGCTACCTGATGTTCGGCGTTCTACCTCCCGAGCTCACTGAGCATGTAAACCCCTACCCCGTTTTAACCACAGCCCGACGGATAGCCCATGAACGTACCCAGGCCAAGCACCTCAAGGACAAACATGCCTACGACCAACAACATAAGACACCCCATTTTGAACCCGGAGATCTCGTGTTGGTAAAAGTTTACCATCACCCCAATACAGGCAAACTGGCTCCGTATTTCACGGGTCCCTACGAGATCTTAGAGATCATCTCTCCCAACGTGGTGAGAATAAACCGACCCAACCAACCTCTAAATCGGAATACCGACACAGTCCATGTAAATAAATTACAGTACTATAACGAAAATATTCGTTATATCGCACCTCCCACTCTGATACCACACCCTGCTAAACCCCAATCTAGGACGCTACCACCACTGTTCGAGCACCTCACCCCAGACCTCTTTACAGTTGAGCGCTTTGCTCCTACAATAGGCAATTGTACCACTACCACCCCTGTTGACCCACAATGTAACATTATCGCCCAACGCGATATTCCCCAACCTGCAATATCCCGTCCAACCCATATAACCAAAGTTAAAACCCCAATCCCTACAGTTAGGGCTGACCCCAAAGCAATTCCCTTACAGGCAAGGTTTTTTCGTAACGTGAAAACCTTCCCCTTGTTCCACCTCCTATACCTCATCAACCTTTTCATCCTACCCACTGTACTATTACCCATGGCCACCCTACTGTATGTCAGTGTCTATACACTGCAGCCCAACCGTCTCTTCCAACTACAGGAAGCCCTATTCGAAATAACCATCGCCGTAGTGGAACTAATCCATCGAACCATTGGAATAATTCTCCCGGAGTTTTGGACCATCCTTGTCCACAGTCATGCCTTGGTCGCTCTAATAGGTGAAATCATAGGAGAGATTTTCCAAACCCTCTTTAGAGCGCGCCAAGTCGAATAGCAATCTCCCCACCTTTACAAACACTCGTCGATCACCCCGCTGTCAGCTGGCGTCCACTTTACAGAAACCTTCCGCCGCGCCGACGTCACGTCCTTTCCGATCACGTGACCGACGTCACATCCTCCCTGCGGAATGTAAACAAACCCGCCGTCACTTTTCGCGTGTCACCACACTTAAAGTTACTTTCTGGAACATACACTCACACACACTCGCATACATTCACGCACCTATATAGTTTTGGCAACCTTATGACCTACGACCCTATAATAAACAAAGATTGGACATTGTTATGTAAAAAAAAAAAAAAAAATATTCTTCTTTTGTGTATATTTTTGTTAACCAATTTTAAAGGACTTGTACACAACCAGCACTTTTATTTTTTTATTTTTATTTTTTTTATTCCCACCATCCATGTCTATCACCCTTTCAATTTCTTAATCACCTCAAGTTTATTTTTTTTCCTTTTATTGTTTAAACCTTGTTTTGTCCTAACTGAATGAACAACTGACCTGACGCAATACTTCTCATGTATCAGCCTTCAGTTATCATACAGGAGCTTTGATTTCTTTTTTTATGTTTTGTTTATATTTTTTCACCGCCCCAAAGGCTAATCAGATTTCTTTTTCTTTTTTTTTTCCCTCCATCACCAAAATTTATTGTCTATAGTTTTCTTTTTATTTCTGTTAATGTCTTATATGTTTTGTTTGGATTGCACCTCATAGAGTTTCCCTTGCTGTGGGTTTCCACACAGCAAGATTGAACACCTATGCAGGCAAGATTTTTTTTTTCTCCAAAAAATTATCATATTTTTTCCTAGTTTAGCAAGCACCCCTATCTACTCAAATTTCTTTTTTTTTACTTATTTCCATCATTTACTTTCTCCCCAATTGTATCTAACCACTCACTATTTTAAAAAAATTTTATTTTTTTTTCTTTCCCAAAAAATTATTTTTCTTTTTTTCAGAATTTAATACAGATCCCTTTTAAAATTCTTATTCATAGGGGGCGCATCTGTAATATTATAAAGAATATTGTCTAATAAATAATTATGTACCATGTTGGATATAATGTATTCTGTATGGATTCAAATAAAGATGGCAGTCAAAGGACTTTGGAGATGGAAGAAGTAGAAGAGAAAAGAACGACAGATCCAAGTCGTGTATCTAGGTCACTTAGAACAAAGAGGCCCTCATATTCCAGAGTTGAATGTCCTGAGAGATTGGGATGTTAGGCAAAGCTTCTTCCCGACCAAATTTACCATCATGGCCGACAGAGACAGGGACCAATCAAAGGTCAAGCAGGGTCCCACATGACCCTGCCGGGGGGCGGGGCAACCAGAGTTCGGTCGGTAACGTGTGTGTCAAGACGTGTGTGTGCATCTTCTAAAAGTAGTGCCTCGAGGTCCAAGATGTGAGTCATCTCAATCCAATTTAATCGCGAAAATCCTTCCATCTCCTCTCCCGAGCCGCCAATGATTAATATTCCGAGGTGTTTTGTGATTCATTAATCGATATAGTGTGCCGATTTTTTCATCCACCGCCATTGATAACGACTGCCCAAACATACAAAACCCCATCCACTCCCGAGGATTCTCAGGACAAAGCACTTTATCACAGTGAAGTCGACAAGCATTTTTTTTATATTATAGAGAGTCGACAAGATTCTCAGGATCCTTTTCCCATATATCACATATATATATATATATATATATATTGTCACGGTAGTGATAAAGAGTATAACAAATGTTTAAGTAAAAATAATTTATTTATAAAATGCAAACTATTTCTAAGAATTTATTTACAAGTAATAATATACAAGAATGGTAAGGGGTGATTACTGTGCAAATATTTATGATGATATACCACAGAATATTTAAAAATAATTATTCAGTGATATTGCCCCCTTCCTAGATGAACAGCGTCCCGCTGTAATTATCACTTGAACAGATCAGCTTGGTCCTCAGGGTCATGGTAGGGTTTCATTCTCAGTACATGGACCAGGTCTCTTGTTTGGCGTCTCCTGGTTGGTTGGTCCATAGGTTCAACTTCGAAGGTCACGTCAGAGAGTTTCCGAGTAACCCTGTATGGCCCGAAGTACCTTTTCATTAGTTTTTCTGAGAGTCCCACCTTTCTTATCGGGATGAAAATCCATACCAGGTCACCAACGTTGTAATCCATTGCCTCGTGCTTTGAGTCATATCTAGCCTTGTTCTTTTCTTGGGCTTTCAAGGTTTCTAATCTTGCTAGCTGCCTAGTCTCTTCGACTCGTGAGGCAATCTTCTGACTGTAATCCTCTTGGAGATCTTCATGCGGATTTGGGAAAAGAGTGTCTACAGTTGTTTCAACTTCGCGTCCATGAATCAGTTTAAAAGGGGTAAAACCTGTCGTATCTTGTTTTGCGGTGTTGTAGGCGAACGTGACGTAGGGCAGGATTACGTCCCAGTCCTTCTGTTCAACACTTACATACATAGCGATCATGTTGGCTAAGGTTTTGTTTAACCTCTCCGTCAGTCCATTCGTCTGGGGATGATACGCTGTCGTGAACCGATGTATCGACGAGCATTGATTGGTGAGTTCCGCAATCAACTTGGATTGGAATACTCGTCCTCGGTCCGTGATGATTTCTCTGGGGGCTCCGTGCTTGAGAACAACATCTTCCATTAAGAACTTGGCTGCTTCCTTTGCTTCCCCTGTGGGTAAGGCTTTAGTAACGGCAAATCGAGTAAGATAGTCAGTACAGACTATGATCCATTTATTACCAGTATCAGACTTGGGAAATCTTCCAAGGAGGTCCATTCCAACTCTTTGAAAAGAAGAGGTTGCAGGAGGTATGGCTTTAAGTAGTCCGGGTGGCTTTTGAGTTGATTGTTTCTTTCTTTGGCACTCTTTACAATGAGCGACATACTTCCGTATGTCCCGGAGAAGTCCTGGCCAGAAATATTTGTTTTTAACTCTCTCATATGTCTTCGAAAATCCAAGATGACCTGCTGTGGGAGCGTCATGTAAACTTTTCAGTAGTTCTAAGCGTAAGTGCTTGGGAATAACTAAAAGGTGTTGGTTTCCCAGGGGGTCGAAATTCTTTTTGTATAAGGTTCCTTTTAACATTTCATAACCTTTCGATTCGGCACCAAATCTTTCTGTTTCCTCTATCAATTTACTAATTTTAGGGTCTTTTCTTTGTTCAGCCTCGAAGCACGTCAGAGCAGTTATTGAGGGTATATCATCATCCTCATCATTGTATGCTTCTTCCGATTCAAGTTGGAGAGGATTTCGAGAAAGACAGTCGGCATCTTGGTGTTTGCGTCCACTTTTATAAACAACCGTTACATTGTATTCTTGGAGTTTTAAAGCCCATCTTGCTAGTCTTCCTGTCGGGTCCTTCAGGTTAGATAACCAGCAAAGAGCGTGGTGGTCAGTGACGATGACAAACTCACGACCAAAAAGGTACGGTCGAAATTTGTTGATGGCCCATATTGCGGCCAAGCATTCTCTTTCCGTTGTTGAGTAATTCTTCTCCGCCTTAGATAAAGTTCTTTAAGCATACCCAACTGGCCGTTCTTTCCCATCGTTGATCTGTACGAGGACAGCTCCAATTCCATAACCGCTGGCGTCAGTATGGAGCTCGGTTGGCAGTTGTTCTTCGAAATAGGTAAGAACAGGTTCAGACATCAATGCTTTTTTTAAGGAATCAAAAGCATCCTGTTGGTCAGAGTTCCACGTGAATTTATTATCTTTTTTGAGTACTTCATGTAAAGGAGCAGCTTTCTCAGCAAAATTTTCGATAAATCTACGATAATAGGAACATAGGCCAATGAAGCTTCTCACATCTGTTATAGATTTTGGGGTCGGAAACTTGGCGATAGCTTCAATCTTTTCTGGTTCGGGATAAATACCTTTACTATCGACGAGGTGTCCAAACACTCTTATTCGTTTGGTTCCGAAAAGGCACTTTTTGGGGTTGAGGCGTAGCTCGGCTTTGTCGAGACATTGTAGTATGATTTCAAGCCGGTGTAAATGTTCGTTGAACGATTTGGAATACACCACGATGTCGTCTAAATAACAGAGGGCCATCGTCCATTTCAGGCCTTTCAATATCTTGTCCATCATGCGCTCGAATGTTGCAGGGGCATTGCACAGGCCAAAGGGCATGACTAGGAATTCGTAGAGTCCATCAGGGGTAATAAAGGCAGTTTTTTCTCTATCTGCTTCGTCGACTTCTATTTGCCAATATCCTGAACGAAGGTCCATTGATGAATAAAATTTAGCTCCTTTCAGAGAGTCAAGTGTATCATCGATTCGGGGTAGTGGGTAAACGTCTTTTTTAGTAACTTTGTTTAGTCGTCTGTAATCCACACAGAAACGCCAGTTACCATCCTTCTTCTTCACTAAAATAACCGGCGATGACCATGGACTTTCTGAATGACGTATAATCCCGGCGTCTAGCATTTTGTCCACTTCCGTTTGGATTGCTTGGCGTTCTGTAGGGGAGACTCGATATGGTCTATGCTTAATAGGCTGATGGTTTCCAGTTTCAATTTTATGCTTGGTTACTGAAGTTTGCTTTACTGGTTCATTATTTTTATCAAATATTTTATCATATCGTTTTAAAATTGATAAGATTTGAGACTGCTGCTCTTCTGATAAATCATCACTAATTAAATTTTGTAAAAATTTAAAGTCACTTTTATCATCATGACTGGCATGATTCGCATTTTTCACCTCCTTATTAAATTCAGAACATTCTGAAATAGCCGTCAAGTTATTTTCTTCAACCCTTTGAATTTTTCCTAGGCACATTCCCTTAGGGACTATTTGAGCTGTGGTGCTAGAATTTACGATCCAAAGTTTTCCTTTATTATGGGAAAGCCTGAATAATGCACAGGGAAGTGTTAACCCTTTTCCTATTAATACCTTTTTCGAAGGTTCAAAAAGTACCTGATTTTGCCCATTAAGCTCTTCACTCATAACATTTATTAGTTTGGTAGATTCGGCTGGGATTACGACGCTTCTGCTAGCCACAACCTTTCCCATGGAAGCTGGTGAATTTAGTACATCTTTGGCCTCTTCCAATCTGATTTCGGCGCGTCCACAATCAATCACGGCATTTGATGCCTCTAGGAAATCCCATCCGAGGATAATACTTGGGTTACTATTAGGGAGGACGATAAACTCAAGCGGCTGTTCCAATCCATTGATGCTCAAGCTGATTGTGCATCGGCCGATCGATGTAACATTCTTGCCATCAGCAACTTTCAGAGTCATTCCGCTGTCCTTGAACATGGTCTTTTTTAATTGTCGTCTTAATCCATCAGAGATAACTGAAAAAGAGGACCCTGAATCGACCAGAGCAGAAAATACAATGTCATCAATGATGATTTCGACATAATTTTGTTGTAATTTAGCGGCTGTCGACGATGGAGGGTTTTTCACACCCGCGGCTTCCCCCTCGAAAGAAGACGCGACGCTTAGTTTTTTTCTAGATTGTAGCGGCGTGGGGATTGGCTTGTATGGCGGCCTGGGGAAATGGACTGGCGTCTTGGGGATCTTCCTCTGTTTGGATACGGCGATTGTCTGCGGTAGATTTGGCTTCTTATGGCTTGGTGGTTACCCATTTGAGGTTCTTGGGTGTTTGGTGCATGTCCTTCGGGTCTCTGCGTCCATTGTCGTCGTTCTCTACAATATCGCTTAACATGGCCTGGGCGGCCGCAATTAAAACATATTGGGATGTTGTCATGCGTCCTCCATTCATCCGTTCTTCGTTGTGGTGGCGTCTGGTTATATATGGGCGTTTGGGTAGGGTACTGACGTCGTGGAACCTGGTTGAATGTACGTGTTTGGTTGGGGTACGACTGTCGTGGCGGAGGCCTTTGAATAGGCTTCGAAATTGCAGCTACGTTTTTTTCAATCTCTTCTCGGATAATTTCTTTCAGAGAAGATGGTTCAGGGGTAGTTGACTCCGGATTTAGTGCGCGATGAACTTCTTCACGCACGATGCGTCGGATTATGTCTTCCATTGATTCAGAGTCTGCTGAATCGATGGCGGCAACATTCGGTAGTCTGTCGAATACTACACGTTTTTTTACACGTTTTTTATTTGAAGCCTCGATTTTTCGGCACCATTTGATGAACTCATCGATACTTGCAATGTCTAAAATGATGATTGACTGATATATCTCCTCCGATATTCCTTTCGTCAAGTGTGCAACTATTTCATTTTCCATCATAGCTGGATTCACTTCTCTGCACAGATGGAGAACATCTTGAATGTAAGAATCACTGGTCTCCTCCTTCCCCTGAGCTCGAGTTTTGAGGTTCTCTGCGAGTTGATCTTTTTGGGTGACATGATGTCCGAAATTCTGAGAAAACATTTTCACAAAAATATCCCATGAATTAATTTTCTCTTCAACATTTTCGTACCATCTGTGCGCTGTTCCTTGGAGGAAAAAATAAACATTTGCGAGGCACATTGAATCATCCCAGCAGTTGTAGCGAGCGACGCGATGGAATTCTTTCAACCATTTTTCTGGATTCTGGTTGCGTTCTCCAGTAAAAATAGAAGGGTTTCTAAAAGGTTGAAAATGGTACTCACCCATTTTTGTCTGTGTCTCTAGCTTGATCATAGCGATGTTTTCTTGAGGTTCTAGTCCTTGTAGTCTTCGGCTTCTTCTAACGGCTTGGGCGTCGAGGGAATATTCCAGCTTCTCCACCAGTTGTCACGGTAGTGATAACGAGTATAACAAATGTTTAAGTAAAAATAATTTATTTATAAAATGCAAACTATTTCTAAGAATTTATTTACAAGTAATAATATACAAGAATGGTAAGGGGTGATTACTGTGCAAATATTTATGATGATATACCACAGAATATTTAAAAATAATTATTCAGTGATAATATGTTATATAAAGGTATTATTTAAAATATTATATTTAGAATTGTTATATTAGGGTGTTATTTTATTTAAAATTATATTTCATCGATTCAAATACTCTGTTTAAATCGACCGCCAGAGGTCACGCTTCCCCTATAAAATCTCATTGTTTTTCTTCCCCGTTGGTCGGCTCAAAACATTTGTACATTATGTAAATAAGCTTTTAATTTTTTTATTCTTACGCCTTAAGCCAGGCAGTACTTTAATCAAATTATGTTCTTATATATTACTTTAGCTCAAATAAAACAATCTCTTATCAAAACCATTTTTGTTATTATACTTTCAAGATTTTAGCCACGACTGCATCACCAATACCATTTAGTCCTAAAAAAGAACCAGCAAATAACTGCATTACTATAATTCTCAACAATTCCAAATTCAAGCAGGAAATCTCTCATTTTCTTTATTAAATATAAGATATATATATATATAGCATTTACTTTATAAACTTTTTTCCTTCAAGACTCCGTGGTAAATTCATTACTAGGCCTATATGTCTTGTGGAGAATACCATAATTGTAGGTTGGATTTTGGTCGATTCAAGTTGTAGACTTTATCAACCTTTTTAAAAAAATTATTAAACTTTTTTAAACTGTTGATTGAGTCTACAACTTGAATTGATATACATATATCTTATTTTGAAGATTGAGCAATACATAATTATAATTATATTAAGAAAATATGCATATATTGGGTTTATAAATATTTTTATTATTCCGATATTTAAGGGGCAACTTGCCTCTCTTTATCGAGGATGTTTGTGTTTCTTACTAAAACACGTGAGAACGCGTGTATCGCTCTCGTTCTACAAGACCAATAGAATATTACAGTTAAATATTACATGTCTTTGTATATATATACAGCTAATATTGATATATATTTAATATTGTACATAATTATTGTTGTTTTATCTACATATATATATTTACAACAAAGTAATTGTAAACAATTGTGTGTATATATATAAATCATGAATTAATGGTAAACAATTTTTTAAAATAAAATAAATGAATAAATATAAAGTATATATACATAGTTATTTTCAAATAATTAAGATGTGAATTCTTTTTTTAGAAAGTTGGGCTTCTGCCGAGGATAAACAGATTATAAACAGAGTATACAAGGTGTGTCCAATAAATAAGGAAAGTGGTCAAAAATAAAGAAAAATATAAAAATAAAAATAAAATTATTAGTATTTTTCAAAATAGTCCCCTCCCGCATTAATACATAATTTCCATCTCTTCTCCCATTATTTAAACATTTAGAAAAGGCATCTTTCGGGATGTTCTTTAAAGACCTTTTTCGAATCCGCTATGATGGACTCTCTAGTGTCAAATCGCCTTCTTTTTAGCGCCATTTTGAGTTTTGGAAAGAGAAAAAAATCATTTGGAGCTAGGTCTGGGAAATAGGGAGGTTGTTGAAGTATTTGCATGCCGTGTTTAGCCAAATAAGTCAGTACAGATGTAGCGGTGTGTGGTGGTGCATTATCATGATGGATAATCCAATTTTTGGAACTCCACATTTCACTTCTTTTCAGACGAATTGATTCACGTACACGTCTCATAATTTTTAAATAAGACTCCTTATTGATTGTTTGACCTTCCTCTAGATATTTATAATGCACAATTCCCTTTATGTCAAAGAACGTGATCCATAAGACTTTGTTTTTTGACTTGCAAAGTCGAGATTTCTTCGTTCTTGGTTCATCTTTTCCTTTCCACTCCATGGATTGGCGTTTTGTTTCCGGGTCATACCCGTAAACCCATGTCTCGTCTCCAGTTAATACTTTTTTACTTCCAATTAGGATATTCTTCCACCATTTCAAGCATTTTTTTTTTTTTGGCAACTTCAACGCGATTCTCCTTTTGTTGGATTGTGAGCATTTTAGGGACAAATTTTGAAGGTGTTTTCTTTAACTGCAAGTGTTCTTTAATTATCGATCCAACTAATGATTTTGATATCCCTGTTTCTTCCTCAATGTCCCGTAACCCTATTCGTGGATTTTATTTCATCAAATTTGAAATTTGGCTCACCTTTTCAGGGTTCCTGTGCAGAATTGGACGTTCAACACGCTTCTCAACTTTCACCGATTCAATTCAATTTTTAAATCGTAAAAACCATCTAAATGTGGTGGGCTTATTTACATTTTCATTTCCAAATGCCAATTTCAACAAATCTAAAGTTTCTGAAGCCGATTTCCCAATTTTGTATCAAAATTTAATACAAATTCGTTGTTCGAATTTTCTATCCATTACAAATTAGAAGTTGTTATGCAAGGCGTTCTTTTAACAAGCTTACAATTTATCGACTGCGCGCGCAATCACGTGATGTGATATACTGCAGTGTGTAGCTGAAGCTTTATATTTTTTAAATATAATTTAAAAAAAAATTATCATTTCATTTTTTCTTTGTTTTTGACCGGTCTCATTATTTATTGGACACACCTTGTAAACAGAAAAATGGATTTTCCAAACATTTATAAAGAATTCATATCTTAATTATTTGTAAATAACTATGTACGAGTATGAATAGAAAAGTAAGGTCTCCTATTTTTTTTTTCATAGAAAAACACATTTAATCACAACCTTTTATACATAATTGGAAAGGTTGGACACTTTGCTATTTTTCTACATAGTCGTCTTGATGCTCAATCACCTTTTTCATCCTGTCAACCAACTTTGTAATTCCGGTGTTGTACCACTCTCCCGCCGCCTCTTTGAGCCACTTGTTGAGCAGCTTTTTAAATGCGAAAAATAATTCTACGGTCGAAATTCACCGTCAGTTAGTGGAAGTGTATGGTGAGAAGTGCATGGACATCAAAAATGTGCGGAAATGGTGCCGGGAGTTTAACGAGGGGCGGATGATCCACGATGAACAGCGGTCTGGGCGGCCGAGTTTACCGGAATCAACCGTGGCTCGAATAGACGAAATGGTGCGCGCAAACCGGCCGATAACCCTTGAAGAGATCGAGGATGGCCTGAATGAAGATTGCAGCCACTTCTCCGTGCACAAGATTGTTTCTGAGACCCTCGGCTACAGAAAGGTGTCCGCCAGGTGGGTCGACAAGTGGCACAAAGAGGCGGCGGGAGAGTGGTACAACACCGGAATTACAAAGTTGGTTGACAGGATGAAAAAAGTGATTGAGAATCAAGGCGACTATGTAGAAAAATAGCAAAGTGTCCAACCTTTCCAATGATGTATAAAAAGTTGTGATTAAATGTGTTTTTCTATGAAAAAAAAAATAGGAGACCTTACTTTTCTACTCACCCTCGTATATACTTTATTTATATTCATTTATTTTATTTCAAAAAATTGTTTACCATTAATTCATGATTTATATCAGGCATGTCAAACTCGCGGCCCGCGGGCCTCATGCGGCCCACAACGAATAAATTTGCGGCCCACCAGACAATATATTTTAATAAAATATTTTTTTTTTAATTAAAAAATAAATAAATAAAAATTTGTAGCCTAATTTTTAAAAATTGTAATTATACATAATTTATTTATTAATAACGAACCACTGGTCGCCATACATAAGTCGTAAGTTTTGATAATATTATACCTACATACATAACGTATGTACATCGCCATAAGTATTGTGTGCCTTAAAGTTTAAAGAAAATATTCTTTCGGAGTACTAGAAAAAACTTTTTTTTTTAAGTTACGTTCAATAATTTGTGCAGTTATTCTGTGTCTGGTAAGTTAAAAAATATTAATTTTAAAATTTTTTAAAAATATTAATTAAAACGTTTTATTATTTTGTGTTAGCGATTACTAATTTTTTTCAGACCTTTGTATTCAATATGTCTTCATCAAAACCAAGTGGCAGTAAAACTAAACGAAAAATTGCTGACGAACATAGGAATTTTCAAGAAAAGTGGGAATTAGAGTATTTTTGCTATGAAGTTAATAGCATTATTACATATCAAGCAGATGATTTTATCTTTTGTGTACCAAAATTATATAACATTAAACGTCATTATGAACAACATAAATCAAAATATGATACCTACGAAAGTTTAATGAGACAAGAAAAGTAAAAGAGTTCAAGTTGGGAATGAAAAAACAACAGTTTATGTTTACTAAAGTATCACAAGAGAGTGAAGCGGCGGTGCATGCAAGCTACGTTTTATCGGAGATGATAGCTAAACACTCAAAACCTTTTACTGAAGGTGATTTCATCAAGGAATGTTTAATTAAAGCTGCAGAAATTGCTTGTCCTGGAAGTGTGAAGACGTTTCAAGCAATATCTTTGTCTCGAAATACCGTTGTGGAAAGAGTTACTGATATGGCCAGAAATTTAAATGATCAGATTAAAGAAAAATCATCTTGTTTCGAAGCATTTTCCATCGCCTGTGATGAGAGTACGGACATTGGGGGCGAACCTCAGATAGCTGTTTTTTTTTTCCGAGCTTGCGACACGGATTTCAACATTTTTGAGGAATTATTGGAACTAGTACCGATGCATGGCACTACTACAGGAGAAGATATATTTAATTGCGTTTATGATCTTCTGCAAAAATACGATTTACCTCAATCAAAATTGACTTCTGTAGAAACAGATGGAGCTCCTTCAATGACTGGAAAAACCAACGGTTTCGTAGCATTACTGCGAAAAAAACTAAGTGAAATTTCTGATGGTTCCAATATTCATCATACGCATTGCATTATACATCAGGAAGTATTATGTACGAAGGTAATAAAAATGGAAAATGTGTTGACACCTATCAAAAAATTCATCAATTTCATAAGATCTCGAGGTTTAAATCAGCGACAGTTCTCTCTGTTCTTAACTGAATTAGAAAGCGAATATTCAGGTTTTTTTTATCATACTATACTGAGGTACGTTGGCTATCATGCTCCATGGTTCTCAAACAATTTTGGGACATGAAAGAAGAAATATGTCAGTTTTTAATAACCAAGAATCAAGACATCACTTTGTTTTCTGATCAAGTATGGTTGCAAGATTTTTCCTTCATGGTTGACATAACAAAACACTTGTCGGATTTAAATTTGAAACTGCAAGGAAAGGATCAGATCATTACCAACATGTGTGACCAAGTTAATGCATTCAAATGTAAGCTAGTTCTTTGGGAAAAGCAGTTGAAAAACGAAGATTTAATGCACTTTCCGACATGCAACATGTACAAATCAAGTTTAGGTGAAACTGCATCGTATAAAAAATATGCGGAAAATATTTTAAGTCTTAGAAATGAATTTGAAACAAGGTTTTCTGATTTCAAATCTTTGGAAGGCAAGTTTAATTTGTTTTCTTCGATTTTCTCGATAAATATAGAATCAGTACCTAATCATATGCAAATGGTGGTAATTGATATCCAGTGCGATTCAGATTTAAAGGCAAAATTCATTGAAGTTGGTGTTTCTGAATTTTACAAATATTTGCCAGCCAGATTTGAAAACACTCGAAAATTAGCATATGAAATTATGTTCATGTTTGGAAGTACTTATCGGTGCGAGCAGTTATTTTCACTTATGAAAGGAAATAAGTCTCCAATCAGATCGAGAATTACTGACGTTCACCTTGGGTCAGTTTTAAAATTAATCACTGCGAACAAGATTTCCTCCGAAGTAGGAAAGATGGTAGCAGAAAAGAGATGCCAAATATCAGGGAGAAAATATTAACTTTACTTTCTTTTTTCTTATTAGTATTTTTTAAAATAAACTTACATTAATGTTACTATAAAAATTTAATTACTTGTTTTCTTTTTTTGCGGCCCACATAATCTTATTAATTTTTTATTTGGCCCGTGTTAGGATTTGAATTTGACATGCTTGATTTATATATATACACACAATTGTTTACAATTACTTTGTTGTAAATATATATATGTAGATAAAACAACAATAATTATGTACAATATTATATATATATCAATATTAGCTGTATATATATACAAAGACATGTAATATTTAACTGTAATATTCTATTGGTCTTGTAGAACGAGAGTGATACACACGTTCTCACGTGTTTTAGTAAGAAACACAAACATCCTCGATAAAGAGAGGCGAGTTGCCCCTCGAAATATCGGAATAATAAGAAAAAATATAAATTCAATATATTTTCTGAATATATCTTATTATTCACAGCAAAATTTATCCACGTATAGGGTTCTCATTTAATTCTTTTAATATCTCTAGTTTCTTCGGGATTTAACGCCCCCCCCCCCCCCTTTCTACAGAAGTATTGTTGCTAACAATAACCCTATATGTTACAAATGAAAACACCAAAACGCGAATGTTTTTTTTTACAAATAAATCAAACTTCAACTGCCCTTACTGCGATGAAAAAAATATATAGATGGCGCGTTATTTCTATGTATTAATTTATTCCTAACTTGTTCTTATTGTTTGCGGAAGAGCATTTCTCGATGCAAATATTTAAATGTAATTCTACTGTCCTAAAAGCTTATGTCCATAGTTTGCTTAGATTCCACCCTTCAGTGTTGCATATAAAACCAGAATGATCCAATACAGCATTAGAGCTCTAAAGAAGCGATCTAGTAGATTAAATTGTCGAAACCGCAGAGAGGGTTCACCACTGATGAGCCAAGCCTTCCCAATATATTTTTTTCATCGCAGTAAGGACAGTAGAAGTTATATTTATTTTGAAAAGAAACATTCGCGTTTTGGTGTTTTCATTTGTATTATATAGATGCCGCGTTATTTCTATGTATTAAACCCTATATGTCTTAATAAGTTTCTTTTGTGAGTGAATCTAAACACTCTACACTATTCGCTCTTAATAAATGTTTTCATACATTCAATAAATTCGTGTTAATTCGCCTATTTAAATAGAGAGCGTGATAACTGCCTTTAAACTGATATACTTTGATCGAAAACCTCTTGTAGGCAGCTAAAACTATATGATCTCATAAATTTCCTAGTACAAGAGACAACCTGTTCCTTTTTGTCTTTATTCTTAGTATTTTGTGTCAATTTATTCTTAGGCTATTATTTAATTTAGGATAAGTGTACATAAAGGCACCTATCACTTCAAATAAATACATTAAAAAGCATCAAATCAACACATCTTTCGAGCTACTCTGAGCAGAACTTTCATATTCAGAGATTTAAAGTATTAAAAATCAGAAGATTCCTTATTTCAAATCATTTTATAAAAGAGAGAGGTTCCCTTTTTTCACGCAAATATCATCTCTCTCTCCTCCGAACATTTTAGTCGCGGCCTGTGTTGGTGGCTGAGCAGAACCGGTCTGCCAGAAAGTTCCATGCTGGGATAAAGTCTGGAAGACTGGCCGTGAATATAGGATTAAGGTGAGTTAGGCCACGTAGAAGGGACCATCCTATACCAAAGGAAAGCGAAACAGCTGAATGGGTGATCCACTATCTCTGGTTCTTCCGAAGAGTAAGGGCAGCTTGGATCTATATCGAGATGTCTGGACGCAAAGTCTGCAAGGACATGGTCGTAGCCCGTGAGGATGGTAGTAGTGATCCCTTCATGGCTGATCTTGGGCGTAAATTTCAAGATACGGCTTGGAGTACATGCAATTCTTCTGCGGTATCTGATGGAGTAGTCTTGGGCCATATACACCCTATGTCTCAGGAAAGTGGGAGAGTTAAAAAGGTGATCCACCACCTGCGGTTCTTCCATGCAGAGAGAGATCCTGTTGACCAAAGACGACGCAAGGCGACACGAGAGACTGACAGAAGACCTCCTGTAAGACAGGCATAAAACGAAAAAATTGCTTCCTCTCTCGACCTCGTTTTTTTTACCTTCCATCTTAAGTTGCGACCTTGTTGCTTCTTGGATTTCCTTTCCCCTCATCTTGTAACCTGAGCCTTTCTTTACGGCCTAATCTTTCTAAGAATTTATTTGTTTATACTCGGGTTGTCTCTAAAAGGAAATAATTAACTGATTTAATTTTTCAGGCTTACCTGAACCAAGGTGAGACAAATGATAACACTATGGAACACCTTTTTTGTCTTTGGAACGTGAGAGTTATTTTCTGCTTTCTTGCGTCTAAAAAGTTTAGAAAATTTCCATTATACCTTCCAAAGTTTTCTTTTTACTAAGGCGATCATTATGAATAATTTGCCGTTGTCAGGGAGTAGATAGTTACTTTCCTGCTTTAGTGTTTGGTTTCATAGATTGAACCAAGTATTGAAATTTGTTCACTTCTGATATTCTAGAATCATTATGACTATTAAAATTAGACCACTAGCTCAGCCAATGTACGACCCATCATAATTTGTTTCAAATTTAGCAGTTTATAGGCTCTAGCGTCAATTCTATATTCTAATACACTTTTTATCACGTTTCTTTAGTTTCGAGTTCGTCCTCCAGTTCCTTTTCTGGAGTGGCCTCTTCTTCCAAAAGTAAATTCCAATTTTTACCATATATTACTCTGATATCATTCATATAGACTTTTAAAGTAAGTTTTGCTTTACTTCTATTAATTCCTTTGAAGGATTTTCCTATTCGAGCTTAGCTTCAATCTCTCTACATACTTTGGTGAATGAAGTCCTTAAAACTGACCGTTTCTTATATTTTAAAATATGTAAAACAATAGATAACAAATATTTCTAGTTTTCAAATTAACCTACACCTTAAGATCTTCAAAATTAGTAATTTGGAATTTTCATAAAGAAAAACTTTCAAAACTTCGGCTCAAATTAGCCTAAATTACAAATATCTTATTTTATTTAATTTTAGGATTTGCTCTTTTACAATAAAAAAAAGTATAAATTCACATACCTTCTTAAGAATACCCAAATCAATCTCGACTCTATCCTTTTACTGAATCCGGCTCGCGGGACTAAAAATGTTTTGTTTTTAGAAGGTATTTCAACAACTTGAAAATCCAATCTTTTATTTTGTCGCGGTAAACTAACGCCAACAACGTTTTTTTTTATAGGGGTGCCTTTTTTTATAGCGCGCAAGCTAAGAAAATTTGAAGTTAAAATACATTTGATAATACAGTATATATAATAGGAGAAAATATATAAATAATTTCAAACACACAATCTAATAATAGATTCGAATATCCATGTATATACAAAGAGAAAGATTATTTCCAAGCCTAAACGCTATCAATAATCTCTTTCAGTTCTTTGTGTTTCTGCTGGCAGTGTGGTGTGGTCAGCCTAGCTTTAAATTATCTATTTTCATTCCTCCAATGTTCACACCTTATTTCTATTTTATCAAGTTCAGCCAATCTTATGATATATGTTCAGTATAGATAGAGGTTGAAGAGATATGGTGATAATATGTATACAGCCTCATATCACCCCATTTTGTGATTTGAGCCTATCAATATTTCCATATTCAGTTTTAACTTTGGCTTTCTGCTCTGTATATAGTTCTTTTATCAGAACAATTAGGTGTTTTGGTAGTCCCATGAGTCTTTGTTTTGCTATAGTTTCGTGTGATTCATGCTCTCAAAAGCTTTGTTATAGTCAACGAAACATATTTTTTCTTCATTTCTTTTTGCTTTTCCAGCATCCATCTTTAAGTTTGTTATTTGACCTCTTGTCCCTCTACTTTTTCTAAAACCTGGCGGTAATCCTTTATTTAAATGGGGTTCCATTATTTTCTGCATTATTTCGAGAAGTATTTTACTTGCGTTTGCAATGGTTCTGTAGTTTCTGCAGATAATTATTTAAAATAAATTTACATCTAGACGTTTGTTTGACCTTTTCTTCAAAGTAGGTGTAAATTTATTTTCAACTGTTATCGCAATATGATCCCCGAGTTCCTAACTGGTATTGATGTGTTCTAACTAAATATTTTACAAGGAAACGTTCACAGTCGGTGAAACTTTTGTCGCTGCACTTTATTATTCTATATGCAGTTACGAGCGTCATTCTTCATCAGTCATCTCTGTCACCGTTTGCTTTTTTTTTTGGAATGGCGCCCTCCTATTGGTTGGCTACGATCACGCCACCTTTGCCCCCCCCCCCCCCCATCATGCCCCCTCCCCCATCATGCCCCCCCCCCCCACTCGCTTTTTCGTTTTGGTAACCATTGTGTTGGAGCGGGTCGCTCCTTAAATAAATGCATATATTAGTTAATAACCAAATGGAATCCTCTCTTTCTTTTTCCCAGTAAGAGACGCCTACGGAAGCCAACAGTACATAGACAGATAAAGCACATAGGCTATAGTTATTAACTAATATATGCATTTATTTAAGGCGCCAATTTATAATTGTAACAAATAGTATTTGAATCAAAACATTCAATCGGGTAAAACACGGGCGTTGCCCGGGTCATTCGGCTAGTAATTTGATAAACACGAGGAGAAGCACGTAATGTAATACTGGTGAAGTATTGGACTTCATGGGGAAAATAACCCACATTTCACTCACAAAGCCATTTAGTTGCGGGTTCATACTACTTATAGTATATATAAAAGTTGTAATTTCCGTTAATTTTTGTTCACATTTTAACGAAAATTGTAGGGTCTCTAGGTCGTGGAATGAAAACATTATTATGTTTCTCTATTCGCCTGTGTTACCCAGTTCTTCCAGCAATACATGCGACTTAGAACCACTAGGAGTTTTGATAGCCATAACTATTTCGCGTGAATAATTTTCTTGTTTTTTTTTTGTCTTATTGTCTGTTTCTTTTTTTTTACCTGTTAAAGATTACTTAACCTATTACATAGATGGGCTCATTGTCCACGGGAATTGTGATCAACGTAAACTAATTGTTGCTTATCTATGCTGCTTTCTTTCTGCGACGAATCTTGTTGTGATTAGTAAACAAATCTGTGATATCAATGTTATGTTTTGCCCAAGTATTATTATTTTAAAAGGGTAATAGCTGAAAGTAAAGGCTAAAACTTTTCACATTTTTTAATTAGTTAGTTTAAACCTCTCTTTGTATTTGGATAATAAATTTGTAATTGGCGAAAGACACCAGTTTTGCACTACGGCTCGATAAATAAACATATTTTGATTTAATCTTAAAATAATGTTCGAATATTTATTTATTGTGAACATAACATTTATAAAGCTGCATTTGGGTAAAATTGAAATTACCTTACAACAAATCTCCACGAGCAACCTACTCATATGCAACCTTGCTAGAAACAGCTTGTATTGAATCTCATCAAATTTCTTATCAACAATATAACTGACTTATTTATTTAACTGTGTCGATTTTGATTGTTAAAAAGGACAATGAATTATATTATCATATTCCGGAAACCCTACAGATGCTCATTCCCTAAAGCTACTAGCTCATAAAATAGGCGCTCTAATAAACTTTTTAAAAATAAAACTTTATAAATTGCTTTTTAAATTGTTAATTAAAATACATTTGTAAAACTTATAACGAATTCCTTACATTGAGGCTAAAAATATAATTCACTAAAGTGAATATAAATACGTAAAATAAAATAATTTGTGAAAATAAAATAAATTACTATGAAATATTTACAATTTTGTTGGGACGTTTTGAGATATTCAAAAATATGAAAAATTCGTTTATATGAGGTATATTAATATGAAAATTACTGAACATGAAACTACTGCAAATAAATTCCACGTTATACGAAAGTTTGCTATTGACTGGATGAATTCAGGTCTTTTTTTTTTTTTCAAAGTTCTTCAGCAGGATCTTTTCGTTCAAAAAAAAAAAAACTTACTCTTCCTTTTTTCGTCTAAGCTTGTCTCTTTTCTCCCGACACTTGAAAATAAAAAAGATGTAAAGAAATGAGGGTTATAACATACCCTAACATTCTTCAATCTTGCTAATTTATTTAGGAGCATGTCACTTCAACTAGAAACAAAAATCCTTATTATCATCAACGAATCTGTTATTATTATTATTAATTTTTTATGTTTTGAAATATAATAAACGAAAAAATATATACAACAACAACAATATAAAATAAAAGGATTTAAAAGCGCGAATGTTTCTTTTATACATAAAACAAACTTCTACTGTCCTTACTGCGATGAAAAGGTATATTGTAGCATATAAAAGCAGAATGATCCAATACAGTATTAGAGCTCTGAGAAGCGGTCTGGTGGATTAAATTGGCGAAACCGCTGGGAGGGTTCACCACTGATGAGCCAAGCCCTCCCAATATACCTTTTCATCGCAGTAAGGACAGTAGAAGTTTGTTTTATGTATAAAAGAAACATTCGCGCTTTTAAATCCTTTTATTTTATATGTATAGATGGCGCGTTATTGCTTTGTGTTAACAAAAACAATCTTTATTAAGATATTTTATTCTTATAGTGGAATATCTATAATATAGTGGCGAACCCTCCCAGCGGTTATTTTAATGCTTCTGTTTGTACAATCATGCATCCATCTGAAGGAGTATATATATATTTAAATCGTATACAGTCGAACCTCCATGAGAGGACACTCACGCTACAGGACACCTCCCTATAAAGGGCAGTTTTCATCGCCAAAAATACCATTTTTACTATTTAGAGATTCTCCGGTAAGAGGACACCTCTCCCTAAAGGACACTTTGGCTCTGCAACTAGGTGTCCTTTACAGAGAGGTTTTACTGTAAACACATATTTGAACAAATTTTGAATCATAATTTTTTATTTATTTATATTTATTTCATTAAAATATTTTTTCTTCACTTTTGCAGAAATCAGTGTATTTTTGAAGGGAAAGCCGAGAGTGAGTTACTTAATAATCAATTTTTATATAAAGATTAGTGTATCTTTAATAAACGTACACGCTAAAGTGAAATAACCATTTTCCCATTTTTTTTAGTAGCTAAAATAAAAAGCATACGACAAGAGAATATTCATTCAATATGGTAATTGGATAGAACAGTCACTTCTCCCGTTTTACCGGGGTGTGGGTCGTCGGGTCGTCTAAATTAGAAAATAAGCTGCTTTGGGGAATACAAAACCAAAACTAAAAGTAGAGATTGGATTGGTTATTGGTTTCATTATGTGGCCGTCCGTTTATTTCAGTCGTAGTCTGTCATGCTGTTTCAACCCCAAAATGGTATTAAATTCATTACATTTATGATAATAAACTTTTAAAAAGGCATATCCTGACCACCAGCACATGACCTTTTTAGATGGCAGAGCGCCATCTAGTGGGACAGAAATATCAATATCGGGGAACAAGCATAATCAACGTTTAATTTAATTTTGTTCCATTAGATGGCGTTCTGCTATCTAAAAAGCTCATGTGCTCGTGGTCAGGATATACCTTTTTTATTTTAATACCAAAACCTGACCTTTATTATTGTAAAAAAGAAATAGACTTTAGAAACTTAAATAATAGGCAAATGGATAATTTAAATAATCCTTGTTTTCTCTAACTATTGCAATAATTACTATAGCGATAGGCTGGTGTTATTCTGGAGGAAATGATCAGCTGAATTTGATGCTTTTAAATATATGAGGCTTTATTCTACAATGATAACATACAAAAAATGAACTAAACTCAATCTAAACTATCCCGATCTATTAGGGTAAGCTTGCTACAGCTTCTTCAACAGACCTTTTCTCTACTTCAGCTTTTTCACTTTCTTCAATGGACTTTTTCCTCCTTATCTCCAATTCTTCTTTGACTTTATCTTCTTTTACCTTTAACTTTATCCTCTTTTACTTTAACTCTATCCTCTTTACCTTCAACTCTTCTTTAACTCTATCTTCTTTACCTTTAATTCTTCTTTAACTCTATCTTCTTTGCCTGTTCACTTGAGTTGCTCGCTAGATCACTTGAGTTGCCTGCTTCTAGGCTCAGGTACTCCAATCCTTACTATGCCCTTTTCTCTCCTAATCTCCTCACTCTCCCCCGATCTCATACCTTTTTCGCCGGCTTTTATAGTCGTATAAGGTCACGTGGACAACCTCTGTGGCGCATCCCTTGGCGCACGCCATCTAGAGCCGTCTTCCTGAATCATTTCCAACAATTATTATTATTTATTTATTATTATTTTTTCACCTTTATGATAATGTAAATGGCTAATCTAAGAAAATGGAAACTTCTTGTGCTATTGAATAAAAATATATATATTATTAAAAACCTGGCTGTTAAATACACACACACAATTACAAGAGCTATACCAAATCTGAAAACAACCCTTTGTCATTTCCTAAATAAGGGATAAAAATGTTATTCTATACCGTAAATCATTATAAGAGTCGGTTAACGAGTGGGTAACACCCTCGATTCCCGAGAGCCATGAACCGGAATCGAATACCGCGTTAACATTTTGTTTAATATGTGAATAACCTTCACATATTATTCATTGTTGCAAATATCATAAACTAGGTTGCTATTTTTGATCGGTACCTAATAAAGTGATTTTAGAATTGGAACCTTAAATCATCTCACTCAGAGAAGAATCATAAAATTAGTTTAAGAATCATAAATCATTGGAAACCATGAACATATAAAGTTTTTGACAAATCAATATTTGAAAGGTGTTTAGTGTCTACTTTTTGCTAAAAGGTCCATTTAAAAATAATCTTCAATAAGGTTTTTACTTTGTTTTGGAGAATATTGAGCGTTATTATATATATTATATTTATTTAATAATCAACCAAAGGCGCGATATTGAATGGCGCGAAAGTTCATAAAATTTATATAGACAAAGTGGTTGATGTAAGAGAGTTAAGTCATTTAGATCAGAAGACAATCGAGGTATCTCATTTCTGCCAAGTTCGGACAGTCGTAGATAAGGTGAAGAGCAGTTTGTTCAGTTTCTCCGCAGGAACAATCTGGTGTTTCTTATAGACCTCTTTTATGTAAGTATTTCTGGAATTTTCCGCGTGATGTGACAAATTGAGTGACTATAAAATTTGGATGAAACTGTGTAAGAATTCCGTTTGGAAAAATAGCGCGAATTGTATAATTGTGTATAAATGGATTGATACAAAAAATTCATAATAATAGCTTCTGTTTTTTTGCCAAATATTGTTGTAAGTATTTTTCTTGGTAAGTTTTGTTTTTTCAGTTCGTATTTTATTGAGCGTTATTAGAGTTCTATTAATTATCAATACACTTTGATTTTATTTTTGAGTAATTGTGAGTTTACCGTGGAATTTGATATACTGTAGTTGCATCTATTACTGCGGAAATCTAATACTCGACTGAGGTATAAATCCTTAAAAAAAAGTTTCTACAATGAAATATTATTCGAAAAGAAATAAAACGAAAGGAAAATGTACGAGATCGGATGTTAAATACATTTCCTAATCGTGCAACCGAAAATTGCTGATGGCCTGCTCCATTGATCGTATCCAAAACCTTCCTTGATCGATTTATAGGAATTAAATAAAAAATATATAGAATAGAAATATAATCGAGAGAGAATAGTAATAATAGAATAGAAATAAACTAATCTCTCTCTTCTATCGGTGTTTTTTTTAAATAAAAACCTTTATTTAACTTGATTTTATATCTGTTTGTCCGTGTATGTCTGTCCAGAAATATTGTAATCAATTTTTAATATACTTCTAGAGCACGTAGGAATCTGAAATTTGGTACACTTTTCAGAACCCAATGACAATGCAAGTTGGACAATTTTCAGACTAATGGGATGTCAAAGTGGCCGAGAATGGACAAATGTCCAAATTGCCTTTCAAATTTTGTAAATTAATATTAATATGCTTCCAGATCACATAAAAGTATGAAATTTTGAACACTAGTTCAGTTCAATTAACAAATGCAAGTGTAAAATATTTTAGACCTCTGGGTGGTCGGAGTAGCCGCGAATGAACAAATTTCTTTATTTATTTTTATATCTTTGGTGTTATACGATGTCAAGTCAGAAACTGTTGGGAGTTGCAAATGGATTTTTAACCGATTGTTCAAGACCCCAAAGGAATTAGAATTTCGAATACTCAGTTTCCTATCTAAAACATCCTTGGAATTACAAACAAAAAGCTGCCAAAAGTCAATAAATATATTAATATACCTGTTATATTTCAGTAATCTAATTTCAATTATCATCACGCATTGATTTATATTCATTATATATCTATATATATTTTAATGAGAATATAATAAACCGCTATATATATAAATAGTTCCCCCTTTTTTATCAATTAATATTTTGTTACTTTTAAAACTAAAATTAATCAATTGAATAATCATAATCCGAATTAAATATGCACCAATTAATCTCAACAATAATTCAATGTGCGTTTCTGTAACTTGTAATATAATTCTATAAATTTAGGGTTCCCCCACACCAAAAGTAAAGAGATATTTCAGTTAGGTTTTTTATTATGCCACTTCCCATTTTAAGTTAAATCAATAAAGTTATAATCAATTACACGAAGTATTTGGTGATAGCAGATTAATATGGTACAAGCTTAGATAATGACTATTAACTTAGCTATGTTTGAATTAGAATATAAATAAATATATATATTATGAATATAAATATATGCGTGAAGATTTTGAAATAAGATTTACTGAATTATAACAGATGAATTATTATATTTATTGACATATTTTTACTTGTAATTCAAAGGAGGTTTTAGATAGGAACCTGAATATTCGGATTTCTAACTCGTTTAAGGTCTTGATTAACTGCTGAAATTTCAATCCGCAATTCTCAATAGATTCCGACTCTCTCTCTCTCTGTCGGTCTTAGGTGTCGACCTCCATCCCGAGGTAATGAAGTTGACCAACGTGGCGAAGGCTACCATCTACAAGTACCATCTTGGTCTTGAGGTGGGTAACGCCAGCCATCTTATCGACCTGCCCACTCTGTGGGAAAGAACTCTAGCAGTCCATCGGTGGCGGAGTCTTTCCCGAGGTGGGCGCCACCAATGACGACTTGTATATATATGTGTACTTATCAATTGTATAATCTTATTTATTCATATTTATATTTATTCTGTATGTAACCTTATATAATCTTATATGGACATTGTAATAAATAAGTTTCAATCTCAATCTCTCTCTATCTCTCTCTTGACTTCGTGCAACACATAAGATTTCAAAAAGAAATATAGAAATTGTTCATTCCCTGCCACTCCGACCACCCAGAAGTCTAACAATTTGTACACTTGCATTGCTGAATGAGCCAGTGTTAAAAGTTTCATACTTCTATGTAATCTGAAAAAAAAAAACATATTAAAATTGAAATTAAAAAAATTGAAAAGCAATTTGAAAATTCATCCGTTCCTGTCCATTCTGACAACTCCGAAGTCTGAAAATTTGTCGACCTGTATTGTCATCAGGTTCTCACAAAGTGTATGAAATTTCAGATATCTACGTGCTCTAGAAGTATACTAAAAATCTTCAACAAGAATTGTGAATAGACAGACATCGAAGCAGGTTAAATAAAATCTTTAAAAAATAGAGAGAGAAAATAAATGAGAGATTGACACATATTCAGGGGTTGATGAGGGCGCCACCATCGGAACCACTCTCCTGAAAGCTTCCCCATTTAGGCAAAGAGCAGAAAGGACAGTAGTTGGAAATCTACCAATTGTTATAAAGGACTAAAATGTAGTCGCGCCCCTACTGCGAGGATGTCTCTCTGACGCACGAAATTGTGTCTAGCGGCGGCTACACCTGGACCATCGGCAACAGGGATTCATTCGTCCTTCTGAATGAAGGACCTGCCTACATTATCTATGGCGTAAGGTGTAGCAAATGCCAACGCCAGGGACATCGGCGAGCCACCTGCCCCTTGGGAACCCACGGGAGTTTGTCCTGCACATCTTCAAGATAATCAGAGTGGACCGGTATCGACGCCTCCGTTCTCCCAGCCCACGCCCTGCCAAACATCCGCAGCGCCTACATCGGTTTGACGCTTCCCAATCCTACCACGTCTTTGCCCGAGGCGAATCGTTCCGTCCTTCCCCAGGGGACTTCAGTAACCGAGTCTTCTGTTCCGACGTCGAGCGCCACCTTGTTGCCGTCTCTGCCAGCGCCCTCCTCGACCATCACTGTATCAACAGCGTCTCCTGCTAAAGCCAGGCCAGGGCTGCAACGGCCTTCCAGTCTTCAAACCTCAAAAATCCCAAAAGATTCAACCTCTTTAGATAACAAAGAAACAGGCAGTACAGCTATTTGTGAGCCTGTGCCCTGACTCATTCCCATACCTCATATATGACTATAAACATAGGTTATGACAAGCGCGGTTTTGTCCCGCTCTCAAAGGGATCGGTTGTTTTTTGTTATTCCACTTAAGAACAGACCTATTCTGAGCAAATTCTTCGGCATTTCAATAATGCATGTCGGTGAAAAGAACTCCGATCTGCACAGGAAGCTGTCCGACTTCAGGGGGCTTGTGGCAGCGAACGGATCCCTGGCATTTCTCCGGATTCAAAGTATGTATATCCCTGGAAGCCTAATATTTTCACCTTAATATACAAGTGTATATATATAATTTCATAAAAATTCTGTAGAGAGAGATAGATGAAATTTTTCAGATTATTATATATACAAACGAAGAGAGAAAATTTTTAATATATATAGAATAAATTAACAAATAAATACACTTCTAGGATATAATTATGGAAGCAAGGATTGCATATTAAGCTGTAGTTTTATTGGTTTTCACTATATTGCTTTATTCAGAGGGGAGTTCTCTATTTGGAGTATTTGGGGTGGGCTCAGAGGGAATAGTATATTATAAATTTCTGTAATGTCTATTCTTCTGTAAATACTATTGTGCTTTCTCTATACTGTGGATGGTTTTAAAGATATATTAAAGTACATACTTGTACAATTAATATAACAATTGTATAATTTCTCATAGGTTTTAGAGTTTTATATTTATAATAAATTTATTTACTTCTCAAAATGAATAGCCGGTTATCCTTCATATTACTCTCTAGCTTAAATGGCTATATCATTCTTTTTAATTTGGCAACAAAATAATGAGAAGTTCTTTAATTTTAATATTTGAGACACTCGAATTTTTAAAAAATGTTCTACTGTTTCTGCCCCCCCCCCCCCCCCCCCCCAAACCACATTCACATTGATCATTTTCATTTTTCCTATTTTATATAGGTAACTATTGAAAAACCCGTGTCTAATATACGTAATATCTGTGTAGTATTGTAACTATAATTTCTTTCTACGTTCTTCGATTGTTTTAAAAAGGCTCTAGTCTGTGATTCGTTTCTAGATGTAATCCATAGTTCGTTCCATTCTAAAATTTTTGAATCTAAGTTCTTGTTTGATGTGGCTAATTGGAGTCTCTCCGTAATCCACCTTTTGCATCGTTCCCGCTTCCTTAGTAACATATCAGCGAGTTCATTCTCTTTAATTCCTGAATGTCCTTTAACCCATTGAAAGTGAATGTTATTTATACTTAAATTATAAATATATTGCTTAATTATTTTTTGTTCCATACAGCAAAATATGGAAGATGTGCAATAGTTTTCAATGAACCTTCTGAGTCCGTTCCAATTAAGATTTTAGTTTGTGAACGTCCACCATTCATCTCATATATTTCTTTGAGGGGTTTTTCTATTTCCAACATTTATGCCTGATATTCACCGCAATGTTTTCCTAATTTATATTAAAGAGTTTTAACTAGTTCACCTTCTCTGAAAATACCAATACCTGCTACGTCATTGTCTGGCATCCTTGATCCATCAGTATAGCATTCATATTTGTAACTAATTTGTCCTGTTTTCTCCGTTAATATCACTGGAGTAAATTCTTTAGATGGAGTTTTAGGTGAGTTTTTTCTTCCGTTTTTATTGGTTGTAACAATGGATTATCGGTTGTATCTTTGTCCATTAAAATTATTTATTTCAGTTTCATTTTCTCTTTTATTTTTAAGGCTATTGGGATGAGATATGCCAGAGTTGTGCAATCTAAAAAAAGATCGTACGATATTCCTTGATGATTCTAATAGCTATAATTCTTTGCACCGCTCTTTTGTTTAATATATTTTTTCTTACTGATTTTTTCTCCATACACTACAGGCATATAACAATCACGGCCCAACTGATGAAATGTATATCTGTCTCAGAGATCTTGGGTTTATTCCCCATGTATTCCTTGATAGGGTTGAAAATCTTAGGGCCTAAGCCGTTTCTTTCTTGGTTATATAATTAATATGTTTTTCGTTTGTTGTCAATCATTTATTTTTAAATAATATTTATATATATTATTTTTGGTTTTTAAATTTCTGCTTATTTTTAATAAGTATGACTTTCAATTTTTGTGAGTTAAAATTTTGTGTTTTTATATTTTTATTTTCCCATTCTTATATATTTTTTAGAGACATCTTAGATATCTTTTTAATTCGTTCTATTGTTTTATATATCTCTTATTATCATAAGAGCATCATACTCATAAGCTATAACCTCATATAAATTTGGACAATCCTGTTCCAATAAATCATCATATAAAATATTCAACAAGACTGGTCCCAGTACTGGAGTGTTTCCATGCTTATATTCGTTGGTTGTTTTAAGGATAGCCTTTCTATCTGTTAAAATTTTTAAATCAATTCTTTTAATTTTTTTAGAACATCCTTTCTTTCTTATAATTGATCAAATAGGTATGGCCACCACATTTTATCAAACGCACCGCTGACATCCATTGATATTTATCAACAAAGTGAAATTGTTCATCAACAACATTAATTACATATTTTATTGCGCCTTCGGTAGATGTATGAGGCCAAAATCCAATTTTTTTATTAATTAACTTTCCGATTGTTAATATGTAATGCACATGAGTCCATCATGTATTACTTTTTCAAATATCTTTGAAAATACGGGAGTTATACTTATTGGTTTAAGCGATGTGATATGATCCATTGGCTTACTTGGTTTTTGTATTATAATTGTCTTAGCTTTCTTCGAATATGTAGGAAATTGTTCCAATTCAAAGCATTTCTTATAAGGTATTTGTATATCTTCCTCCCTTCCTTCCTTCAATGCCTTCCTCTACTGAGGGTGGGCCACATGTTCTCTCCATACTTCCTCCGCAATCCTCTTCATCTCCTTGTGTCGTTCAGTCCATTATTTTAGATCGTCTGTAGATCGTCTCCGCCTTTGCCAGTCCCAAGCCCGGATGAAAAAGGAGGAGGGGGAGCAGTAACAAGCTCGCTAAAAAACCTGGGTTCCTAATCCAGGGATACAGGATGAGTAGCGTTTGTACTCCATGTTAGGAGCAGTGCACATGGTGTCTGTTCCTCATGTCAGAGGCGGCCATTTCTTCTGGAGCTAAGTCGGCCTGCCACTGAGTAGTGCTCCCAGTCTTAATGACAAAGGCAGACGCATTCTACTTCACCCAGTCATGATGGTTGTCAAACAGACACCATCAAGGGTCACAACTTGATATTTTTTTACTCATCCTTTTATTAGTTTAAATTAGACAAGATCTTGGAGGTCGTGCTCATAAAGAAGTTCAAGAACTCTTCACTTGGTATCCTAATATGATTGAGTGACAGACGATATCTTCTTCTTTCCTATCTCCACTGATATCCTAATATGACTGACTGGAGATTAGAAAGAAGTAGAAGAGATCGTCTGTGTATCCCTGTCGTCTCCTTCCCCTCGATCTCTTCCCCTGAGCTTTCCCTCCAACACTGTCAGCAATGTCTCTCCTGCTGATCCGCGCATCACATGTCCAACAAACGTCATTGTAGCTTCAGGTATAAACTTTTTTTTCTCTATTTCTCCACTAATTCCATCTCAATCCCCGTTTCTTTTATAGGATTAATCCTTTCAAATTGCATTTTGATATCAATATTTTCGACAGATATTATTGAGGTCTTCTTCTCAATATAGATTGGTGTCTCTCTTTACCCCGAGAGACGACCTAGTGTTTTAGTCCAGCTACCCGACCAGCTCCGCAACACCAAAGGAAGAGGCTTTAAGAGCGACTACCAAACGTTTAAAATCTTATCCAGAACTCATTTTTATTTAAAAAACACGGTCAATTTATACATTAAGAAAATTTACATAATAATTTATACAACAAAGAAATTTACATACTTTTTCTCCTAGTTTTAAGTTAAATAAATTTGCATAAAGTTGACTACTTTAGTAGTCGTAACATACTCCCCCCGCTGTTGAACAGGAGTTCAAAAGAAGAAAAGAGCAAGAGAACAAAACATTTTCACAATCCAAAAGTTTGGAAAATTTTCCCTCCAGAATTTTGTGGTACGGGGCACATGATCAAAATCAATACAATTCTCTCTGAATCAATTGAATCAACTTTCTCTCACTGTAGTCAATTTCTTCTATCGTCAATTCGCCTTTCTGATTAGACGCCTTCTTACATTTGTTAATATATCTTGTCATCCAGGCTAACAGCCTGATATTCGATTGAAATTCAGAAAATCTCCTGAACATCCCATGAGTGATTGGTTTTATTACAATTTCCACCAGAGTTGTCTTCCTTTGTTCTCCTTAAGCACTTCAGTTTCATCTATGATAGGTTCTTCTGAAGGCCAGAATTCCCTAGAAAGACGCAGCCAATCAGGACCTTCCCACCATTTGCTCCGCAGAAATTGTCCGAATTTTGAACCCCTCGATGGGAGGTCCGCGGGATTTTCAAGGCCAGGAACAAATATCCAGTTGGATACTTTGGTTGTTTTTCGTATCTCGTCGACCCTATTCTTTACAAATATGTTCCAATTACAATTCCTACGAATCCAGGATAAGGCGGTGGACGAGTCGGTCCAGAGATAAAGTAGACATCTCACTGTGAGAGATTCCAAAATACACCTTGCTAATCTGGCTCCTATTAAGCAGGCCATCAGTTCCAGTCTGGGGATTGATATCTTCTTCAGAGGGGCGACTCGAGCTTTGGACCATATGAAGGATAATTTCACTCCTTCTTTCATTTGACTTCTCATGTATGCCACAGTAGCAAATGCTTCCTTGCTCGCATCACAGAAAACGTGAAGTTCTAAGGACTCCGCCCAACCCACACAAATATATCGAGGGATCTTTGAGTCCTTTAAATGGCTTAACTGTTCATACCAATCTTTAAATTCTTGACTTATATCCTCTTCCAGGGGATCATCCCATCCACCTGCGCTATTCCATGTTTTTTGCAGCAAAATTTTAGGCGTTATCATCACTGGTGAATAGAACCCGATGGGGTCAAATAATTTTTGTACCAAGGACAAAATGACTCTCCTCGATATCACTGAAGGTAAAATTTCAAGGTTTATCATGCAATTCAAGGTGTCAGTTTTCCGATTCCACAAGAGTCCCAAAACCTTCGTATCATTTCTCTCTAGAGGATTGAACGTCTCAGTTGTTTCCCACTGACGAAGTTCCATTCCAGCTCTATTCATTATTTCAGAAGCCTTCCCATTTTCATCTGCTTCAACGGACCTTTTCTCGACTTGAGCTTTTTCCCCCTGTGAAATATTTTCTACAGGGTCTCGTACACCCAACATTTTTAAGTCCCAAAGATCCTTTACTTTATAGCTCATGGCCAAGAAAACAGAAGATACATACTCCGAAGCCAAACCTTCCTTCAAAGAAGTCTCTCCGAAAATTGACCAACCAATCTTCGTATTGATCGCCGTCAATCCATCCTCCAAATAAACCACCTGATCAGTCCAGATCTTGCCTAAATTGTCAGCTCCCAACAAAAGGTCGATTTCTGATGTCTCAACATTTATCTTTCTAATAATGGTGACACCCTTTTTGTCGAGATCCCGCATCCAAGTTCCTGCTGTCAAAATAGGAACTCTGTCACAGATCATCCGTTGAACCATCGATTTGAGCTGTACGGTTTCTTCCTTTAAAATATTTGTGATGGAAAAGGAATAAAGGCTGTGCTTCTCCTCTCTTGTTTTTCGACCTCCAAAAAGGCATTTCGTCAATTTCCGCTCTCCCAATTTTTCTAATCCCAATTCTTCTGCTAAAGATTCTTTAATGAACGAATATTGACTCCCTGAATCCAACAAAACATTTATAATTTTTGATGTTTCAGAGCTACAGATTTTTGCTCTCACTGTCATCAAAAGTATCTCGGATGCACAGGACTGTGTGAGCAGAACGGTGGACTTTTGGTTTTGTACTGAAGAATTGTTTTTTCTCTCTTTACTACTTCCTCTATCTTCCGAGATTGAGTCCCTTCTTGAGTTGTTTCCCCGACAGAAAATCAAGTAGTGGGGTCCTCCGCAATTCTGGCAAATAATTTTTGTCCTACAGTGTCTTCTTAGATGATTTCTTTTTAAACACTTGAAGCAGACTCCTGCGTCAGACATCTTCTTAAGTTGTTCTTCCCGAGTCATTCTTCCATTTTTGAAACATTTCCAATTTCCATGGCCCATTCCATCACAGAAGATGCACTTGGTCTTTCTCTCGTAATTCGGGCTCAAAAATGATCCTTTTGAATTTTCATTCCTCGAAACCATCAACTGTGTTGCTCTTGGCCCATTGTTCTTATTAAAATGTAAAGGTCTTGAAGGAAAACTGTACTTGGGGTTATTCTCACCCACTCCAATCCTTGAAAAACTTATTCGTTGTTGAGCCTTTATCTCGGCCCGTAAAAAGCCCATCAAGACCTTCAGCCGGTCCCCCTTTCCTTGCTCTACATCCTGCTCGTCATCCCGGCCATAACCGGCCTCGGGTGTTCTCTGCCACACTTGCAATATCTGGGTGGGCTGGCAAGACTCCACCAGTGGGAAAAGAAAGACCTCCAAGTATCCCGAAGAAATACTCAAGGATTCCAAAGATTGAAAGTAGGCCGAAATCTCGTCATAAAGACGATCCAAATTTGCACTCTGTCGACGTGCATTGAGCACAACTAAATTTATTAACTTTCTCAAGTACAACTCAATCAATAATTTCTTGTCTCCAAACCTACCCTTGAAAGCTCCTATTGCATTCTCATAGTTTTTCCCGGTATGAGTGTAAGCCCCCAATAAGCGATGTGCTCGGGAACCTGGGATCATTGCTTGGACGAGATAGTGCATTTTTTCATCGTCGTCCAAATCTTTATCCTCATGGATCTTTTTGAACCTGGACCACCATGATATCCAGCCCTCCAAATCACCATCAAAACATGATAATTCCATCTTTGGTAGTCTCAGAAGTGCTCTTCTTGAGCCTTCACTTCCGGCTTCTGACATTGCCCTCCTTTCCTCAGTCTTAGCCTCTAGGATCTTATTGATCCTTATCAGTACGGCACTGTACATTTTTTCGTAATGTTCAGTGGACTCCAGTTCCTTCATTACAGCCTTTTCGTCATATTCTTCTGCACCAATCATTTCCATCTCTATCTTTCCATAATATTCCTTAATTTGCTGGTAATACTGGACGATGAACTCTCTCTTTTCCATCAAGAGGCACTCATCAGGGGAGACTCCCTTTAACTCTTCTAGAGTTTCGTTTATTTCCTTGGTGAAGATAGTTCTCCTTGGAGTTCTGGATCTTTTCAAAATTTTCAAATTCATAGAATCCTTTGACGTCTCCATCCTGGCAGGCTCGCCACAAATATTGAGGTCTTCTTCTCAATATAGATTGGTGTCTCTCTTTACCCCGAGAGACGACCTAGTGTTTTAGTCCAGCTACCCGACCAGCTCCGCAACACCAAAGGAAGAGGCTTTAAGAGCGACTACCAAACGTTTAAAATCTTATCCAGAACTCATTTTTATTAAAAAACACGGTCAATTTATACATTAAGAAAATTTACATAATAATTTATACAACAAAGAAATTTACATACTTTTTTCTCCTAGTTTTAAGTTAAATATATTTGCATAAAGTTGACTACTTTAGTAGTCGTAACAGATATGTTGGATGTTAGTTGGTTATGTAAATAGATACTTTGTATTTTTATATTTTATGTAAATAGTTATTTTGCATTTTTATCATGTTTTATCTTTTGCCTTTATAAAAGGCGATGCTGCCTGTGCCGGCAGTCGTCGTGGTAGAGTAGGGTAGAGTAGGGCAATGTGGCTTGTAGAGTAGAGCAATGAGGCTTGTAGAGTAGAGCAATGAGGCTTGTAGAGTAGAGCAATGAGGCTTGTAGAGTAGAGCAATGAGGCTTGTAGAGTAGAGCAATGTGGCTTGTAGAGTAGAGCAATGTGGCTTGTAGAGTAGAGCAATGTGGCTTGTAGAGTAGAGCGCACAGCTTGCTTGATGAAATAAACGTACCTCTTCCGCAAGTACACGTTTTTTTTCTGCGGGTAGACTTATTCGGTGTATATCTCCGCGACAAGGTACTTGTATTGTTGTAATGTTTGCTTCCATTTCCTCTCTTGAAATTTCAAGTTCTAGAGTTTTATAAGTATCTTTTGGGAGTATTGAATTCATTAGTGATAATACAGCTTCACTCTTTGTTTTAGTATAACTTTGTGAAGATATTTGCATTGAACAGATAGTTGGTCTGATGTTTAATCTATATGCTATTATTTTGTAGTGTAAACCAAAATTGTCTTGTTTTTCACAGAATTCTTTCTAGCTTGTTTCTTTAGATAATGTATGTATATATGTATTTTTAATTTTGTAAATATTATTATTTTCTTTCTTAAGGCTAAATTATTATTGGTTGATATCGTTTTTTTAATTTGTTGACCAACTTCCTTAACTCAGCGAGTTCATCATTCCACCATGGTACTCATTTTTGTATGTTGGAACTATTTTTTTTTGCCATCATATTTTGACATGTTTCAATTATTATATTAGTTAATCTTTCTACATATTGATCCAAAGTATTGTAGTTATTTATCTGAATTACATATACTCCTCTAAATTAAATATATATATATATATATGTTATATTAAAATATTATTGACGTGACAACGTCTTAAATTAGGTTACGGCTGGAAGTCACTTATGAAAAAGTGTAACGCCCGGTAACGTTACGATGAGTCACCGAACGAGAGTGCTGCGCGCGCAGCTGCGCGCGCAGCGCTAGAGAATTAGGCGCATTGAATCGGCGCATGCTTGTCTCTGTCTTTGTCTTTCTCGAACGTTCTTGGCGTTGGAAAAACAAGAAAGCGTCATAATACAAGTTCACACGTGTGGTTAAAGTATCGTCAGCTGTGTCTGTAGTGAAAATGTGGAGTGCTTAGATTCGTCATTTACAACAACTACAACAATAAAGGTAAATAATTGTACACTGATATTTCATTATCGTAAACTATGATTGATTGATTAATTGTTAGATTGACACAAAAGTTGAGAAACTGAGTTTATAGGTTATGTCATACTATTGATAAATGTTGATAGTGTTAAGTAAATTATTAGTTTAAAATTAATTAATTAATTAATTATTATTTTACAAATTTTAAATAGTTTCAAATTTATTTAGCAAAAATTTGAACCTTCGATCTGAATAAATGTTTTGATTTTCGAATTGATTCTTTAAAATTACAAATATTAAGAAAAAGTGGCAGATATAAGAAAACTTTATTTAAACTGTGTTGAGCAAGAATTTTAACATCTAATTTAAGTAAATGTTTTAATTTTCAACTTCATCATTTACAATTACAAATTTTATTTAATTTCAAATTTATTTAGCAAAAATTTGAACCTTCGATCTGAATAAGTGTTTTGATTTTCAAATACCAACGCGGCTGGTGGAGTGGCGATCTATCGTAAATTATCATCGACATCTACGGCGGAAGTGTTCCAAGTTGCGATTACAGACGTAACTCGTGTCATTAAAACCAAGGGTGACATGTGCATGACTGAAGTTACTTGCTTCGCCGCTAATACTAGCTTCAAGTTTATACTCGGTGCTGTATATATTCATCCAGGAGCTAGTATGCAGGATATTGGAATGTTACTATGGCAAGGACTCGGTCCGTACATTCACAACAGCCAGTACGTGCCACCGTTCGTGCAAGTTGATTCTAGTATACCGATTCTTCTGTGTGGTGATTTTAACAAAAACGTAAAGCCTGACAACTCGTTTCTTAATTTCATGAAAAATACGTATAATCTTGATTGCGTATCAAACGTTTCTAAGTCAACTACGTTAAAAGGAACAACTATCGACTTGACTTTCGCAAGACACATTACAGCAGAAACACTTCCGTTCATTTCATATTTCTCCTATCATCGTCCTATCCTCAACAAAATCACTCAAATAGGAATTAGTTAAGTTTAAGTTTACATGTACAATGTTTTAGTAAACAAAATATATTTCTATAGTTAAAATTTGTGCAATTCTTATTTTCATTCAATTCCTTGTTCCTATTGTGCAATTTAATTATATTCATATCAATAAATATTCTACCGTTGTCACGTAAAATCTTCGCCCGTAAAACCGACTTTATTTTTATTTAAAATTATATTTAATCGATTCAAATACTCTGCTAAATCGACCGCCAGAGGTCACGCTTCCCCTATAAATACTCATTGTTGTTGTTCCCCGTTGGCCGGCTCAAAACTTTTGTACATTATGTAATCTTTTGTTTTTCCTTGTTCTACTCGCCTTAAGCCAGGCAACACTTTAATCAAATTATGTTCTTATATATTACTTTAGCTCAATTAAAACAATCTCTGATCAAAACTATTTTTGTTATTATACTTTCAAGATTTTAACCACGACTGCATTACCATAATCCTCAACATGATCTAAATTCAAGCAGAAAATCTCTATTCTTTTCTATTTATAATATATATATATATATAATTCTCAGTTTACTCTTTCTTGTGTGTGGTATGTATAAATTCTGCCCGTATTTCAGATATTTTTTCATGTTTTCTTTTTCTAGATTCATATAGCATATAACAATGATCATACAGACTCTCCTCGTCCGACAGTTTCCATAAAGAAAAGTCATGAACAATATTTTGTATTTTTAAAGGTTTTTCATTATGAATATCAATATAGGTCAGATCTATATGAGATTCTCCGAGAGTTGACAAATCTTGGTTCTTTATTATCGTTTAATATTGATGAATTGTTATAAAATATAAAATCCATCAGGTGTTTTACCCCTCTAATGTCTTACCTTTTGTCTGGTGTGCATACACTTGATAGTGTGCATTTGAATCAGTGAAAATAATAACTGGTGATGGTTTAAATTTTTAATCGTAGCTTCTAACTCATTTAATGTTCTGTATATTTTCAGTAGGTTATGTGCATATAATTAGAGTATGTTTAATATATTTTCCTATTCAATGTTAGCACCCACCAAACTGACGTCTTTGAGTAATGTTGGTTTAGTGCAAATATCTATAGTATATATATAAAGTATTATGCTTAAGATATCATTTTCTTCACTTTGAAGAATTGACCATTTTGCAGGAAAACAAACTGGTTGTCTTTTTATTGTATAAAGTTCTTGTATTAGAATAATATCAATTTCGTTTCTCTGTACGACTTCTATTAGATTTGTTGTTGTAGTTGTATATATTTATAGCTGACCTCAGTTCCATAAGTGAGTATCGGTCTAAAGATTGCTTTGTATAAAATGGTTCTCTTTTCTAAAAAATAATATCTATAAAATCTTAAATCCATTTATAACAGATTTATTTTTTTTTAAATGTAACATTTTAAAATAATTATAATTTTTTCTCTACCTAACAAAAAGTATAATATGTGATAGTTTTTTTGTTTTCAAAATTTTCCACAAAAGCTATTTGCCACTAATTTATTTAAAAACTTTAAATAATAAAATCAAAATAAGCTAACAAAAAACTTTTTGTTATCTTTCTAATATTTTCTCCCTGAAGAAATCAAATATCGATGTTTGCTTAAATAACAATTTAAATTGCGAAGGGAAATGTGTCTCAAAAATAAAAATGGCAGGTAACCCAACAGAAGTAAATTAAGTGGATAAATCCTTTGGTTAATTATAGATTTTTAAATTATGCCGAGAAAGAAAATTAGTTAATAAATTTAAAATAATGAATTTTAAATTTTTGATAATTTGAAGATATCGATAATGAAGTCATTAATTAGCTTCATTTTGGTTTTCACAAAATGTGATTCTGGATTTGATTATTAATTTAATTACATTGATCATTATTCTATATTATAAAGATATAAATCAATATATGTTAAGGAAATATTAATTTGAAAATGCTATTTTTATAAGGATATATTAATTAAAAATAAATTGGCATTTCCTGACCGCTCATATGAGCATTTTATATGGCAGAGCGCCATCTAGTGGAACAAAAATCAACTAAACGTTGATTTAGCTTAGTAGAAATGAACCAATTTCTTTATTTCCTTTAAAATATTATGTGTTGCACGAATTTTAATATTTAAACCATTGTATGAAACTGTGTCTAATGTTACTCGGGCATTCGCTTCACAAACTTTAAAAATGAGTTAGATTTAATCAAAAATCGGTATTGAAATAACTGTGTTCAAAATAACTACTACATTTTCAATAATATGCCAGCTTTAATGGTAAGAAAATAAATACGGTAATGAAGCATTAATTTATACTTACAAAATAAAATGATCATATTAACCTGATTAAACGCGCAGACTTTTATAACATGTTGTGACAAAATGTGTTTCTTGCAAAGGTGGTCAAATATGTTTAGAACCTATAGTCTTGTTACTGAGAGGGCTTGGTTCATCAGTGGTGAACCCTCCCATCGGTTTCGCCAATTTTTAATCTACCATACCACTTCTTTAGAGCTCTAATACTGTATTGGATCATTCTGCTTTTATATGTTACACTGAAGGATGGAATCTTTGAAATGGTATTTGAGCAAACTATGAGCATAAGATCTTAGAACAGTAGAATTACATTTAAATATATTTATATATAATACCGCTTTCTTAAACCAAATTTTAATCCTTTGTGTTGTGATGCCCTTCCACGCAGCTATAACATGATGAAGAGCAGCTGTAATACTGGCATTATTTACTGCTTTATGATTATCAAAATAACTTATAAATTGCTATATGGTTTGCCTCCAATACCTTTGATGAGCGACTTTTATTTATCTTGATCTTGAAGAGTGAAAGCTAATTGTTGCATTAGATATAAAACTCAAGTTATATTTTTGACCACACTTTGGTTGTGTTAGGCAATGGTCGATTAACACAAAATATCTTTCTCTCTTGTCTTGCCATTTCAAGGTCCAATTCTTAGGTCACTCGAGAAATCTCTTTCTGGTCACTTCCAAACTTTTGACAGTGCATGGTCGTTGAGAAAGGGAAGGAATTTATATTATATCTTAAAATATATAGGGTTTTTAAATTTGCTGATTAAAAGATGTTCAAATTTCTGTTCTATGATTTTATTTTGCTTTATTTCAACACACAAAACGCGAAATCCCGGCTAGGGATAATTGCGTCGATTTACATTTTTAAACAGAAGCAGCTATAAACATATTATATATATATATATAAATACAATTTTTAAAAAGAGAAACAATAAGATATATTAGTAACCTGATCCTTCCAGGTTAGAAAGATAATTATAAATAGATTTACAAAAATGGGTAAATATATTACAATTATCTCTAGTATTTGCAAATTCATATAGATATACAACATTATTTACTGTCTGTTGTCTAGCGTTAAAGAAGAATAGGCATTCCAGCAGTAGATGTCTCGAGTCTTGGATTTCCTTGCCACAGTGGCAGCTAGAGTCCTCAACCGCTCTAATTGTTGCTAAAAATCCCTTAAAATTTCCGTGGTTAGTTGTAAACTGGGTATTATAAAAGTTAGAACGGAAAAGTGATGGAATTCCAAACGGGAAAAACCTTTGGAATGTTTGATTTGATTTTAGAAATAATTCATCCATTTTTGCCCTTAAAAATGATCTAATCATACTTGGAGCATGTGGTCTAAAAGCATTTTGATCCTCTATAGAAATTTGAGGCAAATCATATTTGATTATTTTAGATTCAATATAATCTGTGAGAAGGGGGAAGTTCGCTAGACTATGGACACAGTTGGAAGAAGTAGTTTTGTTGGCTCTAATCGCCCAAAGAAGAATTTTATATTGAATAGAATTTAGTTTTTCTTTGCATCGACTAGTAATAAATTTTTACCAAATTTCTGAACCATACGTAAGAACTGCCCTGATGATTGTTTTATAAAGAATTATTCTTTTTTTAGTATTTATTCCCCACAATTTTTCACTAAGTGAAAACAGAAGATTTTTCATTCTTACTGTCCTGCAGAAAATGTCGTTGATATGTGGGGTAAAATTGATCTTCTTTTTTATTCTATGATTTGAGAATTTTATGCCTAATATTTTAACTTGATCTACTGGGTTTAAAATAATATTAGGCATTTAAATTGGAACTTTAGGTTTATTATGTAAGTAAAGTAAATTCGTTTTCTCTGGGCTTATTGATAATTTATTCCTATTACACGATTGAATCACGTAGCATAGAATATATTCGCTTAATCTTTTGAGATCCTCGACAGACTTGTTCCAGAAAATGATAGAAACGTCGTCTGCATAGCAAATAATTTCTGCGTTTGGATGTTCGAAACTCTTCAGCAAGTCGTTAAGCAATATATTCCATAACGCTGAGGATAAAGAACCGCCTCGAGGGCATCCTTTTGTCAGTTTTTTTTTGAAACATTAATATATCCCTATGAGAAATTTGACACTCTTTCATTGCTTAAATAAGATTGTATAATTCTTATTAATTTGATAGGAATTTTATCTAAATCGAGTCTTCTAATAATTGCTGGCCACCATGCGTTGTCGAATACGCCTGCTATATCCATTGTAATCAAAGAAGTCAGTTCACCTGTGTTTCAGTATGGTTTCCATTATATCTTCCATTGCACTGTTCGTTGATTTATGTTTGGTAAATCCGTGTTGCCTTGAACTCATTAAATTATTCTCCTCATAATATTTATTGATTTTGTTTTTAATTATGTTTTCAAAAATTTTGAAATGTTTGACGTCAATGAGATAGGTCTATAACTTTTGCTTGTTTCATAGTTTATTTTATTAGATTTTGGAATGATCTTTACAATAAAGCTTTTCCATATATCCGGATAATAACCTTATTCAATACACTTGTTGAATATTTGTTGTAATATCGGGATTAAAAGTGTACCTGCATATTTGATCATATTATTACTGATGCAATCTGAACCTGGTGCTTTCTTGATAATTATTTTTGAAATAATATTTTCAACACATAATTTGTAGCAATTTTCTCTTCTAATAACTTGTGCCTATTAAAATTGTTTAGCATTATTTACTCTCAGTTTTATTCACCCTTATGAACTAATGAATTATTAGGCATCAATCTGAAAAGTTCAATATAATCAGCATTAAAAATATCTTTAGGAGAAAATTTGTTTTAATCTTGGTAGAATACCATCCCCACCCCCCTACCTGGTCTATGTAATGACAGTCTCCTCAAAACCCGTCTCTGCTTCTCCACAGATTTGGCGATAAATATTTCCCTGATGTTGACTGAATGGTTCAAGCCATTCAATGGAGCCAATCAAATTTCTTATTTATGATATTGTAGTGGCCTGTGTGGGCTTTATACTATGAAAAATCGGTCCTTTAGTAAGAATATTTTGCCCTCGAGCTTCAAGAAGACATTTCATCAGAATTTTTGCAAATCATCAAATTTTTTCTCTCTGTGTTCTAAATTTTGATGCTGCATTTTAACTGTAAAACTATGGTTTTCTATATCCTAACGTTTTCAAAGAATGTTACGAATTGTGGCTCCAGAGGCAGAGGAAAGCTTGGGACTCATAATTGACTGTAGTCCCAATTTTCACTAGTCCAAATTATCAGCACTCTCAATTATTAGTAGTCCTAATTATCAGTAATCGCAACTGGGGAAAGAAGCAAAACTCTGTATAAGAAGCTCTAGCGCGCAAGAAACTTTGTTCAGCAACTTAAATGAACTACCGAGTTGCAACCTTAAACGTATCCGGCATCGTAGCTCTTTATAGGATAATTAAGCAAGTAGCATGAAGTCGACATCTGTTCCTACAGGAAACTATCGAGGCTTCGTCTGCGTCTTCAGGGTCGTTGTTTACTGGCAACAGATCCTATGCCTTGGCAAGGTTGCTGCCATCGAGTTTACCGTCCGCTGGGTTTCCAGGTCGTGCGTCAACGCCTACCTCTCTCAAGCTCCCGAAGAGCAAGGTTATCGTTATCAGACCATCGTAGATATCGCGTATGAAGAAGAAGGGGCATAGATTCTCTGTCATTTGAAAATTTCTGAGAAGTTGAACATTTCCTCCAAAGTACCTGGACTCCGTTTTGAAGAAGCCCCACTCGGAGCTCTTAGACTGAGCTGACTCCATCGATGCAACGCTATAAATTGCCACCGTCAGAAGCCGAGTCGACGCGTGTCATCTGGACAGAATCCCACTTCCATTAGACCTCCTCAACTCGTAACTCATTATATAAATAAAGACTAATTATTCTCGATCCACCCGTGCCGTCCTGAACAAAGTTGGAAAACTAACTCTACAGGGTTCAGGATCTACTGGCACTCCGGCCATTCAGTCTCAAAATGACCGACTACATGATCCTAAACGGCATGCTCATGTTCCGTCTGCGTCGTCATCTGTTTGACCTCATACTTGAACATCAGGCGTACGCCATTCTGGGACGGTCTTTCTCCTTCAACTCACTGGACCTAGAACCGGCGTTCGACAATCTGAACCGCAACTACCTGATGATCCTGTTGGAGAAGCTCCGTCTGTCGTCTAGAGCTCTACACCAAGACTTTATTACTTCTCAATGGGGTGAGGGAGGTTACGGCTTCATCGCTGCCTTCTTGAATCTTCTGCTGCGCTGCCTTGAGAGAATCCTCGACCGCGTATGCATGGTCTCCTATGTGTTAACATCATTCTCTTCATTCTCTAATTTGACGGGAGAGGAGCCCTATGCTTTTTTAGATCATTCTCTTCGTCAGGGACGAAGCTCATTTTGAGCTCGTGCTCTTGATATTCGAAAAATTCTGCATGGCTTCCGGGGTGGCTATTAACTTCGACAAGAGCTGCGGCCTCTTATATGGTTTCTGGAATCATCGGACGGAGTCTCACATTGAAATTTCCTGAACATCTAAGTTGCTGAATGTCCACCAGGAACGCCATCGCCACACAGTACACGGTAGCTTCAGCACTAAATGATCTTACTTTACTTGCAGCCCGTTGCTGATAGAAGTGTATAGAAGGTTTAAAAAACTGAGGATACAGCGGCGAGTCGGGTACGTAGGTACGGCGGTACAGAAGGTACGGAGGAGGTTGAAGACACAACGGTCAATTCACAGAATATGCAAATGTAGAGGACACAACTGTCAATCCACTGAACAAACAAACAAGGATGACACAGTGGTCAACATACAGAAGACACAGAAGTGGAAGAGACCGAAATCAACACACATAAGACACCAACGTGGAAGACACAGCCGTCAATACACAGAAGACACAAACGTGGAAGACACAGAGGTCAACACACAGAATACACAAACGTGGAAGAGACCGCGGTTAAAACACATAGACACAAACGTTGAAGAGACCGCGGTCAACACACATAATACACAAACGTGGAAGAGACCGTGGTCAACACACAGAAGACACAAACGTGGAAGACACAGAGGTCAACACACAGAATACACAAACGTGGAAGACAGCGGTCAACACACAGAAGACACAAACCTGGAAGAGACCGTGGTAACACATAAGACACAAACGTGGAAGACACAGCCGTAAACACACAGAAGACACAAACGTGGAAGACACAGAGGTCAACACACAGAATACACAAACGTGGAAGAGACCGCGGTTAAAACACATAGACACAAACGTTGAAGAGACCGCGGTCAACACACATAATACACAAACGTGGAAGAGACCGCGGTCAACACACAGAAGACACAAACGTGGAGGACACAGCGGTCAACACACAGAAGAAACAAACGTGGAAGACAGCGGTCAACACACAGAAGACACAAACCTGGAAGAGACCGTGGTAACACACATAAGACACAAACGTGGAAGACACAGCCGTAAACACACAGAAGACACAAACGTAGAAGAGACCGCGGTCAACACACAGAAGACACAAATGTGGAAGAGACCGCGGTCAACACACATAAGACACAAACGTGGAAGAGACCGCAGCCAACACACATAAGACACAAACATGGAAGACACAGCGGTCAACACACAGAAGACACAAATGTGGAAGAGACCGCGGTCAACACACATAAGACACAAACGTGGAAGAGACCGCAGCCAACACACATAAGACACAAACATGGAAGACACAGCGGTCAACACACAGAAGGGTGAGGCCTCCCAGATTCCAGCGGCAGGAAACAGCTGCTCGGCAGGTGGTCCGGTACGACCGCCGTTGGGACTGCCACCGCCGTCGTCTTGCACTACTGGTGTTGTCCGCCGTCACGTCAGCCCACTCTACCCACCTTGCATGTCTTCTTGAGCATGAGGACAAAGTAATACCGCCTCACCCTCCAATCGCCATCTCCACTTATGGCTTTGGTTGTTTGAATATAATCACCGAGAAGACTGTTGTTTATAACATGCAAAATATAGTCGCAGCCTGTATATAAGATCATATTTTTGTCAGCGTTATTTGTTATTTCACTAATTAAAGGACCGTGAGGTTCGAAAGCTTGTTTATGATCTTCTAAAAAAATGAACTTATCGCCTTGGCACTTTTTCTTCGTAACTTATGGTTTTTTGAGCGGGTAATGGAATGTGCGTGTCTTTAGGAGCTCTGTATAGCTAAAATTGAGTTTTACCGGTATATTATTTTCTACACAACGAGCTGGCGTGTAAAGGCTGTTTGCTTGCAGTTTAGGTTCACCTTCACTTCGTAGGTAGAGACTGTTTGACTACGTCAACTTACGAAGTGTCAAACAGCTGTTGTGTTCCTTGCATTTTCGGTCTGATTGAGCTTTTGCAAGATGTTTGGCAGCTTGGTTCTGCCAACTTATACCTTCTTTCCTTCTTAAATATATTTTTAGCACTTTGTGTGTGCACTCCCTGTCTTTCTGTGTATTAGGTCTCAATTATTTTTGTGTTCCAACCGCGCAATAAGTAACTTTTGTCAGTACAAATAAATTCTTTTGACATTTAGTGGAAAATAAGAATCTTTAAAACCAAATAGACAGATAGGGTAACAAACAAAGAATTTGGAGAAAATATAATGCAGAGTATAGCTTTTTAAATTAAATAATAAAAAAAAATGTAAAATGGAAGTTTGCAGTACACATATTTCTTGTATCATCGGTAGATCGTTAACGACCATACTGGAGTGATAGATATCGAAGAGGGAAGAAAGATGTTTATAAAAACCAAGTATGGATTAATTTGATAATCTAACAGAATGGTTGAATTCGAAGATAGAAAAATATTGTCAGAATTGTGGAGAAAAGTGTGAAATGGTATTCCATAATTGCCGGCTTTCATATCGGAGATGGCTGTACTACCTAATGATGGAATTTCTATTGATAAAATCGCAGAAAAAAGAAAACAAAGGCTAAATTATATTCTGCAGAACGTTTCTTTATTCCATAATGATGGAAGGGTCATCAGATGGGAGGTTCGTTAAGTATACTAAACAATTAACAACGTAGTACGAATACTAAACACACTCAGGTGGCTACCATGAAACATCCTAGTTCTCGGAGTTCACTCTGCCGTAGAAGAGAAGCGTCGAATGTGATCGGACCTTGAAACACGTCCATCTCGGGAAACTTGGACTCTAAGGATTGTACTTGAAGGGAAGCTTTTGACGGGGCTAAACTCAGACTTCATATCGCTATTTTAAGATGTTTTCTTACCAACAAATATTTTCTAAATGCAAAAGCCTATTTAAGATACTTTTTATATTTAAGGCTAAAGCCTATTTACTACTTAAGAGAGCAAAATTTATCGATCTTGATTTGGTCTTCAATTCGGTAATTTATCATTGTCATCATAGCATTAAATCATTGAAATTTCTTCGGTTTTGCTCTTCATTGGAAAATGGGTGCCGTTGCCACGTTAGTCATCTTGGAAACGAACCAGAATTTGGTCGAATATTCCAAGGGTCCAGGGGGGACCGCAGAAAGGATTTGGTCGGACTTCTCTCCCCCTAATGGACCCAGAAGAGCAGTTTTACACACCCAAGATAGAGGACATTGCGACTGCTGTGATAGAGATGCATGGAGACATTTGAAGGCTTTTCATTGGACACGACAACAACAACAACAATGAAATACTTTAATTCTATTTCAAATTATTGATAAATATAAAATGTCCATTTCAACAAACCTACGCAATTTGAGAATGAATATTTTAGTATCTCCTAAATTTGATTAATTTCAAATATAAAATTGAATTAAGAACTAAAATATTTTGGGTCTTAAAAGTGATAGTTTCTATATGCCATTTTTACTAATAAATTTAAGAAATATCTCACAAAAAATTCAAGCTTAAAAATATTTTTTATTCCCATATAACCTCCCTATAAAGGACACCTAATTGCATAGCCAAAGTGTCCTTTAGGGAGAGGTGTCCTCTTACCGGAGAATTGCTAAATTGTAAAAATGGTAATTTTACAAATGAAAACTGTCCTTTGTGGAGAGGTGTCCGCTAAAGAGAGGTTCTACTGTAATAAAAATAAAATGTCAAATTGTGTGTGTGATATTCAATATACTCTTCTCCGACACAAAAGTATTGAATCTATCATTAATGAATTTCGCATGTAGGTAATTTAAAATATAGAATATCATAGGACTATATTGAAAGCTCATTAAAATTAGTCCAATAACAAACTAATTTTCATACTTCAGAGTTATAAAAAGTATAGTAAAATAGATTAACATTTGTCTGTCATAATTTTATTACTACTCTCTCTCTATTACTCTACTACTACTACTACTACTACTACTACTACTAATAATAATAATTATAATTATAATTAATAATAATTATTATTATTTATTAAAACAATATTAGTTAGATAAATATTTCTTAGGGATCAGAATTGTTAGAGAATTAATTAACTCTTATTCTTTTTATTTTTAAAATATATTTTTATAATTATAATTTTTCTAATTTTGATGAATAAAACAATATATAAATGTCATAATTTGTATATAATTGTATGCACCCCCGACCCACTATGCATGTACAATGTATGATTTTCAAAGATTTAATAAAGAACAAGGTAACTGGAGGAAAGAAAGTAGTAACAAAACATAGGAAATAGGTTTAAAGCGGGCACAATTATAAATAACTTGTACAGTCAATACTTCCTGACAGAAGGCCGGACGTATCTGGTGACCAGAAGTTATAAAAGTAGAGAGACACCCCATACTTCCTGACAGAAGGCCGGACGTATTTGATAACGCGGAAGTAAATAGAGTCGAAATAACACTCGATACTTCCTATCAGGCCGGGCATATCTTTCACCAAAGAAAGTCGCCGTTCCAATTAGAAAGATCCACTAAGTAGGTCAACCAATAGGAAAACGGGCACGTCCCAGCCTTCGACCAATGGGAAGGAAGACGACTCGTGGTGTAAAATCGAGAAGTAAGAACGGTCAGTAGTGATTTGGCTCTCATAGGAACAACACCTACAGTTGCTCCTTCGCTTCCAACAAGGTAACATCTGCTCTAGACCTCTCTCCCTCTGCTCATCCCACAGCTAAGTTCAATCACCGCCATGTGATCAGATAGGAACAATCAAAAATCGCTCCGCTCTTCTCAAGCTTTCTTCCCTCCAACCCAGTTGCCTTTTATTTCCAAACCCCATCACGTGTCCTGATTATTCCTAACTGTATGTTTAAACTTCCACTCAAACGACTGCGTTTCAACCAATCCTCACCATTCAAATCGAACAACAAGAAATTCCGCAACGATATTGTCACAGAAGGGCTAAGCCGACAGGATAAAGAGATGGAATTTAATCAGGATCCCATAGGCGTAAAGTCGGACGGCCCGACGGAAACAACGGAAAGAAGGCAAGAAGTAAGAGAGAGCGAACAGGCAGGAGAAAGACAGGAAGTGACCGACCGAGAGACAACTGCGCCCCTAGCGGACGCCGTCAACCAGCTATCGGCGCTCCTGACCCGAGTAAAAATTTCTGATGGAGCGGAGTCGGCAATCCCGCCTTTCGATGGCACATACAACGCGACACAGTTTTTCCAAGCATTCGACCGAAAAATGGAAGACGCATCCATGGGAGAACAAGAAAAATTACTCCGCCTGCCAAACTATCTGGCGCGACAACCCCTGGAGCTCTTCAGGAAACTTCGGATGGCCGACCGGAGCTACTTCCAGGTGAGGCAAATCCTCCTAGATCTCTATCCTGAGTCAAGCGAAGCGTCCTTTGCGAAATATTTCGCCATGAAGCTTACTGGGCAAGCCAACCTAGAGACCTACTACCGGGAGAAAACCGCCATGGGATTGCAACTAGGACTTCCACAGGAGGTGATCCTCGAGACGCTGACAGAAGGACTGCCATTCAACGACCAGCGCCTAGTCCGCGTAGTACCTCCCGAGAACCTAGGAGAATGGTTCCGACTGGTACAGCGGATCCACGGCCCCAGTGTACCGACAACACGACTCAGAGAAGAGCAACCACCCACAATGTCGGGTCCGTATCACAGCACACCCCGACGCCCAGGTGCATGGAATGCACCTCTTCCGCCGTCCAACTGCAAGTTCTGCGGCGCGAGGCACTGGCACAGCGAATGCCGACATCGAGCAGTCCCGAGCCCCAAGCCAACCAACCCAAGTCAAGACGTCCCAGCCGAGCGGCCCTTTCGAGACTAAGGTAGGCACCCCCCCCTATGGCGTCAAGAATTGACTTTGAACTCTTATCTAACCCTACCTACCCCTTTAACCATGTATCTAAACATGTACCAAATGAATGCAAGCACGGGCTAGACCAAAACCTGTCCCAAAGGGCTCGTACAGCACACAAAGCTTTCACACATGGAAACCCTTGCCTGCATTCATTGCCAAAACCCCAAATATTTACATGCCACCATTCTAATCTCACACCACGCAACTTTTCACTCAACCCAATTACCAGTACTATATGCCCACAACATATAAAGCCACCACGACTTCAACCTACAATTCCAATAATGCCCAAAAAGGCGTCCGTACACCGACACAGCTCACCCACTTACCACGCAAATGTACCTCACAACATACACGCACCCATACGTCACCACGCAACAAACACGCACAACCCGCACAACAAACGCAACACGCACGCCAAAAGACAACAACAACAAACAAGCGCATGCACAACCGTTAAGAATAATACAATCATCCCGTCTACACAAAACATAGAAAAAATTCACGCCACCAAACAACCACACAATCGAAAAACATTGCGATCTTTCCTAAAAGCCGTGAACGCCTATAAAGAGTTCATTCCGGACCACGCCCGCTTGCGGACGCCACTTGTCAACCTTCTAAAAAAGGATGTCATGTGGGTCTGGAGTGACGAATGCCAGAAAGCGTTCACTAACCTGAAAAAAAGCCTTACCACACACCCCACATTATACCTTTACCAAGAAGATCTGCCATGCCAGGTACACTGTAACACCTCAACATTCGGCATTGCAGGTATTCTTAAACAAGTCTACCCTGATGGGAAGACATACCCAGTTCAACATTTCAGCCGCTCTCTGCGTGGTCACGAGCGAAATTATTCAGACTTGGAACTACAATGTCTAGCCATTGTGGAAAGTGTGGATAACTTCCGCGCCTGTCTAATGGGCAGAAAGTTTACAATACTTTCTGACCATCCTGCATTGCAGTGGTTGAAAGAGATCAAAGCCCCGTCAGGCAGATTGTTTCGATGGAGGTTAAGACTGTCAAGATACGAATATGAGGTCCGTAGCATAAATGGAGTACAACAATATGAAACGGGCGTTGTAACTCGTATCCCATTTTGTGGCTTTCTAGATGCGCCACTCATAAAGAGCCAACAGTCTTCTCCACCGGGAAAATCTCGCGTGACTATGGATCACAATAAACTGCGCACCGTCTCCCGAAAAGGAGTACTTAAAACTATAGTCCCAAGTTCACTTACAACCAGACTTCTTAAATCCGTACACACACAACACCACCACCCAAACATCTCCAAGATGACGAGACTCATCTCGTCACAATATTATTGGCAGAACATGACACAAGACATCGCAAAACAGGTAAAAACCTGCCCCACCTGCCGATTCGCTAGAAGAATCGATGAATACAACCAACCTTCACGTAAAAATACCGACACAGGCCCCAAAGCAAAACAAAATTCGTACATAAAACACAGCGTACACACAACACAAACAATGCCAAAATTACACCACCCACGTCAGAACGATCACACAGCTCAACCTAAATCAATTACCACCGACATATCGCTAATAAAACCATTAACGATCAAACAGGAGAACTGCGAACCTACCAATCATCTAAATTCTACAATTAATAAGGTTCAAGCAAATATTTCAGAGTCCCCAGTTACAAAAATATGGACGAACATGGGGCAATACCCTATTTTTCATCTGATTTTCATCCTTTGTTTGTTAGTTCTACCATACAAATGTATCCCAATTTTATTCCTTAATTATTTATTTATCTATACCATGTCCGCTCATAAAATTTTCGAACTACAAGAGGCAGTTTTTAATTTTGGACAAGCAGTTTTTCATTGTGGACAAGCAGTTTTTCATTGTGGACAAGCAGTTCTTCATTGTGGACAAACATTTATAAAACTTCTCATAATTTTAGGAACCATCTTTGCAGAAAATCTAAATAAACTCCGAAGAGATAGAAGTAACTGAAAGATGACCAACCAGTGTCGGAGAAGTCACACTCCAAAAACAAGATCTGAGCCGCACCAAAAATTAAATAAGCGGAAGGAAGAGAGAATTTTGAGACACCGCGACAGGAAGTGTAATCCGCGGCGATAAATTCGGCCTATGCAAACAAAGCGGAGCGCCTCGTCCGATCTCCAATTTCATTCCCTCTCTTTTGCCCGACACACCCCACTTCCGTATCTCTAATTACAATGAGAAGGTCCCCTATTGAGGTCAACTGGGAACCTCTCTATGCCACCAATTTTGGATCCCAGTTCGAGTCTACATATCGATTTTTACCATCCAATTCCACATCCACAAGACAACACATAGAACTCGCTCACACATTTCTTACACAACAGACTTCTAACATTTTTTCACAACACACACAAAGACAAAAAATTACACATAAAGGTTATATAGATTTCCATGTCTCCTGTACACATAGCATAAACGCACTTGAGGGGTAGAATCACGTTTTCACCTAAGTGTCGCTACAGATGAGACAAAAAATTTATAGGGCATAATTGAGCAATTAAAAAATTTATAGGGCATGTAGATACCAAAGGGTTCAAACCAATACACCTTATTTTTCATATTAATCATTTTCATTATTTTCTCTCAATTAAAAATGTAAATATTTAATCAATTTATCAATTTATTCAACTTAGCATCACTTTTAATCATTAATTATCATATATTTACCACTTAGTTATGTTATCATAGTTTCCAATCAACGAAAACTCATTGGTTTTCTTTCAAAATTGGATATTGTATTTCATTTTGATTTACAAAAACATTCTTTTTTTTTTTCTTTTCTATTTTTTTTTTCACCATGCAACCAAGCATTTACTTTGATTTCTTCCAACTTTTATATTATTTTTTGATTTCCTCCAACTTTTTATTTTTAATTATTTTTTGATTTCTCAAAAGCCCTAATAAAAATCCCTCGATTTCCATTCCCAATTTCGAGCGAGAATATGGTTAGGCATTTTTCCTTTTTTTTTTCTCACCATGCATCAAGCATTCACTTTGATTTCTTCCAACTTTTTATTTTATTTTTATTTTTATTTTTGATTTCTCAAAAGACCTTATGAAATTTCCTCGATTTCTTTTCTCAAAATTCGAGCAAAAATTAGTTAGGCATTTTTCTTTTTTTTCACCATGCAACAAAGCATTTTTTTTTCACCATGCAACCAAGCATTTACTTTGATTTCTTCCAACTTTTATTTTTAATTTTTGATTTCTCAAAAGCCCTAATAGAACTCCCTCGTTTTTATTCCAATTTCGAGTAGAAATCAGTTAGGCGCATTTTCTTTTCTTTTTAATCCACTATGTACCCTAGCATTCATTTTGATTTCTTACAATTAAAAAAAATTTTTTGATTTCTATTAATTATACTCAACCTATATCATCAACACCATTCTATTTTACTTCTTATATCGCCACCAATGCTTGTATATAGACTCATCAATACCCACAACTAATTTTCCCACAAAATTATTTTTTACTTTACAGAATTCTCTCAGGCTAACCCCTTCTTGAATTCTTCACATGTAGGGGGCGCATCTGTCATAATTTGTATATAATTGTATGCACCCCCGACCCACTATGCATGTACAATGTATGATTTTCAAAGATTTAATAAAGAACAAGGTAACTGGAGGAAAGAAAGTAGTAACAAAACATAGGAAATAGGTTTAAAGCGGGCACAATTATAAATAACTTGTACAGTCAATACTTCCTGACAGAAGGCCGGACGTATCTGGTGACCAGAAGTTATAAAAGTAGAGAGACACCCCATACTTCCTGACAGAAGGCCGGACGTATTTGATAACGCGGAAGTAAATAGAGTCGAAATAACACTCGATACTTCCTATCAGGCCGGGCATATCTTTCACCAAAGAAAGTCGCCGGTCCAATTAGAAAGATCCACTAAGTAGGTCAACCAATAGGAAAACGGGCACGTCCCAGCCTTCGACCAATGGGAAGGAAGACGACTCGTGGTGTAAAATCGAAAAGCAAGAATAGTCAGTAGTGATTTGGCTCTCATAGGAACAACACCTACAGTTGCTCCTTCGCTTCCAACAAGGTAACATCTGCTCTAGACCTCTCTCCCTCTGCTCATCCCACAGCTAAGTTCAATCACCGCCATGTGATCAGATAGGAACAATCAAAAATCGCTCCGCTCTTCTCAAGCTTTCTTCCCTCCAACCCAGTTGCCTTTTATTTCCAAACCCCATCACGTGTCCTGATTATTCCTAACTGTATGTTTAAACTTCCACTCAAACGACTGCGTTTCAACCAATCCTCACCATTCAAATCGAACAACAAGAAATTCCGCAACGATATTGTCACATAAATATACATTTTGAAAATAGAGCAATCCATAAATATATCTTTAATTAAAAAGGCATATATTGGATCAAAATATTGCCACGAGGAAAATTAGGGAAGACAAACTTGAGGTATGGCACAGCAATTTATTTAAGGCAAGAACAAACTATGAATGATAAGAGAGAGATATATTTATAACCCAGGTTCCTGGAGTGCCCATGAATGACAAACAAAGATAAGTAATGGAGGAAGTTTACAGAGTAGCAAAATATAAACATATAAAATGCTACTCCGTTTATAAATTAAACTGGCAAAACCACTGGGAGGGTTCACCACTGATGAGTCAGGCCCTCCCATTAATTTTTTCATTGAAGTAAGGGCAGTAGAAATTGTTTATTTTTAAAAAGAATCATACGCGTCTATAATAGTTTCGAATTTTGAAATTAATAAATACTTTGTAAAACGACATTTGAAAATTATCCCGCATGTGTTTCTTTTCAAGGAAAAATAAAAATTTATTTTAAGGATAAATAACGATTATTTCTAACCTTATGGATGAGGTATGAAAGGATGAATTGTTAAGAGTAATGATAAACGGAAAAATAAAAGTTTCCAGGGATGGGAACAGAAAAATATGTCCAGGGTAGCCTAGTGGACATGGCATCTGCCCGGTAAGCGGAACACTGTGGGTTCGATTCCCATCCCTGGACACTTTCATTTTTCCGTTTATCATTACTCTTCACAATTCATCCTTTCATACCTCATCCATAAGGTTAGAAATAATCGTTATTTCTCATTAAAATAAATTTTGATTTTTCGTTGAAAAGAAACACATGAGGGATAATTTTCAAATGTCGTTTTACAATCACAAGCCGCATTATATTATAAAGCATAACAAATACTTTGCTAAAATATCATTTATTTTACCAATATTTCAGTTGGCTAAACGCCAACCTTTTCAAGGTATTATAACATATTAATGTGTTAATAAAGCTTTTGTCAATAGTTCATCTAAAATACTCATTCCAAAGGTCTAGCATCAGTATCACTATAAAAGGAAGATCGAAAAATGCAATATAACAGCGGTATAGTAGATTAAACGGGCGAAACCGCTGGGAGGGTTCACCACTGATGAGTCAGGCCCTCCCATTAATTTTTCCATTGCAGTAAGGGCAGTAGAAATTGTTTAATTTCAAAAAGAATCTTACGTGTCTATAATAGTTTCGTATTTTCGTAACAACAATGTATTTACACACATTAATATGTTATAATACCTTGAAAAAGGTTGGCATTCAGCCAAATGAAATATTGGTAAAATAAATTATATTTTGAGCCAATATATGTCTTTTCAATTAAAAAATAAATAAACATTTATGTCTATAATTAATCACAACATAAGTAGAAAGTTGTATCTATAATTAATTATTTACAACATGTCGTGCAATGATAGAAGTTGAATTCATAAAGTTATCTACAATAATTAGTATCGTGAAGAGAGAAAGCTAATTTCAAAATTGAATTTATTTACAGTAAGTTATGTTGTAGAGTAGAAATTATAAATTATTTACATTGGTTTATAAATCAAGTTATACAATGGCGCAGTTATTCAGGCTGCTTGAAGCTATCTATTTATGAGAAAAAGTCTGTTGAACCTATTGAATTTCATTTCAGCAGAGTAATATGAAAAGTGCCTACCTAAATCAAATAGTTTAGAAAAACTATTTGATATAAACAGCCATTTTCCATATTACTCTGCTTCCATAGGTCTGACACCAGTTGTATGAAGTCAAAATATGTTCAGATGTTTCTTCTTCCGCTCACTGGAACATTTAGGCAAGTCATTTCTCTAATTCTGAAAAGACATGATTTAAATTAAACCATGATCAGTAAAGAATTGAGAACTGTAGAAATATTGTTTAACAAAGCTTGGTATTTTAGAAGCAATGAGAAAAACTTATGAAATTATTATCAGATTCTTTATAGTATACCTGTAGTATTCTTGTTAAATAGCTATAAATTTCCTTTCTTTTTAATAAATTTGGTCTATTGTAGCCCTTTTCAATTTTCAATAAATTATGTCTAATGTAATCGGTGAGTTTAGGTATTTGTGCTAGAATATGTGCGCAGTTTGACGATGCAGTGGTATTGGCCTGTATGCCATGCTCTACAGTATTATACTGCTGAGAATTTAGCTCGTCTTTAGATTTTTTTATTTATTGAATGGAAACCGCATTGTTTGACAGTAGGTGATTGTGCTTTGAAATAGTGCCTTGTATAAAATTAACTTTGGTCTACACCTTAGACCTCATGTTTAATTTATAAATAAAGTAGGTAATCGCTAGCTCCAGAGTATTTTTATCAAAGATTACCATAATATGTGGCATGAAGTACAGCTTAATCTTGCCTCGATACAAAAAAACTTTTTTTTTTTTTTTTTGCCGGAGAAAGCCCCATTGTTGATTCTATAGTAACTTTTCATGCTGAATTCAAAAATGAAATTAGAAGTTTTCCATCACCCATAGTTCTTGCAGGATAACCATTTTTTTCTATAAATTGGTATATACAGTAATAATGCAGAAAATGTTACGTTATCATTTTTAAAGTATATATCATTACATTAGCTAGCGCTTTATTTTTGACAAGAAGAATTGATATGTGGAGCCAAAAGCTTTATTTTATTTGTTATTAATTAAATTTTGCTCTTTAGAATCATAAATATTAATTTAAATAACAAATTATTGAATTTTTAATTAAATATTTTTTTTTTATAATGCAATGTTTTGATTTCAACTCAAAAATAACGACAAGCTCTGAAAGGCTATTTGCTGAATAACAGTTTTAATATATATTAAATTGAACCAAACGATTTGTTTAATAGATTTGCATCAGAAGTGACAAGTAAATTTGAAGTGATCAGTTTATTCTTCTCTATCGATTTGCTTTTATAAATCGTATGCACTACACTGTGTCAATATGCCAAGGCGTTGCATTAATATTCATGATATTTTCTATTACATTTGTTGGGAATTAACTTTCAAAGTTCAAAGGCGAAACTTTACACCGCTCATCAAAGAGTGGTATCAACTTTATTTTGGCTGTAAAGTCGGTGACCAAGATAAGACTTGGGCTTCTCATCATTGTTGTGAAATTTGTGCTCGAGGTCTTACAGGGTGAATTAAAGGTGAACGTCATATGCCTTTTGCGGTTACAATGATATGGAGGGAACCTAAAGCCATTCTTCAGACTGTCATTTTTATTTGACAAAGACTAAAGGTATTACATCCAAATCAAGACATACAGTTGAATATCCAGATTTGCCTTCTGCTATGAGACCGGTTCCTCATAGTGATATTTTACCTGTGCCACAGCCTCCTGAAAATGTAATATTTAGTGACGATGATTCAGATAGACGAGAGCAACAGTCGGATGACACAAATTTTGAAGCAGGTGCTTCATCTGAACCTTATTTGTTAACCCAAGGAGATTTGAACGACCTCGTACGTGATTTAGATTTATATATATAAAAAAAAAAAAAACAGAGTGAACTTTTAGGCTCTAGGTTAAAAGGCTGTAATCTGCTGCATAAAGGCACAGCAGTATGCTTTTTTATTAAGCGTCAAGATGAATTTCAATACTTCTTTTCACAAGAGAATGATTTAGTATATTGCAATGATGTTGTTAGTCTAATGGAAGCGCTTGGTCATGACTATGATACAGAAGTGTGGCGTTTATTCGTTGATTCTTCAAAAATTAGTTTGAAAGCTGTTCTCCTTCACAAATAAGTTCCCATCAGTGCCAATAGCACATGCATCCAACATGAAAGAGACTTACGAAAACATCAAACTGCTTTTGAAAAAGATAGAATATGAAAGATATGGTTGGAAAATATGCAGCGATTTGAAAGTCATTGCTCTCTTGCGTGCATTACAGCTTGAATATACAACATTTTGTTGTTTTCTGTGTGAGTGGGATAGCAGAGATAGGAAAAGGCTTTACATTAAAAAAGCTGGCCAAACCTTGAAATCTTTACTCCAGGGCATAAAAATATTGTAAATCCTTCCCTGATCGATTCATAAAATATTTACTTACCACCATTACATATTAAACTGGGATTAATGAAGAATTTTGTCAAGGCAATGGATCGAAATGCCAGTGGATTTGCCTACCTAAAACAAAAATGTTCTAGCATAAGTGATGCGAAAATTAAAGAAGGCATTTTCGTTGGACCTCAGATTCGAGAATTGCTGCAGGATGGAAATTTTCAAAATAGTTTGAATGGAGTTGAAGCAGCAGCATGGAATTCCTTTAGAAACGTTTGCAAGAACTTCTTAGGAAGTGTCAAGATTGAAAATTACCGAAACATAGTTAATGATCTGTTGCTTTCCTACAAGGCACTGGGATGTAACATGTCCCTCAAGATCCATTTCCTGCATTCACATCTAGGTTTCTTTCCAGACAATCTTGGTGTAGTTAGCGATGAGCATGGTGAGAGGTTTCATCAAGATATATCAAGCATGGAGAAGCGGTACCAAGGTAAATGGAGTCCCGGCATGCTTGCTGACTACTGCTGGACACTCAAGAGGGATGTATCACAAGCAAAGTTTAGAAGAAAATCCACTGTCACTACTTTTCAATAAAATAAATATATTTCTTTCATATAGGCCTATATATTAAAAACATTTCCAAATTTCAAGTAGGTGTATCTCAAAAATCTTGCGTGATAGAAAAAAAAAACTAATGGTATATTTGGAATCCGCACAAAGAGTTAAATTTAGATAATATGCTGTTTTTTTGGGACAAAGAAAAATAATTTTTGATAAACCAGTGTAATCTAATAAGGCTTTTGCAAAAATGCTTACGTAATATTTTTTTGCAATTTTTGCTGTATTTATCCCAATACTAAAAAAAGGCTGTCACGCAAAAACCATGGGTGATGAAAAATTTCTGATTAGAATTTTGAGTTAAGCATGAAAAGTTACACTAGAAACATCATCAGGTTCTCTTGGGCAAAAATGTTGTTGACCAGTGTAATCTTCCATGGTTAATCCTAGAATCTTAAAAATGTTAACATATTTAACATTATTGCTTTTAAGGAATTTGGAATAATTTTGCCGTTATATATTGTTACATCATGATTAATGGCGTATTTCTTATATTAGTTTTAATATATTTGAAATTTAAATTATATATTTATTTATTTTTATATAAAATATTCTATGATATTTATTTAAAACAGATTATTAATTTATCATCATTTGTATTTAGGTACACTGTGACTTCACTGCTCTCTTTGATGTGAGAAAATAAAAAAAGGATTCTGGTGGCTACTTAAAGAAGACTTATCTCGTTATTCCCTTTTATAAATTTCTAGGATGGTTGAAACACGCTCTGGTAAGATGCAGGACCCAGCACAGGAGAGAATCCAGGCTGAAGAGTCTGCCAAGCCGCAACCTGGTGCAACAATTGGTAGAGATGCTAGTTCCGACCCAGTTGTCCTGAATCCCAACATCGACATCCCCAAGTATGATGGAACGGAAGACCCTCGCCCATGGATTGAATCTCTTGAAGAAATTGGCTTCTTGTACCATTGGGCAGACTACATTATCTCTCGTTATGCCGCCATGAACATGACGGGAAGCGCTAAAACCTGGTTGAATTTACACAAAGCTAGTTTCACGAGCTGGGAAAATATTAAAATCCGCCTCATTCAGGATTTTTCTTTGGACGCGAATAAAGAAGAACTTAGAATGAAGCTCAACAGAATGCAACACTGGAATGAACCAGCAATCAGGTTCGCGGAAGACATTCTAGTGTTGTGCAACAAGGTTGACCCCGCAATGGAAGAAGAAACAAAAATTGAACATGTTATTGGAGGACTGAAAAAAGAGTACTCATTCGCGCTCTACCTGAACCCTCCTAAAACGACCGATGACCTTCTTGTCGTGTGAAAGAAAATGGATTATTTTGAAAAGAAGTATCGGGAACGTGTGGAGAAATCCAGAAACCTATATAACGGTCCACGCTATTCTAGACCCCAACAACAATCGAGGTACGTGCCGCCGACTGCCGCACGAAACTACCAGACCACTTCCAGGCCCCAAGCCCCTGTTTCCAATAATTACAAGAACGACTCCCCTCCTACCCCCAGACAGTATCGAAACAACTTTCCCCAGCCCTCTACCCCTAGACGTCCTTATAATCCTAACTTTGTGCCGAAACCAAACCTTCAGAGAAACACTTACAATAAAAGCCAAGAAGTGAGCAAAAATAGGACGGAAGATGGAAGACCAATCTGCTTTAAATGTAACAAGCCAGGGCACGTGGCCCGTTATTGTAGGGTCAAGTTTATAAGAATCCTAGAAGAGGATCCAGCAGATATCCAAGAGAAGGTCGAAGAAAAATGCCAAATGAATGAAACATCAGAGAAATCAGGACCTCGGCTTTATGCTGATGTATGTCATAGCACACAGACAAATATTCCTACCCGGAATAGATATTCCGTGTTGGAAGATTTAAACTAAGCGTCGCGCCTGAATCTGTCAATCAAAGCAAGTCGACCATAAACGGAATCAAGAAGTTGGACCCTAAATACAAATTAAAAATTAATGTGGACAAGATAGGGACTTTTGAAGCTTTGGTTGATACAGGTGCTGACCTCTCAGTGGTCGACCTCAGAACGGCCCTCGATACAGGCCATGGTATAAGTAAACTCGCAAAAATTTGTGCAGGACCCGATGGAAAAAAATTGGACATGGTAGGAAGTATATTTTTAAATATAAAAATTGATGACGAAACATTATCACACAACTTTGTGATATTGAAAACGCATTTACGGACATTAATTCTTGGGAGAGATTTCCTTAAGAAAATGAACGCAAAAATAGATTGTAAGCAAGAAACTATAAAATATGATTTGACGAATAATCATGACGAAATCAATTTTGAAATGTTGAAAATAAAGAGTGCCAAGGATTCCATTGTACCGGAATGTTCCATGAAATTGATCAAGGCATTGGTAGAAACAGAGGATGGAGAATATATTATCGAAGAGAGCAGCAAAATGTTTCAAACAAATGGACTTCGTCTAGCAAGAAGCTTGATCAATGTTATAAATAGGGAAACACACATCTGGATAACTAATCCGTATCCTCGACCGTTAAAAATAATGAAAAACCAAACATTGGCTTTTGGAAGTAGTCCAGCGAAAATAAATGTGAGTCGAGAAAGAGAGGTAGAAAAGAACGAAGAACCTAGATTCCAAATAAACGAAAATCTTTCACCAAAGGAACAGAAGGAGTTAAAACAAGTTTTAGAAAGGTATGGAGATCTTTTTTCATCGAGATTAGGGAGAACCAATTTGGCAAAACATCGGATAGACACAGAAGACGCGAAGCCAATTAAACACAAGCCTTACCGGGTAAGTGCTAAAGAACGAGATATTATAAAAGAGCAAATTGACGAGATGCTTACAGAAGGCATAATTAGGCCATCTTCTAGCCCCTGGTCTTTTCCAGTAATATTGGTCAAGAAGCGAGATGGTAAATACAGATTTTGTGTGGACTACAGAAAACTGAATAATGTGACGGTAAAAGATGTCTATCCGATCCCTAGAATAGACGAAGTTATGGATACTCTCCAAGGATCTACACACTTCTCAGCAATAGACCTCAGATCTGGATATTGGCAAGTTGAAGTCGAAGAAAGAGACAAAGAGAAAACAGCTTTCACTACAGCGCATGGATTATATGAATTCAACGTGATGCCTTTTGGACTTTGTAACGCGCCTGCTACCTTTGAGAGAAATATGGAGAATATGCTTGGAAATCTGAGATGGCAAATTTGTTTGTGTTATCTGGATGATGTTATCATATATAGCCCGGATTTTCCAACGCACCTCAAAAGACTTGAAGCTGTTTTTAGATGTTTTCGTGAATCTAATTTAAGGTTAAACGACAAAAAATGCCGATTTGCTTTTGAAGAATTGGAGATTCTCGGCTATATAACGAGCAAACATGGTATAAAACCCGCGGAACATAACATCAAAGCTGTCAGAAATTTTCCTCGGCCCAAAAAGGTCAAAGAAGTACAATCCTTTTTGGGAATGTGTTCATATTATAGAAAATTTATCAAAGACTTTTCAAAAATTGCTGACCCTTTGACCAACCTTATAAAAAAAGTGTATCATTTACCTGGACAGAAAGACAAGAGGAAGCGTTTCAAACCCTAAAAACAGCACTATTAAGTCCACCAATTTTAGGTCACTTCAATCCAAATGCACCTACTTATGTTCATACTGATGCGTCCAACATCGGCATAGGTGCAACACTTGTCCAAGACATCGGTGGTGAAGAGAAGGTGATCTCATATTTGAGTCGTACCCTAAGTAAAGCGGAGCAAAATTATTCAACCACTGAAAAAGAATGTCTGGCCGTTGTCTGGTCAATGTCAAAATTACGACCCTACCTTTATGGAAGACACTTTAAAATAGTAACAGACCATCACGCCTTGTGCTGGCTCAAAAACTTGAAGGATCCAACAGGTCGATTGGCAAGATGGGCATTGAAAATTCAAGAATATGACTACGATATAATACATAAATCGGGAAAGAAGCATCTGGACGCCGATGGCTTATCTAGGGGGCCCTTACCAGAAACTGATTGGGATGAGGATTTTGAAAGGCTATTTTTAAATCAAATAACAGACGAAGAGGATAAATTTATCGAAAGTGTTAAGAAAAACCTAAATGGAAGCAGGCGATCAATTGCGCAAAACTTTAAAGAAGAAGATGGATGCCTCTTTAAGAAAAACCCGAACCCTGAAGGCAGGGCGTGGTTGCTTGTGGTTCCAGAGAATAAAAAGAGAGAAATTATGAAAGAATATCACAATCATATGTCGAATGGCCATCTGGGCGTCGCCAGAACCATGTACCGAATAAAGAGTAAATACTTTTGGCCATCCATGCTAAAGGATGTCTCAGAATTCGTTAAGACGTGTCACCTTTGCCAAAGTAGGAAAGGCTCAAACCAATTACCTTCTGGACTACTACAGCCCATCCCCCCAGCCAACTTTCCTTTCGAAAGAATTGGAATTGACTTTGTTGGTCCACTACCATCTACGAAAAACAGGAAAAAATGGATAATCGTGCTGTCGGACTACTACACTAGATATGCAGAAACAAGAGCAGTCTCGGAAGCAACAGTGAAAGAAGTTTCTAAATTTCTAGTAGAGGATATTTTTCTTCGGCACGGAGCCCCACAATATCTTATTAGTGACAGAGGCTCTCAATTTACCAGTAATTTAATGAAAGAGGTGATGAAAACGTGCAAGATTAAACATTGCTTCACAACGAGCTATCATCCCCAGACTAATGGATTGACAGAGCGGTTAAATAGAACATTGATCAATATGCTCAGTATGTATGTGAACACTGATCAGAAAAATTGGGACGAAATACTCCCATTCATCACTCACGCTTACAATACTACAATTCAGGAAACCACAGGATATTCTCCCTTTTTCCTGATGTTTGGAAGAGAACCCACGTCTCTTTTGGACGACAGGAATATCTCGGTGGACATTGACAGAGATGATTATGATGAATACATAAAACATCACTTAGACAAAATAAACAGAACAAGAAAATTAGTTATTAACAACACAATAAAGACTCAAGAAAGAATGAAAAAGAACTATGACAAGAAACACATGGAAATAAGCTACGAACCAGGAGAATTAGTAGCAGTTTGGACACCAATTAGGAAAATAGGAAAGTGTGAGAAACTACTGAGAAAATATTTTGGCCCATATAGAATATTAAAGAAGCTGTCCAACGTAAATTACTTAATTGAACCAAAAGATAATCCTGGCCAAGACCCATTGATTGTCCATGTCTCAAGAATCAAACCCTATTTTGAAAGAATTGATGAGGTCAATCACGAGGACGTGACGACCTCTGGAGAGGGGGAAGTGTTACATCATGATTAATGGCGTATTTCTTATATTAGTTTTAATATATTTGAAATTTAAATTATATATTTATTTATTTTTATATAAAATATTCTATGATATTTATTTAAAACAGATTATTAATTTATCATCATTTGTATTTAGGTACACTGTGACTTCACTGCTCTCTTTGATGTGAGAAAATAAAAAAGGATTCTGGTGGCTACTTAAAGAAGACTTATCTCGTTATTCCCTTTTATAAATTTCTAGGATGGTTGAAACACGCTCTGGTAAGATGCAGGACCCAGCACAGGAGAGAATCCAGGCTGAAGAGTCTGCCAAGCCGCAACCTGGTGCAACAATATTAATATTTATATAATACTAGACGGGTGACCCGGGCTTCGCCCCGGGATTGACCCGTGTGCATATCTACCCAAGTGATATATATTTAGATAAGATTTTTTAATAATTGTTTGTTATTAGCATTATCTATTTGTTTGCATCAGCATAATTTAATCTAATCTTTGATAGAGGGCGCCCTTCGTGAGCTAATTAGAATAATTTAAATATATAGTTTTAATAATTGATTTATATATTTTTTTAAAATAGCCTATCGTCTTCCCCGTATTATTTTACCTATGTATGTAAATTTTGGTTTGAATTAGTGAACTACTGCGAATTTGTATACCGGACATACAAACAAACATACAAACATTCATTTTTATACATATAGATTTTCATTGTTTTTCTTTTAAAATTTGTAATTTGTAACAGCACCCTGCTTCTGAAATATAAATTGTAACAGCACACTGCCTCCGAGGATAAGTTTCCTGATTTATTAAACGATCTCTCAAGCTTTCGGGGTATCACAAACCCTTCTACAGGGGTAAACAACGTTATTCAGAGGATTCTATCTTCCGAATTTGTAACTTGATGTTCTCACATACACCATGTATTGATTTCACTCAGTACATTATTGATTATTATATTTAGTTTATCATTACTCTAGTAACAGCTAGTTACAGTTGGATTGCTCTATTGTTTTCAAAAAATATATACACCTATCTCTCGATTTACACGGTACTTGTTTTACACGTTTTCGCTTTTACACGGTTTTCAAAATAAGTTTTTTTTTGTTTGTTTTTATCGCACTATACTAAATGCTACTGTGATTGAACACATGCGCTGTGTACACATCTCACGAGGAATCCCGAGCTTATGTGCTGACTACATATTTTAACCTGTCAATGCATTTTATTTTTATTTCTGTGTACACCTATCCCCCGATTTACACGTTTTTCTCAGGAACGTATCTACCGTGTAAATCGGGGAATAGGTGTATATGGAATGGTCTTGATAAAATTATTCTGAGACGAAGCCTTATTTCCAGGAAACATCGATGAAGGACTATTGCTAAATGTTAAGGCTTACACATAAAAAAACACAATAGGCGGTTCAAATATTTATAAATTATTTTTAATAAAGCACTAAAATCTTTCTTTTAGAAAGGAACACCCTTCGTATAATGTCAATAAAATTTTTTAAAAATCCTCTAGTTGACAGCATATTTTGTTTATGTTTCCAGCACATAACAAACGATTTCACTGTTGCTATCCAAATTAGTATTTAACAATTCTTCAATGAGTATATTCCATAGTGTGGGAGATAGTGTATGATGCTTGTAGAAATCCTTTGGTTAGTTTTTTAGTAATATTTATTGAGGAGAAGTATCTGAAGCTCACTGGTCTGGTGTTAAAATTGATTTAATTTATTTTATAATCGAAACGTGGTATTGTCTTTATCAAGTTTCTTTGTCATTTTTGGCCACCAGGCATTGTCAAAATTTCACTTATATTAACTGTAATTTTTCAAGTGATAATAAATGGCATTAATATATACTAAATTTATTCTGTTATATAAAAATGACCATCATTTGTATTTTGGACAAGTGTTAAAATTTGAATACGCTTGTTTTTATAAGGCCTAGGTGTTCGCCATTGTTTCTTTTTCAAATAAAACAACATCCCCCGGTGGTCAAGTTTAATTTACCTGGCCGCTCTAATATGAAAGTCGTTGTATATCCAGAACTCTTAAAAGGCATTTTTGTTAACGGTATTTAAAAATGTACCCCTATTGTGTATTTATAAATATAAACTTATTTTTTTTTATAAAGTGAAAGGATTTAAACACTAACATTTGTTTTATACACAATACAAACTTCTACTGTCCTTACTGCGATGAAAAATATATTGGGAGGGCTTGGCTCATCAGTGGTGAACCCTCCCAGCGGTTTCGCCAATTTAATTCACCAGACCGCTTCTCAGAGCTCTAATGCTGTATTGGACGATTCTGCTTATATACGCAGCACTGAAGGATGGAATCTCAGAAATGGTTTTCAAGAAAACTATGGACATAAGCTTATAGGACAGTAGAATTACATTTAAATATTTTCATCGGGCAATGCTCTTCCGCAAACATTAAGGACAAGGCCAGTTAGGCATAAATTAACACAAAGCAATAACGCGCGATCTATATATAACAAATGAAAGGATTTAAAAGCACGAATGTTTCTTTTATACACAATACAAACTTCTACTGTCCTTGTATATAAAAGAAACATTCGTCCTTGAATCCTTTCATTTTATATGTATAGATGGCGCGTTATTGCTTTGTGTTAATTTATGAACTTATTTAGCGTATAATGGCTAATTTTAAAAAATATATTCTAAAGACAGCGCTTATTTCGGATTATAAAATTGATTTATTTTCAAAATCGTGAGGGACTATTCGATTATCTTTTAAGATATTTTGTTTTTTTAAATTGCAGCAAATCGCACGCTGGGTACATAAGTAAAATTTGATAATGATAATTAAATCAACGCATTTAAGACCGCGAGATTTGATGATCCCCCAGACATGATTTTAAATCGGGTAAAGCCTGTATTGGACGAGGCCTAACTCATCCTGTGAAACTCTACGACCTTGTTTTGACAATTTAATCTCCAAACGATCCTTCTTGGATTGGTTTTACAGTTAAATCTCTTTCATTTAGATTTGTTTAACTTTTAAAGTTCTTGCACTTATATTTACTTAACTTCTAAAGCGCTTAAACTTAGGTTTGTTTATATAAAGATACGCTGATATAAACTCTTTCTCCTTTGTTAATCATATGACTATTCTCTTCACGGCCTAATTATTGTAAATATATATATATAGACAAATGTAAAGGCATACATGTATGACAGCGCAAGTGTCCCTAGGGGGACATAGCGCTTCAAATTGAAATAAATAAATAAATAAACACATTTATTATACAACTCTCTAATGAACTTTTAAGATATTTTAATAAATCGAGCAAATACAGAGAAACATATTTTTAAATGTACAAAATTTTGTTTAATTTTGAAACCAGGATGAAATATGATTACCTCTCTATATAAACATATCCTTCGGTCAGTTCGAATCCGATAATAAGTATGATAAACAAATTTTTGTTTTGCTTATCCCTAGTACACGTGGTACAGTTCATGATAATCATGGTGGGTAGAAGTAGGCGACTGCTTTTACTGTAAGAGCATCACATGTCTACATATGTGAAAAGCAATTCGACTTTGCACTTACAAATATGCCAGAGCCCCGTTTGGTTACTTGCACTCGCTGGTGGGGTTGGACTTTTGCAAGAATCGGGGGCCATTGGAACATTTTTTTTTTAAATCAGAAAAAAGTGCCCAATGCGGGAATTGAACCCGGGTCGTAGCGGTCCAACGGTTTAGACCATCCATCCACCAACCCCCTGATGAACAAATGATATAATTTTCAAGGTAAAACTTCTTTCGCTGTCGTTCTAGATCCGTTCGTATGACTGGCATATTATCTCAGGCCCTATATAATTTTTACAAGGCAGTAGGTGTAAAGAGGGAGAAAATAGAACTTGGAAGCTATTGTTCTTATACCTCAGAATGATGACGAAACATCGAGGGGCCATCGTGTTGGTCGACGATGAGATTGCGGAGCTGGTGATAGGGATGGCTGTGCTGGAGTAAACCTTCTTTTTGTGTCTGGATGCTATATTTATGGCGAACTAAATAACTTAGTCCCTATTTCTGCTCCGCGCTTATGGAATTGAAGACTTGAGGCGAACTACTGGTTTCCTGTGCTGCTCCTTTCCTGTTATTGCACCTTGTACGGAGAATCTGTATAAGACTAACGTCTTAATAAAGGCTTTTTGTGTGTGTGTGACTGGCATATTATCATGAGATAGAGAAAATTGAAACCTGTACCACTTATTGTTTATGTGGAAGAAAACACCATCATAGATATAATGATGTTTTAGAGATGACAAGTAAATATTCTCTCCTCTCTCTTACAACTCCAAGTTCAATTAGTTTATTTGAAACTTGTTTTTGAAAAAAAAAAGTGTTTATATGCTACACATACTCAGCATCACTCGTCTAGTTATACATATTTTAAGTATTTTATTTATACAAATGTCTGAAATTTATGTTAATAAATAAATAATTCTTTATTCTTTAAATATACGTTTCAAAATTCGTTTTTATAACATGCGTTTAATTTTTTTCGTGTGTGCGTATGTGTTTTTTTGAATTTATTACAAATTCATTTAAATTTGGTGGGGTTATTTATGATTTAGTTATTATTTTATTGTTGAATATATCGTTGAAAAACAAAATGTCATTATTAAATTATACAGTCACTAAAAATAATCATATAAATATGTTAAGAAGCGAAAAATAATGCGAGGGCCCCTTCTGGCTCATCGGTGGGGAACCCTCCTAGCAGTTCCACGAGACCGTTATCTTGACAACATATTTAGCATAGGGCTGTTAGATTTATTTGTGATCTAACTTCCACTTCTTTTTATGAACCTTTTATAGTTTATTTATTGGTGAATTGTGTGGAGAAAAAATACACATAAAGAATATATATCGTTGTTGATTATTTCATTTGAGTATTTGACATTTAAACCAATAAAAATACATAGAAACTTATATGATTGTTGGGCAGTAAAATTATTATACAGGGTGTACCAGGTAAATTGGGAATGTCAACAATGGTATTTTAACTGAAAATATTTGCAAGTAAAAATTAAAATATCCGAATGAAATTTGACACAGTAGTAGATAAAAGGATATAGTTTTTATTTATTCAATGAAGTTTCCATTATTAGCTACAACAGTCTCGAGGCGAGTGCGGAATGAAGCACAGGCCTTGGCGACGATGACCTTGTCCATTTGGGTCATCACCGTGTGAACTGCTTTCTTGACAGACTGGATGGTAGATGAGGAGCTTTGTCGACATCTCTCTCAACAACGCCCCATACATAGTAGTCGAGGGGATTGCAATCTGGAGAGTTAGGGGGCCAAATATCAGGACCCCAGTGACTAGGGACGTTAAGTGTCAGCCACGATTGTGTCTTTTTTGCCTTATGGGCTGGAGCTGAGTCCTGTTGGAAGACATACTTCCTTCCTGCGGCCACCATGTCCATCCAAGGCTTCACAACGGTCTCCAGAACATTGATGTAGGTGTCAGCGTTCATCCTAAGGCCCTTCTCAAAGAAATGGGGAGGCATGACATCACCTTCACTGCTGATAACGCCAAGGACCATTACGGAGGCAGGAAATTTCGTGTGCATCACGACAGGTATCTCTGAGGGGTCTTTACAGATCCAGCGATGATTCCTGGGATTTACCTTTTGGTCCACGTCAAAGTTCTTTTCGTCAGAGAAGAACCTTAGCATGCCAAAAGAGTCGTGTTTCAGGTTGTTGAGGAGGGCAGCAGCCTTTCCATTTCTGTTATTCTTCATATTCTCAGTCAGCAACTGACCTTTCCGAAGGGCATAAGACTTGAGACCAAGGTCCTCATGGATAGTTCTGACAATTGTCATAGAGCCAACGTCCATTTCCTTGGCTATGGCCCTCATGCTCTTCCCAGGGTTTCCATCAATCTTCTCCTTGACATTTTTGACAAATTCTTCGCCTCTTACCCTGTCCGATCGACGCGAGTGCTTTTTCCTTGTAGCTATCCCCTCTTTGTTACTGTCGGCCTCATCAAACTGCTTCTTGACACGATAAATAGTGGTTTTGGGCAACTTAAGAAAATCCACTATATCTTTGGGGCTCCTTCCGGCGCGCAGAGCAACGATGATGGCAGCTCGATTTTCAAATTCTCGGTTACTCTTCATCACTACACTGCGCACACATGTACTGTTGCATTTTACATGAATATGGCTACGTAATGAAAAAAAAACAAGTTTTTAATCTCAAGTAGTTTTTGTTTTATGGACTGTCAAAGTTAGTCCCAATTTACCTGGTACACCCTGTATATATACAACAACAAAAAATCTATTTTCCTTACTGCAATGATAAATATATAGGTGAGTTCACCACTGAGCCAGGTTTGGCATCTGGCGGCGTTTTATTCATTATATATGCGTTCTCCTGTAGAAGGGCAGAGATGCATGAAAGCTTGAAACGGTTTTAATAAAATTAAATGAAACTCCTCTCTGGAAACCTTTTTAATTGTTTAATTATTATAACATACAAGTATTATAATACTTATTATATTATGTACTTGTTTTATAATTATATAGTATACTATATTATTATAAATAATAGACAATTCGCTGAGGGATGAGTTTCTTTTCATATATATCGGCAATACGAGCTTTCGGGCTCAACAGCCCTTCAACAAATCTCCGTAGCGTAGTTATACCTGTCGAAGGGCTGTTGAGCCCTAAAGCTTGTATTGCCGTTATATATATGAATAGAAACTCTTCCCTCAGCAAATTAACTTTTTTTTAAATATAATTTTACCGAAAGGATTATATTATTAACAAGTTATTGCTATATATTATATTATATACTTGTTATAATAGTACAATAGAAGGATACAGAGAAGATTAGAAAGGCCCCTGCGATACTAGTTGGTCGTTACATCTACTCCAATAAGAGGGATATAGAGAAGATTAACGTGGCTCCTACGATAATTGTTGCTACTACGATAATAAGGATACATAAAAGATTAGAAAGGCCCCTGCGATACTTGTTGGGCGTACAACTACTACGATAATAAGGTGCACTAGCGCGCCATCTGTTATCAAAATTCGAAGCTATTTTAAAGGCGTATTATTCTTTTTGAAATTAAACAATTTCTATTGCCCTTACTGCAATGGAAAAATTAATGGGAGGGCCTGGCTCATCATTGATGAACCCTCCCAGCGGTTTCGCCAGTTTAATCTACCATACCGCTGTTATATTGCATTTTTGGAACTTCCTTTTATAGTGATACTGTTGCTAGACTCTTGGAATGGGTATTTTTAGAAGAACTATATGGACATAAGCTCTGAGGACAGTAGAATTACCTTAAATTATAAATATATAATATGCTTCGAGCAATCGCTCTTCCCATTAATTTTTCCATTGCAGTAAGGGCAGTAGAAATTGTTTAATTTTAAAAAGAATCTTACGCCTTTAAAAGTTTCGAATTTTGATAACAGATGGCGCGCTAGTGCATCATATTATAAATGTTCTAATAAAAGACACAAAATGATATTTTCGGGAGAGCGATTGCTCGAAGCATATTATATATTTATAATTGTATGTAATTCTACTGTCCTCAAAGCTTATGTCCATAGTTCTTCTAAAATACTCATTCCAAGAATCTAGCAACAGTATCACTATAAAAATAAGTTCCAAAAATGCAATATAACAGCGCTGTGGTAGATCAAACTGGCGAAACCGCTGGGAGGGTTCACCACTGATGAGCCAGGCCCTTCCATTAATTTTTCCATTGCAGTAAGGGCAGTAGAAATTGTTTTTTTTCAAAAAGAATCTTACGCCTTTATAATAGTTTCGAATTTTGACGATAATAAGGATACAGACAAGATTAACGTGACTTCTATAACAATGTTGGGCGTACAACTACTACAATAGGAACAATACAGAGAAGATTGGAATGGGCCCGGCGTCATAACGATTTCCGAAATGCGGAAAGTTTTTCTTCTCTTAGTTTTACCTGGTTAATTAAAAACTCTCTCAATTTAAATGAATGTTTTCAATATGCCATCTCTCCAATTATCAAACGACTGTTGACCCCAAGTTCTCTTGAACCAACTGCGACACACACCATTCTAATCTAATTCATTAATAGTTAATTAATTTGGTTTGTCTCTCCCTCTCTGATCAAGATAATTGGACCAACTCCTTGCTTCTACATTCTTCAGCTTTTAAATCATTCTAATGTTTCACACTTTATTATGAATAAATATAGAGAATAAAATGTTATTATTTAATGGTATATATATAAATGTGAAAAAATAATTTAAAAATAAAAAGGTAAGGTATTGATTTTAAAAACAAATTAGGCATATCTCAACCCCTAGCATGAGCGTTTTTTAGATGTAAGAGAGCGCCATCTAGTGGAACATAAATCAACTAAACGTTAATTTTACCGTTCCCTGATATTTGGCGAACCCATTTTCTCGATAAATCAAGAAAAGACAACCACGAATGCGTTTCGGGCTGTTGGCCCTCGTCAGCATGGGGCGGCTGTACCTCTATAACCAAAAATGTTTTGGTCCCAGAGGCTTATTGCATATATGCCGATGGATTCCTGTCACTTAGAAAAAAAATTAACTGTCTTTGGTGTATTTTTTTTCCCAAGAGTTGGCCTATACTATTTTCTTATAAAATATCTGTTACCCTAGACGGTACTGTATCATTACAATATATCCCCACGGGAAAGAAATCTGCTCGCTAAGACTTTAACAAGAGTCCTCCATGATACACATCGGCAAGACATGATGTCGGATTCAACCAGCTAAAGACCAGAAAGTTTATAACCAAGTAGGGAGACTGTTTGAGTAGTCGCCGATGAACACATCACCTACGGCTGCCCAGCGTCGCGAAGAGCACCATGGAATAGTGTGCTTTGTTTATCTCTGTAAATATACCTATCCCCCGATTTACACGGTACTTGTTTTACACGTTTTCGCTTTTACACGGTTTTCTGAATAAGTTTTTTTTTGTTTTTATCGCACTATACTAAATGCTACTGTGATTGAACACATGCGCTGTGTACACATCTCACGAGGAATCCTGAGCTTATGTGCTGACTACATATTTTAACCTGTCAATGCATTTTTATTTCTGTGTACACCTAACCCCCGATTTACACGTTTTTCTCAGGAACGTATCTACCGTGTAAATCGGGGGATAGGTGTACACTCACTAAAACTTTAATTTTTTTGTTTTTTTTTCAATATTTTTCTCTTTATGTTATAATAAAACTAAAGTTTTCTCTGATACATTGCGCTAGCAAATATGCACTAGCAACTTTACCAGCTAAACATTTCTTTGGCAGATTGTGAATATTTCATTTGATACCTTGTGAATCTCATGAAATCAATACCCGTCCTGGACTGGCGAGAGCCAATAGTCCGAAACGATAGGGTGGGGGCTTGTCAGTTTACCAAAGCTGGTGTTGTCACCTACCCGAGTCCACTACTTTACGGAGACGGTGAATAGATGGTGCCTAGTTTTGAGGGGAGAGGTGACCTTCATTTGTACCTAATATTTGTATTATACCTTAACCCGTTTCTCTCTCTCTCATGCCCAAAGCTTATGATTCGACCGGATGGTCAATCTAGTACTTGTATTATTGGATACCATTGATGCGCGCTGGGATTATCTAGAATGTTATAGAAGATCTAGAGGGGCTCCCCTAAGAGTTTTAGGAAGTTCAAGCTCATAAGGCAAAACGGAATAAGCTCTAGTTATCTAATAGAAAATTTCATATCTATCATTATCTATTATTATTATTTATTTAAGTAACCCAGGTTCCTGGAGCGTACAGAAGTCGCCAACTACCCGGAATGTCCTTCTGACCTAAGTCTTCTTGGATTTATATACAATGCCAGTGGAAGTCCAATTAATGAGGTGTCGCCAGGCAGATTTCTTTCTTGGGAGATTTTCTAGGGATGCTGGACATATGTTGGTGATACCTAGGAGAGTGGCTGTCTGGAATCTTTGGTATTGGAAGGTTGGGCAAGTGAATCATTATCTATATTAAAGAGGTACTGACTTCATAGTTGGCACGCTATATCATATCGCGTGAACCGACTTAAACTAAGCCTCTTTCAATCACTGGCCTCAAAAATCGCAATGTTTACTTTTGAAGAGAACACATGGCCGTTTCTCATCATGCTAATGATCATTGCCGGGCTGCTAGCCATCTTCGTGGCGTACAAACTCTTCCAACACTACAAGGGCATTGCGAAAGATGCTTGTCCCAGATGCCCCGAGGAGCCACTTAAGGCCAGCCTGAGTGAGGGCGGGGAAGAGCATGAAGTAACTAAGTCTGAAGACGACTTGACTGCTTAATAAACGGACGATTCTTATAATAGTTTATGTCTTGGCCACCTGTCATCACATTGGACATGCCCTTAAAGTCATTATTTAAATCGCTCCTTAGGCTTTAGCTATTCTTGATGCTATTTAATATGATCACACACAGAGTATAGAAATATGATTTTCAAAACTATATTTTTATTTAAATTATTATAATTTCCATCACACAAACAATACCTATTTTAATTGAAAAACCCTGTACGATTTATAAATGAATAAAACAAAGCTTCAAGGGCTGCGTATCTTTTATTAGAACGAATATAATACGAGCTTTCGGGCACATACGCCCTTCTACAGGAATTAATGAAACAATAATCCAACTAGTTTGAAATAGGATTCATATACACGTAACTATTGTTTTGCATATCACGCTGCAAACAGCTATCCTGCTTGGACTGTCCCACCTCAATCCTAGATCTATGACCAGCCTCCGAGACTCAACATCAGCTTGGAACTTCCTGGTCAACTGAATTAACTCAAGAATCAAAACAGGACGCGAGTAGAAGCACTTAACATTAGTCCAGACTAGTGCGCTAGACCCCCCGGGTAGTTGACGTTCTGCCGCGCTCCAGGAACCTGGGTTATCTCTCTTTAGATAATATATTTTTATATTTGTCGATTAGCCTTGCTCTCTCTCCCTCTTATTTCATCAATAAATAATTTAATATCTTTAGATACCTGACTACTTATTTTATATGTTACAATATAAAAAATGAAATAATTATAGACGATTTTTTCGAATAAAACATTTTTTTAATGTCTAAAATATACGCTATTAAATTATAAAATGTTGATATTATAACACACACACAACAAAATGTTGTTATTAAAATTTTAAATGTGCCTATTAAGAGTGTGCAAAACCTTTAATATATACACAAAAATAAAATATATCCTTATTAGAATCAAAAATGTGCTTTTTTAAAAATCAAAAACGACCTTAAAAAAAAAACTACTCTAAAACAAACTAATTTCATTTAAAATAAAAAAAGTGTTTCAATTAAAAGTTTGCAAAAGAAAATTCAGTATATTACTGTTGTATATAAAGTTTAAATAAAATCGAAAAATATCGCTTTAAAATGAAAATATTGTTATTGAAGTGTTAAAATGTTTTTATATAAAATTGAATAAAATATTGTGTTACACAGACTTTGACTTTAATCATCATAGATGCTGACGTCACTACTATGACGTAACTTCCAACTACTACCTTCAACCTTGCTGATGTTTACCGCTAACTTGTCTTAACAATATATGTAATGGAACAAGTCGTTCCTTAAATAAATATATATTTGTTTTTAGCTAAAGGGATGTCCTCGTAACTACAACATACGTGAGTACAAAAACAACCAGAAATCCTCAAAAGAATAACCTATTTTGCTAAGCCTATATCAATTTGGTAGCAGTGCGTTGTTTGGGCGCGCGAATTGGACTAACCGCCAATTGATCCATTTAAATCATAAAGAAAATAAATAATTGGACTAACCGCCAATTTAGAAAATAAATATTGAATAAAAATGGATACACATAACTTAGCAAAAATCGAACAGTTAACAGAAAACAACTATACCACGTGGTCCATGAAAATGGAAGCAATTCTAGATTCAAAAGATCTCTTCGAGGACGTAATTGTTAATGACGAGCCAGACTTTACAAAAAATAAACTAGAATATGATATTTGGAAGAAAAAGAATCGGGAAGCATACAGCCTAATAATATTGTCACTTTCGGATGACTTAACAATCATCTTTCGAGGCGATAAAAGAGCCAAAAGAATTTGGTACGACATAAAGAAAAGGTTTGAAGGATCTCTAGAAAATAAAAGGATAGACCTAATGTTGGATCTAGCCAGACTAAAATTGAACCCAAATGAAAATGTCAACATGTATATTGTACGAGCACAGAAACTGGCACAAGAGATCACCCAGCTAGGAAAGACTGTAACAGAAAGAGAACTTGTACGATACATTGTTGAAGGACTCACACCTAACTTTGACACGATCGCAGCAGCACTGTCAATAAACAGAGAAATCTCCTTACCAGACTTGAGACAAACTCTACTGGATTTCGAGAAGAAAAGACAGGACAGAAGCAAAAATCCTGAAAATGCTTTCAGATCATCAGGCAACCAATTCAAAGAAAAATCATGCTTCATTTGCAAAAGAAAAGGACATTTCAAGAAAGACTGTTGGTTCAACCCTGACAACAAAGGAAATCAAAAGAATACAACAAACAAAAATAACATGGCCAGTACAAGGAACTACCATAAAGGACCAAAACAAAACAAAGACACAGCCAGGTCAGCAATCCAAGAACGAATGGAGGAACCATCCCAACGAAGAGACTCCACTTCAGAATACGCACTACATGCAAGCACAAGGGAGGAACGCCCGACAACTCAGGACGTGTGGATAATTGATTCTGCGTGCACAAGTCACATGACTTCCCATGGTGATTGGATCGAGCACAAGACGGAGGAGAGAAGAAGCATACAAGTGGCAGAAGAAGGGAGGCACATCGAATCTACCTCATCGGGATTAATCCAAGCTACTGTACAAGGTAAGGACAAACTTAACAACGCTGTAACCCTGCATAATGTCCTCCATGTACCACACCTGAAAGGAAATCTAATGTCCATTCCAAGCGTAGTAAGAAGAGGGAACTCTGTTCTTTTGAATTCTGAAGGAGCATACATATACTCTTCTGATGACAAGCTAATAGGAACAGGCAACTTTGATGGTAACATGTACACATTGAACCTATCACGTTTATCTGAAGCAACTCATGTCCCAAACGAACATTGCTTGATTTCAAAGGACAATTCTAGGACTGCATGGCACAGAAGGTTAGGACATCCTAGTAACAACAAACTAGACCTGATTTTGAAGAACAATCTTCTAAAAGGCTTGAACTCTATAAATGGTACCCTTGATCAATGTGATGCTTGCTCATTGGGAAAAATGACCAAAGTACCCTATGTTCACACAGATGGCAATCAGGAAAGCTACCCCTTTGAAGCCATTTATGTCGATCTCTGTGGTCCAATGAGAATAAACTCCTTGGGCGGAAGTAAATATTGCTTGACCATCGTAGATGGATTCTCTAGGAGAATATTTGTAGAATTTCTCAAAGATAAACTCTCGGCAGCAGAAGTTTTGAAGAAGTTTATTGTAAAGAGAGAAAACGAGCTAAACTCAAAACTAAAACGACTTAGAACAGATAACGGAACAGAATTTATCAATAAAAACCTTGAAACCTTCATAGAATCCAGAGGAATTAAACATGAACTAACTACACCGTACACCCCAAGAAGCAATGGGAGAGTTGAAAGAGCTAACAGAACACTATTAGACAAAGGCCGAACACTTCTGGCAGACTCCCAATTACCCCTACACTTCTGGGCAGAAGCTGTGAATACAGCTGCATATCTGTACAATCTAACTCCCACAACCAATGACCCAGACACTACCCCTATGGAAAAATGGAAAGGTAAAAAGCCATCCGTCTCTCACATCATGAGATTTGGTTGTGAAGTCTTCTATAAACTCGAGAATCATCAAAGACACAAACTAGAAGCTAAATCTAAGAGAGGAATATTTGTAGGCTATTCAAGATGCAGAAGAGCTTATCGAGTATTTGATATCACAACGAGAGTCATTCTTGAAACCGCAGACATTCATTTCAGAGAGAACAATAATGTCATCTCGGAAGAAAAACAAAGTGATAATAATACGGACACTGACACATATTTCTTCATTCAGGAGGATGAACAACTGAACAATCATGTTCTATCAGATGTTGATATTGAAGAGCCAGCACCAGATACCATGGTCAACAGACAGACAGAGTCAAGTGAATCAGACAGACCACAAAGAACTCGAACAATACCTAAAAGATTCGATGACTACGTTCTGGCTACTACGAATGAAACCATTCCGAAAGACTATGAAGAAGCCATCGCATGCGAAGACAAGAAACATTGGGAGAACGCAATGCTTGAGGAAATACAGAACATGTACTCGCATCAAGTATGGGAACTGGTACCTAGACCTGTAAACGCTAAAGTTGTCAAAAGTAAATGGGTGTTCAAAATATCTAAAGACCAAGAAAACAAAACTTACAAAGCTAGACTTGTTGCAATGGGATACAACCAAATCCCAGGAAGAGATTACAACGAAAGTTTCAGCCCTGTAATTAAAAATGCCACCCTCAGGACTATTTTGTCAATGGCAGCAACAAAAGATTCAGTCATTAAACTATTTGATGTAAAAGCAGCCTATCTAAATGGAAACATTGAAAATACAATATTCATGGAACAACCTGCTGGATTTGTCCAAGACAGAAACAAAGTTTGCAAACTCAACAAAAGTATTTACGGTCTACCTCAATCCGGAAGATCGTGGTATGAGAAATTCAGTCAAGTACTTCATGACTGTGGACTGGAAAAACTTAAATCTGATCCTTGCCTATTTAAATGGAAGAATGAAGACAAATACTTCTATGTAGGGATATATGTTGATGACTTTATCACTGTCTCAGATTCTGAAGACACCTCAAACAGATTCATCAATAAATTGAGACATCACCTGGAAATAAAGGATGTAACATGTAAAGGTATGTTTTTGGGAATCAAGATCATACAAGACAAGGAGGGAATTTCGCTACAGCAAAGCCACTATGTACAACAAATATTGCAGAAATATGGAATGGAAAATTGTAAGGAAGTTCCAACACCAGGTTCCAAAGAAATCAATTTGGACAATCATATTGAAGATGACAATTGTGATCAGCACACTTACCAAGAAGCCCTTGGAATGCTAATGTTTCTAGCTGTTAACACCAGACCCGACATCGCTTACATCACTAGCAAACTTTCACAGTACTCCAGACAACCAAAACAGATGCACTGGACAGCAATCAAAAGAGTGATGAGATACCTACGAGGAACAATTGACCTAGGAGTGAAATTTGAAAGAGGGAAGACTGGAATCCTGAAGTCCTACGCCGATGCCAGCTGGTCGACCACTCATGACGGAAAATCCTACGGCGGATATGTATTGAAGCTCGGCGAAGCAACTATAGACTGGAAAAGTAGTAAACAACCACTCGTCGCCCTCTCCACAATGGAAGCGGAAATGATAGCTGCTTGTGAAAGCTGCTGTCAAATCAAGTGGATAATAAACCTGCTACGGGAGCTGGAAGAATGGAATTTCATGGAAAAACCAACTGCGATCTATACAGACAGTCAGTCATTGATCAACTGGATCTCCAGCCCTAAACAAAGCAGTCGCTGTAGACATATCAACAGAAAGTACCACTTCTTGAGAGACTCTTATGAATCCAGAGACATCTGCCTTCTGTACAAGCCATCCCAGGACCTGGAGGCGGATATCTTCACAAAGGACCTATCCCGAGACCAGATGAAGAAACACCTGGAGAGCCTCAGCATCGTGGGAATAAAGCCAAAGTAAGGAGGGAATTGTTACACAGACTTTGACTTTAATCATCATAGATGCTGACGTCACTACTATGACGTAACTTCCAACTACTACCTTCAACCTTGCTGATGTTTACCGCTAACTTGTCTTAACAATATATGTAATGGAACAAGTCGTTCCTTAAATAAATATATATTTGTTTTTAGCTAAAGGGATGTCCTCGTAACTACAACATACGTGAGTACAAAAACAACCAGAAATCCTCAAAAGAATAACCTATTTTGCTAAGCCTATATCATATTGCTTCTTAAAATGTTCAAAATCAGTTCTAAATTAACTTTATTAGGTTCAGCTCAAAAAGAGCAACCCATAGATCATCGCATTTACAATTATGTATGGGGATGGTTATTTACAAGCGTTCAATTACAATTATATTAATTTTGAATATAGAGCAATCTCCATAAATATATCTTTGATTAAAAAGGCATATATTGGATAAAAATATAATTTATTTACCAATATGTCAGTTGGCTGGATGCCAACCTTTTACAAGTTATTATAATATTATATGTATGTTTAATATGCTATAATACCTTGAAAAAGGTTGGCGTTCAATCAACTGATTTATTGGTAAATAAATTACTGTATATTTTAATCGAATATATGTCTTTTTAATTATTTTTTTTTAGATATAAGCTCTTGTTTACTTGATTTTTTCCTCCCTCTTGGTTGTTTAAACTCCTGTTATTTTGAACTCTTGATAAATTGAAAATTTTCTCTGGTCCCTTGAGTTTCAAATGATCGAGAGTCGACTGTATGTATTAAAATTTCTATCTTTACAATAAAATTTCTAAATTATTAAAACAATTAATTAGCTGTAGTTTTCAAAATAATGTGATATAAAGGTGACACACACCAAAAATTAAATAATGGAGGTCTATATGTTAATTGGAAGTGCTCCATTAATTTTAATTATATAATCAGACGTCAACGTGTCTGTCCTTGTCCCGCCCTCTATCGAATACATTTCAAACTATTTATGAAGCCAAATTGGTTTAATGGTTAATTTAAAATTAAAATATACATTTAAATATTAATTACATATTTTATGTATGTTAAAATACATATTAATATTTTCTTAATTTTATATAAAAATATAACATTGGATCTGTCGTAAAGACAACCGAGAAATTTGAAATTATTTAGAAAGTAAAAATATATTTGCAAAACTGTAGCTAATATTTTTAATATACAATTAAATTATAATTATTTTAATACTAGCCGAATGACCCGGGCAACGCCCGTGTTTTACCCGACTGTAGATGTTACAACGGTGATCCTTAGGTCGCTGGTTCAAATCCGGCTCGAGGGAGCATCCGTGACAGAGGTGGCCGATGACGGTCGTGACTATATATATATACTGTATATATATATACATTTTGTGTAGAAATAGGATTAGTTGACTTTATAAGGTAAACTTATTCATACAGTTTGTATCCCTCGATAGCTCAGTTGGCAGAGCGGAGGACTGTAGATGTTACAACGGTGATCCTTAGGTCGCTGGTTCAAATCCGGCTCGAGGGAGTTTTTTTTTTTTTTTTTTTTTTATTTATTATTATTGGCTGCCGGCGAGCACGTGACCTCCCTGTGCGCGCGCATCCGTGACAGAGGCGGCCGATGACGGTCGTGACTATATATAGGGATACTTGTAAATGGGGTCGACAGTAAATGATGTTGTAGATCTATATGAATTGTAAATAACAGAGATAATTATCACAGATTTAACCATTTTTGTAAATATATTTATGATTATCTTTCTAACCTGGAAGGATCATTTTCAAATACTCAAATATCAACGAACTTGTTAGAATTACAGCATGGATTTATAGATTTGTATTCAATGTCCAATGTTCTTTCAATGAAAGAAAGAAAGGACATCTATCTTCAAGCGAATTAACAAGTTCAATTCACAATATCATTCGTTTCATTCAAAGTTCTGAATTTCAATCAGAAATTACCTGTTTCAAACAAAATAAATCTTTACCAACTAACTCAAGGCTTTTATCTTTGAATCCTTTCATTGATGAATCTGGACTATTACGGGTTGGAGGAAGATTACGTCATTCAAATCTGCAATTTGATGAAAAGCATCCAATAATTTTGCCAAGAGATCATTTTATCACGGAATTAATAGTGCGACAGTGTCATCTGGATCATTTACATTCTGGTCTTCAACTGACCATGTCAGCATTACGATTATGATATTGGATTCCTGCAGGCAGAAGTTTGGTCAAGAAAATAATCCACCAATGCATGGTGTGTTTCAGGGCTAAACGCCAAGTTACCAAGAAAATCATGGGAGATCTTCCTATGCACCGAATTGTGAAATCAAATCCGTTCACTAAAATTGGAATCGACTTTGCAGGACCGTTTTTAATGAAACCAAACATCAAAAGATCCAAAGTAAAATTAAAATCATATGTTGCTTTATTTGTATGTTTCTGCACAAAAGCAGTTCATATAGAAATTGTATCAGACCTATCTTCAGCGGCTTTCCTCGCAGCTCTCAAGTGGTTTATTTCTCGTCGGGGAAAACCTTCTGATATATTTAGTGATAACGGGACCAACTTTAGGGGAGCTATCAACATTCTCCGAGAGCAGTTTGGTATATTGAAAGCTTCCTGGGAAATCTCTTAAAGATTTCTTAAAAAATACATGGCCCACCTGTGCTGTGTGAGAGCTTGAATTGTCTTGTTCCATATGTAAATACCTGTTTTCTTTCCTCTTTTCGCTCTCCACTTCTCCCATCCATATTTCCAAATTTTTTTTTTCTTTTTTTGATTTTTTTTATTCTTCTTATTTTTTTATTCTTTCTTATAATCTGTATATATTTACCAAATGTATATAATCTTTCTCCATTTTTTATTTCCCACTTTCATAGGTTTCTCCGTTTTGTAACCCCAAGGAGAATCCTCTGTAAGACCTGTGTGTCTTAATAAAGGCTTTTGTGTGTGTGTGTGTATATTGAAAGCTTCAACAATTCAAAAATACATATCTAATGAACGAATCAACTGGCATCTTATACCTCCTTACGCCCCAAATTTCGGAGGTATCTGGGGGAGGCTGGAATAAAATACTTCAAATTTCATCTTCTCAGATGCTTAAAGTCTCAGATACTCACATTTGAAGAGCTGAGTACTCTGACAACTCAAATAGAAGCTTGTTTAAATTCGCGACCTATTTGTCCTCTAAGTTCAGATTCAAACGATTTTAATCCTCTTACACCAGGACACTTCTTAATCGGGAACCCTTAACTGCCCCTCCAGAATCTAATGATGATGATGATGTTCCGATAAACTACCTCGATCGCTGGAGCCTAAATAAAAAAATTAAAAATGTATTTTGGAAACGTTGGAATCGAGAATACCTCAACAATTTGCAACAACGCCTAAAATGGAAAAAATCCTCACCCAACATTAAGGAAGGTGACCTCATCTTGCTCAAGGATACCATAACACCACCAGCAATGTATTGGAGCCTTGGTCGCATCACCAAAGTCTTTCCGGGAGCGGACGGAAAAGTTCGAGTCGTCGAGGTGAAGACCAAGCACCAAGAACGCCTTACTAGAACTGTCTCTAAAATAGTACCATTACCTTTTGCTGAGGACTAAGTTAGTCCACCGGGATGAAGTATGTTAGGTTTTTATTATTATTATTGAATTTTATTAATTAATTATAATTCATATTCATAGAATTTTATTGTTACTTATCATCATTCTTTTTGTTGTTTTTTTTTCTTCTTCTGTTTTTTTTTGTGTTAAAAAATGCAACTAAATCGCATTAAATCTTAGTGTAATTCTTTTTTGTTGTTTGAAATAAATCGCATTGAATCGAAGTGAATCAGCTCGTTCTTTCTAGAAGAAAGTTCAAAGAAAACGTGATAACAATTCCTATACACAAGCTGGTGATCTTGTCCGCTTTTCTTCTGATAGATTTTGTTTTCCTACAGAGCTCCTTTGAGATTGATTCAAGTTTAGTATGAATAGATTCATATTTTCAGAAAAGTCAGATTTAAGTGGTTAGATCACATGTAACGAGCCATACCTTCTTAGTTTTATTTCTCTCGCTTATTAAATCTTTAGTGTGGAATTCCATTTTAATTTGAAGGATGAGTGTTAGAGTTTATTTTATTATTTTTAATATTACTCTCTGTTTGTATTATATTTGACCAGGAGTGACTGGTCACGTGTGTGTAATTTATTGTATATATAGTGTGGTTGGAAAATAAAGTGTGTGGATAAAAAACAAATAATATGCCACCGATTGTAATTAAATCGACGATCGGACCAACTGGCGAGAAACTATGCATAATCGAAGCCTCCTTAATAACAAAGATCCTAGACAAATGTGAAATCGAGTATAAACTTGAGGAAACGGTTCAATCAAAGAAGAGAACTCGCGGCTCCCAGGATGACTCAAGATCGCCAACTAGGAGCGAGCGTAACCTGAAGACGCCTAGAATGGACATCGACGAACAAAGTCCCGCCACTGGAGTTTCTCAACAAATGAACGCAGCTCACCCACCGCAAGACGATGAAGAAAATAACGACAACGATGGCCCATGGACCACAGTCACTAACGTGAAAAAACCGAGAATTCCTCCTGTTATTGCGGAAAATGTTGCAGATTGGAAGCTTCTTTGCCAAGAACTAAAAGACTTGTGCATGGAACCATTCCAAGTCACGATCTCTGGCAAAAAGCACATAATTAAATCGAAAAACATAGGCGACTTCAAAAAAATCAGGGAATATGTACAGAAAAATAATGGAGGATATTCCTACAGACTACAGGAGGAAAAACCGCTAAAAGTGGTATTGAAGGGGGTATCAACAGCCTTCAAAGAAGAAGACGTCGTAACTGAACTGGTCTCAATGGGCTTCACTGAGGTCATTGTCAAAAGACTCCATAGACAATCGACCAAAATACCGATGAATATAGTCCTAGTAGAGCTACCGAAAAATGAACAAAATAAACGAATCTATGGAATAACCGAAATACTTTATCAAAAAATAGTCGTGGAATCATTCAGGACTACAAAACGAGTGACCCAATGCTTTAACTGCCAGGGTTTTGGGCATGGCCAGCTAAACTGCTTTTTGAAGCCCAAATGCGTCAAGTGTGCTGAAGAACACCATTCGAAGGATTGTACAAGAAACTCGAAACAGCTCCCACCAAAGTGCGCTAACTGTGGAAAGGCGCACACAGCCAATTACCGCGGATGCCCAAATTTTCCGAAGCCACAACAACAGCAGCTAAAGCCTCCCAGACAAAACTCCCCTAACACCATACCCCAAGCAAGCTCCACTAAAACAGAAGAAGCAACTACTGAAAAACAAAAGGCAAGTTACGCTGAAACTGCAAAAAAGAAAACTACTCGTTCTGACACCAGGGAACTGTGCGAAAAGTTATTAGAAATTATCAAAACCTTCTTACAATGAAAGGCAAATTACCTTTAAAAATCGTTTTCTGGAATTGCAACGGAATCAAACTCAAAAAAGAAGAATTCCTACAGTTTTTAGAAGAAAACTCAATAGACATGGCACTGCTCAGTGAAACACACTTAAAACCATCTGTCGACCTCAAACTCAGAAACTATCAGACAATAAGAGACGATAGAATCGTTGGAAGGGGCGGTGGAACGGCAATAATTCTAAAAAACTATCTTAAATATAAAAAAGTGCTGATTCAAACATCTAACATGGAAAACACCACAATACTAATGAAACCAGATGGAAGGGCAGTAGTGCAGATATCGTCAATCTATAAGAAACCTGATCTACCACTCCTGGAGGAAGATCTGAATCTTTTGTTAGAGAATAACCAATCAGTAATCGCTGCAGGAGACTGGAACTCCAAGCACCCTCTTTGGGGCTCAAGAACCTCCAATAATAGTGGAACCGTGCTTCATAATTTTTCCGAAAAAGAAAACCTGGACATTGTCGCACCTTCTTCACCCACGCACTACAGTCCTTTGGGAAATCCAGACTTTCTAGACATCGCAATTCTTAGAAACATCCCCTGGACTTCGAGGATTAAGACCCTGGATGCCTTATCTTCAGATCACCTCCCAGTAATCCTAGAGCTGACCTGCCCGAAGGATGAATTCACGACTAGGGCTTGCCGACTCACTAACTGGGTTCACTTCCAACAAGACTTAATTTCTAGTACGCCTCCTAGAGTACCCTTGAAAACGGAAGCCAATATTGACTCAGCAGTGACCATACTAAATGATAAAATCTACAACAGCTACTCAAAAAACACGGTTATTTCATCCTCTTCATCAAAACAGAACCCTTCGACCAAGGCCTTGATAAAAGAAAAGAATAAAGCTCGTAAGAGATGGCAAGCAACCTGGGATCCAGCCCATAGAGCCATTTATTTAAACCTACAGGGAAAAGTTAACAAAGCCCTCAAATCTGACTCCACCGAGAACTGGAATCAATTCATACACAAGATTGAATCAAGCCCAAAGGACTTCTGGAGAAAAACAAAACCTATCAGGAAAAAAACGGAAAGGATCTCAAATTTAGTAATGAACGGCAAAACCTTATTGACCGACAAAGAAATCGGAAATGAACTTGCAGAACACTTCTCCAACCAGTTCTCCAAGGAAAAAGAAGAAGACCAACCAAACATAACTTATAATCACCAAAAAGAAAGAATTCTCACAGTGACGACACCAAATGAAGTCAAGGAAGTGATTGAATACTTAGCTAACCACAAAGCTCCTGGCCATGACAATATCACTCCGAAAATGGCCAAGAATCTTCCCATCAAATGGATTGTATTTCTAGCTGGAGTTTTCAACGCCGCGCTGCACTTGTGTTACTACCCCAAAGTCTGGAAGCATGCTATCATAATTCCAATTCCAAAAAAATCCGCTAAATCCCCTGAAGATCTAAGACCTATCAGCCTCCTCCCCACCATCGGCAAAATTTACGAAAGAATTATTTTACGTAGACTTCAGAGGTACTTGGACAACTCTAACTTCATTATCCCGCAGCAATTCGGATTTAGAAAGGGGCATTCAACAACTCACCAACTCATTGCAGTTATGGACTACATCCAGATAAGAAGATCCCACAAGGAAGTGGTAGGTGCAGTCTTTCTAGATTTTGCGAAAGCATTTGATAAAGTTTGGCATAATGGCCTTATAAAGAAACTCACAAAACACCAGTTTCCAAATGACATTATACATTTTATGCAGAATTATCTACAGGGCAGGACATTTTCAGTCAAGCAAGGAAATTTTATAACTGAACCAAAGCCAATCCAGACTGGAGTACCTCAAGGCTCTATCCTCGGACCCTACCTTTTCAATATTTACATTAATGACATCCCACTGCACTCTAAATGTAAACTTAAGCTCTTCGCAGATGACACAGCAATTTTATTTAACTCTAAATCAGTCGACCTATTGGTTACTCAGCTTCAGAATTACCTAAATGACATAATCAAATGGTGCGATGAGTGGAAACTAGACATTAACCCAACTAAGACTCAAGCAATAGTTTTTCCCCCAAGAGATAACAAAAAATTCAAGCCACAAACCAACTTGACAGTAAACTCAAGCACTATTAGTTGGGCCGACCATGCCAAGTATCTTGGTGTCACTTTGGATTCGAAATTAAAATTTAACCTACATGTCCAAAACACCATAAGAAAGGCAAAGATAGCCAAAATAGCTCTATCAAGCCTGCTTAATTTTAAAAGTAATTTAACAACAAAGCATAAATTCACGTTGTACAAAACCTGTATTCTACCCATCATCACGTACGCACTACCAGTCTGGGGCAAATATATCACACCTACGGATAAAAAAAGAATAGATGCCTTCATGAGGATTTGCTTACGAACCACTATAGGAGCCCCATTCAATCTTTCAAACAAAATTCTCAAAGAAGATCTCAACCAGCCTAATATAGAAGAGATTTATCAAGACTCTGCGACAAGACTATTCTCGCAATTTCAAAAATCATCAAATCCAACTATACAAGAAATTGTTCAAAATCAAGGTGACCTCAGCCACCGAATCCGACGACCTGGACCCAATGGCTAGCTGACAGCCAAACACCCAACAACTGCCCTCCTGTAAGGTACGGGGGACCACTCCAGCATTACAACTCGCCATGTGTAAATAATCTGGACAAGGTGACTCGCGAGCTGTGCTCGAATGTAACACCTGTAAATTGAGATGAAATAAAAAATAAAGTGTGTGTGAATAGTTTTCTTGGTCGTGCTTCGTTCTCTCTTTGGCTAAAGGTTGGATTCACCATTGGGGTGTCGCCTAGGTAGTTCAAGAACCGATACAGTCCTCTAAAGAACTGGCCATATTTCTGCTGAGGAAAAGGATTCCTTAACAATAAGAATAGTATTTATTGTGAGCAGCTATTAAAACAAGTATCTTAATTTATGGGTGAATGTCTACTTCGGTTTTCAAGGGGTGTCTAAGAGGCGTGGTAAATCATGTTGAAAATGATTCAAGTTGGTTACTAGGCGGATTTCTTTCTTTGAGAAAGTCAGTTCCAAATTCAAAGAAAGGTGATTATATGATAGCTAATTAGTGGTTCTAGACTTTGAAAAATTCAGGGAAAATCCTTTAAAAAAGCTTTGTCAAGAGAATCGCAATTATAGCGAATGGTCTAGGTGAGTGGTAAAGAGAGAATATTATGAGTTCCAGTCTCCTGCTGCGATTATTGCGTGGTTGTGCTGTATCAGTCGATTCAAATCTTCAAAGAGCAATGCATAAGTTTACTTATAAATTATGGATATTTGGAAAAATGCTTCCAAACTGGTTTGATAGAATTGTAGTATTTTAAGAGTAGAGAGTTTCTTAAAGGTAGATTTTTATATAATAAAAAATCTTCCCTGCTTTTACATATCGACACAATCAATAAGGAATCAAGAGTTTGGTTTCTTTTATCATTTCTTTTATTTCTCGAGATTTCGGGGTAACATGCCCTTCAACACAGAGATCTAAAGTACTACTTCTAGTCAATTTGTCATATAGCCAATGGCTAGTAGACACGGAGATCCAGAAGTACTACTTCTAGTCAATTTGTCATATAGCCAATGGCTAGTAGACACGGAGATCCAGAAGTACTACTTCTAGTCAATTTGTCATATAGCCAATGGCTAGTAGACACGGAGATCCAGAAGTACTACTTCTAGTCAATTTGTCATATAGCCAATGGCTAGTAGACACGGAGATCCAGAAGTACTACTTCTAGTCAATTTGTCATATAGCCAATGGCTAGTAGATACGGAGATCCAGAAGTACTACTTCAAGTCAATTTGTCATATAGCCAATGGCTAGTAGACACGGAGATCCAGAAGTACTACTTCTAGTCAATTTGTCATATAGCCAATGGCTAGTAGACACGGAGATCCAGAAGTACTACTTCTAGTCAATTTGTCATATAGCCAATGGCTAGTAGACACGGAGATCCAGAAGTACTACTTCTAGCCAATTTGTCATATAGCCAATGGCTAGTAGACACGGAGATCCAGAAGTACTACTTCTAGCCAATTTGTCATATAGCCAATGGCTAGTAGACACGGAGATCCAGAAGTACTACTTCTAGTCAATTTGTCATATAGCCAATGGCTAGTAGACACGGAGATCCAGAAGTACTTCTTCTAGTCAACTTGTCATATAGCCAATGGCTAGTAGACACGGAGATCCAGAAGTACTACTTCTAGTCAATTTGTCATATAGCCAATGGCTAGTAGATACGGAGATCCAGAAGTACTACTTCTAGTCAATTTGTCATATAGCCAATGGCTAGTAGACACGGAGATCCAGAAGTACTACTTCTAGTCAATTTGTCATATAGCCAATGGCTAGTAGACACGGAGATCCAGAAGTACTACTTCTAGTCAATTTGTCATATAGCCAATGGCTAGTAGACACGGAGATCCAGAAGTACTACTTCTAGTCAATTTGTCATATAGCCAATGGCTAGTAGATACGGAGATCCAGAAGTACTACTTCTAGTCAATTTGTCATATAGCCAATGGCTAGTAGACACGGAGATCCAGAAGTACTACTTCTAGTCAATTTGTCATATAGCCAATGGCTAGTAGACCCGGAGATCCAGAAGTACTACTCCTAGTCAATTTGTCATATAGCCAATGGCTAGTAGACACGGAGATCCAGAAGTACTACTCCTAGTCAATTTGTCATATAGCCAATGGCTAGTAGACACGGAGATCCAGAAGTACTACTCCTAGTCAATTTGTCATATAGCCAATGGCTAGTAGACACGGAGATCCAGAAGTACTACTTCTAGTCAATTTGTCATATAGCCAATGGCTAGTAGACACGGAGATCCAGAAGTACTACTTCTAGTCAATTTGTCATATAGCCAATGGCTAGTAGATACGGAGATCCAGAAGTACTACTTCTAGTCAATTTGTCATATAGCCAATGGCTAGTAGACACGGAGATCCAGAAGTACTACTTCTAGTCAATTTGTCATATAGCCAATGGCTAGTAGACACGGAGATCCAGAAGTACTACTTCTAGTCAATTTGTCATATAGCCAATGGCTAGTAGACACGGAGATCCAGAAGTACTACTTCTAGTCAATTTGTCATATAGCCAATGGCTAGTAGATACGGAGATCCAGAAGTACTACTTCTAGTCAATTTGTCATATAGCCAATGGCTAGTAGACACGGAGATCCAGAAGTACTACTTCTAGTCAATTTGTCATATAGCCAATGGCTAGTAGACACGGAGATCCAGAAGTACTACTTCTAGTTAATTTGTCATATAGCCAATGGCTAGTAGACACGGAGATCCAGAAGTACTACTTCTAGTCAATTTGTCATATAGCCAATGGCTAGTAGATACGGAGATCCAGAAGTAATACTTCTAGTCAATTTGTCATATAGCCAATGGCTAGTAGACACGGAGATCCAGAAGTACTACTTCTAGTCAATTTGTCATATAGCCAATGGCTAGTAGACACGGAGATCCAGAAGTACTACTTCTAGTCAATTTGTCATATAGCCAATGGCTAGTAGACACGGAGATCCAGAAGTACTACTTCTAGTCAATTTGTCATATAGCCAATGGCTAGTAGACACGGAGATCCAGAAGTACTACTTCTAGTCAATTTGTCATATAGCCAATGGCTAGTAGTACTCCGTGTTGAAGGGCATGTTACCCCGAAAGTTCGAGAAACAAAAGAAATGAGAAAAAGAAACCAAACCCTTGATTCCTTATTGATTGTGTCAAAATATTTTTATAATTCAAATAGGATTTTAGAATGATGGCTGTTCCCCATCCTTTCCTGTGATTCGGTCGGTACTAACAGTTTGAGAGTTTTGAATTTTAAGGTCTTATGAGAGTTTCTTTCTCAGGTAGGTTCCACTGAACAATGCTATTTATATTGAACTAGACGAATGGCCCGGGCAACGCCCGGGTTTTACCCGAGTGCGTATATATTTTACAAACGTTTTAATTCAAATACTATTCGTTACAATTATAAATTGGCGCCATGGATGTCACTCTTGTGAAACGTCGCGTTCCAAACTGTGTGTTTTTAAAACGTTTTAATTAAAATACTATTCGTTACAATTATAAATTGGCGCCGTGGATGTCTCTCTTGTGAAACGTCCCGCCCCAAACTGTGTGTGTCTTGAAAATATAAAAATAAAAATGTGAATTTTCATAAAGATTATATCATGTCGATTTTTTTTTTTGCATTTCACCTACTAAATCGATAGAGATAATTACATTTGCAACATGAACTTAGGTATATTGACTAAATAGAAAACTGCATAGTAATAAAGATCATTTTTTAAAGGCACCATATCGTTTTTTTTCAATAAAATCGAAACAAAAATTAACGATAAATAACGATAATTGCCTTAAAAAAAAGAAACATTCGCGGTGATTTTGTCTTGCATTCGTTTATACAATTATTATATACGAATGACCCGGGCAACGCCCGGGTTTTACCCGATTAAATGCTTTTGTTCAAATACTATTCGTTACAATTATAAATTGGCGCCGTGGATGTCATTCTTGTATAATATATAAATGAGTTTTAAAAATTGTAAAAAAAAAAATGCATCGGCCGGGAATCGAACCCGGGCCGCCCGCGTGGCAGGCGAGCATTCTACCACTGAACCACCGATGGTTATGAAAGATCCCATCCGTGAGCTTCAGACAGACAAACAAACAGACAGAATAAGGTAAATATATAAGTATATTATCTTTTTTTTTTAATTTCTTCTTACTTTTTATTAAAAACTAGCGGACGTACCCGGCTTCGCCCGGGTTTTACCCGAGTAAAGGTTTGTCTAACGAATCTCTCGATAAAGTGAACATTTTTTCCCGGTCCCTTGAAAAATACTCGATAAGTTGAATAAAATCAATATTAATTGGTTCCCTCGGTAATTGGATGTTAAAGGAATAGTATCTTGCCTTGGAATTGTATCATTATTCTTGTATGGACGTACCCGGCTTCGCCCGGGTTTTACCTGAGTAAAGGTTTGTCTAACGAATCTCTCAATAAAGTGAACATTTTTTCCCGGTCCCTTGAAAAATACTCGATAAGTTGAATAAAATCAATATTAATTGGTTCCCTCGGTAATTGGAAGTTAAAGGAATAGTATCTTGCCTTGGAATTGTATCATTATTCTTGTCTCAAATAAATTGCCGTGTCATCCAGAATTTTGTCTTTCCTAATTTTCTACATTACAAAATCATCGTATCATCATGATAATATTTAGAGCAGATTGTTGAATTATAACAGATAAATTAGAATATTTAGCTTGATTATTTTCAAGCGAAAAGTTATTTCAAAAATTGTATTTGCTAGAAACCTTCACAGTACTATACTAAATAACTTCCCAAAGTTTCATGGCGCTCCAATGAGTGGTTTGGTCAGGCATAAAGGACAGACAGACACACACACATACATTCATTTTTATATATATAGATATAATTCCATATCACACAATTACAAATAACGTTTTGAGGGGAAGTTTGTAATTCATTATAAGTATTGTTGTAATTATCTGCAGCAAATTTTAACATATATCTCTAGTGTATCAGAAGTAGTAGTCTTAGATTCTGTAACTTCAGTGCATCTTTTCTGCTGTTTTCTTTTTAGAATCAGGGTGGTGCTATCCATGGCTTCTTGGCTGCTTTCGTCGTACTCAAGAAAACTTCGAGCATCCGTGATAGTTGATTTAAACAAACATAAACTATTAAAAGCCTATTCAAACACAAAATTCAACCAATAACTAAAATACACGTTTGAGATGGAAAGGATAATTAGAAACTTGAAGTAATTTGACCACATAGATTGATAATAGCCAAATATCAGACAAAATTGCTTATTTTGGGTTCATAAAATGTGATGCTAATATATATTGCTGAAATATGTTTGTTAATATAATGCATTATTGTAATAATACTATAATAATAGCCTGTTGTACAAACAGGTGTAGAACGACAGCCATTTCTGAGCCTTATTAAAGTTTTACTTTAATAGAGCTAAAATAAAGTACGTAAAAGTCTATTTCCCGAATGGATTTTTAATTTACCAAATGCAAATTAATGGGGGAAATATCTTCACGATATAATGTTTAACATAATTCCTTTATTTATTCTGCCAATATATATTACTACATATGCCATCCAATATCCACATTTTTATTTAGGTTATATAAAAGCAATGTATGACTTTCAGAATTTTTCAACATATTGTTTTTTGGAATTATTTTTTGAAAATGTGTCGTTTATAAAATAGAAGAACCATGGCCTATTTGATTGAGTAAGTCTAAGAAGCCGAATAAAGGAGAAACTCCCAGGTTTTTAACAAAGTGAATATGTAGTGCACCTTAGTGCATATGTTTAAAATGCTGTTTTAAATTGAATATTTTTCGCTATAATTATATTTCGACCCTGCTTCTCGCCCAGGTTCTCTTAGAGAGTAGAAATGTTTGCCCCAAAAATAATGCTCTAACAATTATTATTTTTATTATAGATATATTTATTTATCATTCTCTAAAGTTGAATAATTTGAAAACAAAACACAAAATGTATGATGATGATAGTAATAATGATATGTTAATTTCAATCATGATGACTATTTTTTAGAGTTAAGATGATATAATCATATATATTTATACCATTTGAACGTGGTCGGGATATGCCTTTTTGGTTTTGATATAATAAATAAATTAGTAATATCATTTTATTCGCGATCGAACGTTGTGGCCCATTGTACGTATTACATCCCAAATACGATGCGACGCCAACCATCTCTGTCCTAAGGTCGTAAAAAAAGAGCATTTGTTGAAATAATATTCGTCTGGCAAACATTCACTCGGTAGGAAGCTGGGCGAAGCCAGGTCGTTCAATTAGTATATGATAATTATGAACATTATTTAAAAAATCTAATTGTAGGATTTGAATAGTCTTCATATTAATATATGCGCAATTTTTAAATGTTTTTTTTTCAGTAGTTCTGATGGAGAAACACAAATTTATATTTTGTGAGGAATAGATTCAGTAGTTTTATTATTTATTTTGTGAAATGTGAATTACAAATTCCTCGTGGATATTGAAGATGATGATCATGATGGTATAAATTAATCATCATTAAGGATCATCATAACTTAAATAAGTGAAAAATATATTAAAAAGGGCAGCTGTTGATGTTATAAAAATTAGGCCTATCCTGACCACTAACATGAACATTTTATAGATGGCAGAGCGCCATCTAGTGGAACAGAAATCAACTAAACGTTGTTCCTTTATATTTGGCCAACCCATTTTCTTGATAAATCAAGAAAAGCCAACCACGAACGCGTTTAGGGCTGTTGTCCCTCGTCAGCATGGTTCAGGCTGTACTCTACGACCAAAAAATATTTTGGCCCCAGAGACTTCTTGAGAAATTAAGAAATCGGTATTTAAGGTCAAACTTGCATAAATACGCTAACCATGTGTGTGTGAAAAAATAATTTTAAAAATAAAAAATATGTCAAGATTTTCTTCTGGAGTGGATGTTTGGCCAAAAATATTATTCGAAAAAAAAATCTGGTTATTTTTATAAAATTATTAATCTTAAAAAGCCGTATGACCTGAGCAATGTCCGGGATTTATTCGAGTAAACTTTAACTCGAGTGTACATGTTGTGTGTATGTGAGTGTAAAATAAAATGATATATTTAAAAATCAAATAATTTTTAAACAATTATATATATATACTAGCGGGTGTACCCGGCTTCGCCCGGGTTTTATCCGAGTGGAAGTTTGCCTAGCGAATATTATTGATAATTAAAAACGTTTTAATTCAAATACTATTCGTTACAATTATAAATTGGCGCCATGGATGTCACTCTTGTGAAAGGTCCCGTTCCAAACTGTGTGTTTTTAAAATGTTTTAATTAAAATACTATTCGTTACAATTATAAATTTGAACGATAGGCTCATTATTTATTTATACCGTTATTATACCGTTATATTATATATATATTACACGTTATTTGTTTTCTTGGCCGACTGTTTTACATATGGTGTTATCTTAAAATTGCTTGTTTTGAATATTTTTTAGATTGAGATTATTAGCTAGTATGTAAAAAAATTAACTCTGTTGAAATTTAATTTTATATTTATATATAAATAAAATTAACTCTGTTGATTTTTTTTTGTATTTAATCGATAACAGCGAAGTTACGCATGTTAATGTTAGGGAAAAATATTTTGATGTTAAGCAAAACCTGCTCCATCTCGTTTTACATAAATATTGAAAATTTGGTCGAAATTGATGCATTGTAACGCAAGTTTTTAGTGAACAACACTTATGAAATTTGCATTTTATTAATATAGATATAATCCAGTTTCGCTTGGTTTCTTTCTAATTTAATGTTTTCCCAATGAAAAATGCTTTAACAAATATTATTCATTATATATACAGTAAAACCTTTTTGTAAATACACCTAATTGCAGAGCAAAAGTGTTCTTTATGAAGAGGTGTCCTCTTACCGGAAGGTTTTTTTTTCATAGTAAAAATGGTCATTTGACAATCAAAACTGTCCTTTGTAGAGAGGTGTCCTCTAGCCGGAGCGTCCTCTCATGGAGGTTTTACTGTATATAATTGTATCATTTATTATCACTTTAAAGTGAAATATTTTTAAAATGAAACTAAAAGTGATGATGATAGTTTTAATAATAGATTAATCAGAATATACGCGCATGAATAATAATTAGAGAGTTGTGATAAATTGATATCTCTCCCACATATAGTATAATAAAAACATATGTTAGAGTTATATTCGCCTGGCACGCAAATATTCACTTGGGAATAAACCAAGAAAAGCTGTGTCATTAAAAATCATTATATAATTATTATCTCATAATATTATAATTCTTTAATATGCAAAATGTTTTGTTTATTATATAATTTTAGTCTTTTTGATTAGCTTATATGTTGATTTATATATTTGGCTATCACACTCTAAATTTTCAAATGGTTTATTCAGTAGTTTAGTCTCTATTTTGTATATTAAGTAGAGATTGGATGTTTGCTCGAAAATGATTTTATCACCTATTCGTTAGGCAAACTTTCACTCGGGTAAAATCTGGGCGAATTACGCTAGTCTATATATATATAAATGAATGTATGTGTGTGTGTCTGTTTGTTTGTTTGTCCTTTATGCCTGACCAAACCACTCATTGGATCGCCATGAAACTTTGGGAAGTTATTTAAAATAGTACTGGGAAGGTTTCTAGCAAATAAAATTTTTGAAATAACTTTCGCCTAGAAATAATCAAGATAAATATTCTAATTTATCTGTTATAATTCAACAATCTGCTCTAAATATTATCATGATGATACGATGATTTTGTAATGTAGAAAATTAGGAAAGACAAAATTCAGGATGACACGGCAATTTATTTGAGACAAGAATAATGATACAATTCCAAGGCAAGATACTATTCCTTTAACTTCCAATTACCGAGGGAACCAATTAATATTGATTTTATTCAACTTATCGAGTATTTTTCAAGGGACCGGGAAAAAATGTTCACTTTATCGAGAGATTCGTTAAACAAACCTTTACTCGGGTAAAACCCAGGCGAAGCCGGGTACATCCATACAAGAATAATGATACAATTCCAAGGCAAGATACTATTCCTTTAACTTCCAATTACCGAGGGAACCAATTAATATTGATTTTATTCAACTTATCGAGTATTTTTCAAGGGACCGGGAAAAAATGTTCACTTTATCGAGAGATTCGTTAGACAAACTTTTACTCGGGTAAAACCCGGGCGAAGCCGGGTACGTCCGCTAGTGTACTATAAAAACTGTCATTTTTTGCCTCATTTTCTAATATTTATTTTCAAATTATTTCACTTTAGAGTGATAATATATGATATATAATTATAATAAATAATATTTGTTAAAGATTCTATGGCCACTGGACATGCGTCGGACCTAGAAGCTGTTGGGTTCTACGCTACCTGAAGTATAGGATCTCCATCTATGCTTCCTTTCTGTGGCGAATCTGTATGAGACCGGTGGTCTTAATAAAACTGCATGGGTGTGCATATATTTGTTAAATCATTCTTCTTTGAGCAAACATTTACTCGGAGAGAACCCAGGCAAAGTCGGCTAATAATTATAACATTTTTATTTGATAAAAAAAAAACTGAATTTAATTTTATACATATACACTCGGGTAAAAATTCACTGGAATAAATTCCGGCTATTGCTCAGGTCATTCGGCTATTTAAGAATGATAATTCTATAAAAAAGTATATAGTACTTTTCTTTAAACTGTGTTTTTGGCTAAACATCCATTCCAGAATAATCTTGACGTATTTTAAAATTTCTTCAAAGCTATGATGATGTAAAATGATAATGAGCTAATATTATCATTATAATATATGATAATTTTGAAATTTTAATTTTTACTAACTTTTATTGTTCCAAAATCACTTTATTTGGCACCGCTCAAAAAGAGCAACCTAGTTTATGATATTTGCAGCAATTAATAATATGTGAACGTTATTCACATATTAAACAAAATGTTAACGCGGGATTCGATCCCGCTTCATGAATGTCGGGAATCGAGGGTTTTACCCACTCATCCACCGACACTTTTACTTTTCACGAAATGTGAATAATAAAACTACTGAATATAATATTTTAAAGTTAAATTGGTGTTTGTGAAACTATTCTCCATCAAAACCACTGAAAACGCATTAGAAAAATTGCATGTATATAACTAAATATATAGATTAAAGCCATTCAAACCTTAAATTAGACAAATAACAAACAATTTAGTATATTTTGGTGATACAAAAAATGATCATAATTATTATACCTAACTAAATGAACTAACTAACTGAATGACCTAGCTTTGACCAACTTCTTCCCGAGTGAATGTTTGCCCGTCAAACATCATTTTAGCAAATGCTATTTATTTGTGATTATAACATTTCAACTATAAAAAAAAGATCATGGTAATTCCAATTAATTTATTATTATAGGGAATAAAAACAATAAGACACGAATGTTTCTTTTAGATGTAAAATAAATTATTTGTTGTTTGATTTACGATTTTTCATTTTCAAATTATTTCACTTTAGAATGTCACACACACACACACACACAATTAGATATATTCATGATAAATAATATTTGTTAAAGCATCAATCGTTAGGCAAACAATCACTCTAAAAGAAACTGGGTGAGGCAGGGTCTGAATATAACCGTACAAATTTTTATTTAACTTAAAACAGCATTTTATTTTATACATATACACTTGGGTAAAAATTCACATACTCGGTTAAAACCTGGGCGTTGCCCAGTGCGTTCGGCGCTAGGTATACCTACTTTAATCAAATGGGTCGCGGTTCTATCATTTTAAAATGGGATACCTTTAAAATATTCAAAATAAATAATATATCATGGCGAGTGTGTGGGATGAAAAATGTTAAAAGAGTCAAATTTATATAAATCGCTTATATACACTCATGGAGATAAAACTTATAAATAAGTTATACCTTTAAGCATCTATATCAGGATTCAGACATTAACTCTGAGCACACGGGATAACTAAGTGTGAACAAAATTGCCTCCGTTTCCTTAAAAAAAAAAAAAGATGTCCGGCAACATCAAAATATCTTAAACTTCCTTAAGTTTTGTCCATGTGTGAGTATATATATCTTAAATAAAAATGAGGTTATTCGATAGCCTAATGTCATCATATATATATTGGGAGAATAATCAGTGATACGCTAACCTTGACGTATGCACGAAGGAATGTGTGGCCACTGGACATGCGTCGGACCTGGAGGCTGTTGTTGGGTTCTGCGCTGCCTGGAGTATAGGGGCTCTATCTATGCTTCCTTTCTTCCTGTGGTAAATCTGTATAAGACCGGTGGTCTTAATAAAGCTTTGTGTGTGTATATATTGGGAGAATAAATAAAATAATTATATTAAACATAGTGTGTGTGTGAAATATAGTCTTTCACATACTTCTCACATTTGTTTAGGTTTATAAAGATAAAACTTAACATGGATTGGACTGGCTGTCGTTCTAGACCTGTTTGTAGAACAGGATGATATTCTAGTATGATTATAATAATGAATTATATTAACAAACATATTTCAAAAATATAAAATTAGCATCACATTTTGTCACCTTCCAAAAAAGGCGATTTGGTCTGATATTTGGCTATTTTCAAAGTTATGGGGTCAATATCTATCACATTTCTCTCAAAAGGTGTATATTAGTTATTGGTTTAATTATAAATATTGAGAATAGGCTTTTATTAGGATATATTTCAAACTGAGAATTTTCATCTATACACCTAATTGAAAAATGTATAAATTTTTGTTAAGAGAGAGTTTTAATGGAAAAGAGTTAAAGTGGACTTTGAATTATCCTTTTATAGATATATTACCTGGAATTATATAAGTATTTCTAGGTAATGCAGTGTTTTGTGTTCCAATATTATATAAAATTGTGTGTTGGGAAAAATTATAGATTCGTAGAGAAGAAAGATCCTTTATTACTTAAAGGTATAAAACAATAAGGAAAGACAAGAGATAAAACTTATATGTACACTAGCAGCCTATCAGCGGCCTGTCCTATCCAATTAACCGCTAGCCAAACACAACAATCTAATAAAGCTGTGATATATAGGCAGAGATGTAAATGATCATAATCAACATTATAGCGATATGCGAATCACAAGAGTATTGCATCTTAGAAATACGCGGAATTGCCACTTTCAACAACAATAAATGCCCTTGAAACAAAGGATCCAGATATGAATGATGTTAATGAAAAAAAAAGTAATTATTATCTGAGCTACACATTTATTTATTTCAATTAAAAGCTCTATGTCCCCCTAGGGACACTTGCGCTGACATACATGTATATATTTATATAGTTGTCTATGCATATTTACAATAATTCTTTAGGCGCATAGTCACAATATTATATATATTATAGTCCCAATAGTCACATATTAACAAGAAAAAAGATAAAAACATTGTCATCAAATATTTATATCAAAATTGTTCATTTATCATTATTATTTTTAAAAAAGAGAAAAAAATTATGTAAAGGTTTATGAACATTCTAAGGACAAATAAAGTTCCTAAGTCTTAACGAGAACAGAGAACGGTGTACAAAGGTAAGATATTTCTGACAATATCTACAATTAACATAATATAAATTAATACCATTTCCTAAAAGCTATTTATTGCTATTTCTCAAAATATATTTGCGAAAGGTATTAAATTTAATATACGTTTCTTTACTGGAAATAAAAATACTTGGATTTGTTACTATTAATTTATTGTTGATTCTATAGTCCTGAAAACAGGACAATCCAGTAAAAGATGTTTACAAAAACAACTCGAGTCTTCCACTGCTTTAATTCTTTTCGAAAAGCTTCTGAAAATTTCATGATTCGAAATGAATTGAGAGAATTATGAAAATTTGTTCGGAAATATGTTGGTATATTGTTAAGGAAGAAGCTTTGAAAAGTTTCATTTGTGTTCTTCTTCAAAGTAGCCATCTTAAATCCAATAAAATCCGTTATTATGCTTGGGACATCATATTTCATTATTATAAGTTAGCAAAGCTTACCCAATACTATTATTCTACAACTCCTTAGTGTAATAGTTATAACCATCATATCGTTTCAATTTGTAAACAAATCATTTCCCCCATTGTAATTTTCTTATGCTTTCATCTGCACTCACCATAAGCTATTTTTTTCATCACCCAGGGCATAAACTATAGGAATAAATGTCAATATACACTATATTTTATAATTAACATAATTATAAAAGTGTAACAGCCCCAAAATGCATATACAACTCAAGGCGCCAGCTTGGCCATCATGTAATAACAAAAAGGATAATAATGTTTTATTGAGAGAGCCGCGCCCAAGGCAGGGCAGGGTCCGAGGAGTCGAATTTTGGACCTTTTCTGCGTCTTCGGCGCTGGCCTCGCCCTCAGATGGCATCCAACCTGCCTCGTCCTCTTCTGTTACCCTTTGACGCCTGAAACCACTGTGACCCCAAGACTGCATCAACCTGCCTAACACAACAATCAGTAGACAGGATAGCCTTTTACCACATATATATCTATATTAATAAAATGGAAATTTCATAAGTGGACATCACTAAAAACTTTCGTTACAATGCATCAATTTCAACCAAATTTTCAACATTTATGTAAAACGAGATGGAGCAGGTTTTGCTTAACATCAAAATATATTTCCTAACATTAACATGCGTAACTTCGCTGTTATCGATTAAATACAAAAAAAATCAACATAATTAATTTTATTTATATATAAATACAAAATTAAATTTCAACAGAGTTAATTTTTTTACATACTAGCTAATAATCTCAATCTAAAAAATATTCAAAACAAGCAATTTTAAGATAACACCATATGTAAAGCAGTCGGCCAAGAAAACAACGATATTACATCTTTCTCACATATTCACACACAATCTTGATTAATAATTAAAACTAATCTTTAACATTGTTTATTATACTTCAACTTTTATTTCTACATTTGTTTTTAAATACCCAATTGTTTTATCATGTTTCTAATTTCGCCTAACAAATATACAAATTTATAGTGACCAACATATGCAAATTTTATCTTTGGTTTTATTTAACTTGATATCGTAAACATAACATCCATTGTAAGCATTTTTCTGTTCACCTTCCGTGGTTTCTCTTTTCTCTGATATTTTTAGGTGTAGTATATTTTCTTATTACTAGACTACAAACATTCCCTCGAGAAAAACCTGGGCGAAGCCGGGTACATCCGCTAGTAATGAATATAAATATATGCGTGATTATATTGAAATCCGATTACTAAATTATAACAGATATATTATCAAATTTATTGACTTTTGACAGATTTTTGCTTATAATTCCAACGTCTTAGATAGGAACCTGAATATCTCTTTGAGGTCTTGAACAAAAGGTTTCTGAGTGTTGAGCTCGGGAAAAACAAAAGATTTGAAAAAATATATAGAAATTTGTTCATTTCCTGACCACCCAGAAATCTGAAAATTTGTACAGTTGCCTTGTTAATTGGACTGAGCGACTGTTCAAAATTTCATACTTCTATGTCGTCTGGAAGCATATTAGAATCAAATTACAGAATTTGAAAGTCAATTTGGAAATTTGTCCGTTCCCCCGACCATCCCGAAAACCCAGAAGTCTAAAAATTTGTTTTCGGGCTCTAAAATATGTACATACAAGGTGTGTCCAATAAATAATGAGACTGGTCAAAAATAAAGAAAAAAATAGAATGATTAAAAAAAATTATTACTATTTTTCAAAATAGTGTTCTTCCGCATCAATACATAATTTCCATCTCTTCTCCCATGATTTAAAACATTTAGAAAAGGCATCTTTCGGGATGTTCTTCAAAACCTTTTTCGAATCCGCTATGATGGACTCTCTAGTGTCAAATCTCCTTCCTTTTAGAGCCATTTTGAGTTTTGGAAAGAGAAAAAAATCATTTGGAGCTAGGTCTGGGGAATAGGGAGGTTTTGAAGTATTTGGATGCCGTGTTTAGCCAAATAAGTCAGTACAGATGTAGTGGTGTGTGGTGGTGCATTATCATGATGGATAATCAAATTTTTGGAACTCCACATTTCACTTCTTTTCAGACGAATTGATTCTCGTACACGTCTTATAATGTTTAAATAATACTCCTTATTGATTGTTTGACATTCCTCTAGATATTCATAATGCACAATTCCCTTTATGTTAAAGAACGTGACCAATAAGATTTTGTTCTTTGACTTGCAAAGTCGGGATTTCTTCGTTCTTGGTTCATCTTTTCCTTTCCACTCCATGGATTGGCGTTTTGTTTCCGGGTCATACCGGTAAACCCATGTCTCGTCTCCAGTTATTACTTTTTCCTTCCAATTAGGATTTTCTTCGACCATTTCAAGCTTTTTTTTTTTGGCAACTTCAACGCGATTCTCCTTTTGTTGGATTGTGAGCATTTTAGGGACAAATTTTGAAGGTGTCTTCTTTAACTGCAAGTCTTCTTTAATTATCGATCCAACTAATGATTTTGATATCCCTGTTTCTTCCTCAATGTCCCGTAACCCTATTCGTGGATTTTCTTTTACCAAATTTGAAATTTGACTCCCCTTTTCAGGGTTCCTGTGCAGAATTGGACGTCCAACACGCTTCTCATCTTCACCGATTTAATTCCATTTTTAAATTGTGAAAACCATCTAAATGTGGTGGGCTTATTTACATTTTCATTTCCAAATACCAATTTCAAAAAATCTAAAGTTTCTGAAGCCGATTTCCCAATTTTGTAGCAAAATTTAATACAAATTCGTTGTTCGTATTTCTATCCATTACAAATTAGAAGTTGTTATGCAAGGCAAGGTTGTTTTTACAAGCTTACAATTTATCGACTGCGCGCGCAATCACGTGATGTGATATACCGCAGTGTAGCTGAAGCTTTCTATTTTTTAAATAGACTTTTTAAAAAAAATTATAATTTCATTTTTTCTTTGTTTTTGACCGGTCTCATATTTTATTGGACACACCTTGAAATTTCAGATTCCTACGTTCTCATGAAGTATATTAAAAATGGATTACAAGATTTGTGGACAAACAGACATGGAAGCAAGTTAAATAAAATATTCTTTTAACTAGTAAGATATATAACGCAAAATATATTTGTTAATGAATATTTGATTCTATTTCACATACCACCCAGAAAATTGTTATTAACATTTTTAAACGTCTTTCGTTTAAAATACTTTTGCTAAGAGTTCATCTTGAGTACTGGATTTAAGAGCAAAACAGTTCAACAAAAAATATTAGCTGCCCTCCTGCAAGGTCTGGAAACTGAGACGAAATAAATGAAAGAAATTAGAGCCGTATGGTAGATTAAACTGGCGAAAATTATGGGAGGATTTACCATTGGTGTGAGCCAGGCCTTCCTATTATTTTTATCATTGTAGTATTTGCAGTATAAAATTGTTTTTATTTTAAAAGAAACATATATACACACTATAAATATTTCACATTTCTTGTTTCAAAATCACTTTCTTAGATACCGCTTTAAAAGAGAAACCTAGTTTATGTTATTTGCAACAATAATAATATGTGTTGGCTATTTACATATTAAACAAAATGTAAACGCGGGATACGATCCCGGTTCATGGCTGTTGGGAATCGAGGGTGTTACCCACTCGTCCACCGACTCTTTATTTTACATCTATATATATAAAAATGAATGTTTGTATGTTTGTCTGTTGGTTTGTATGACCTGTATACAAATTCGCAGTAGTTCACTAATTCAAACCAAAATTTCCATACATAGGTAAAAAATAACGGGGATGACGATAGGCTATTTTAAAAAAATATATAAATCAATTATTGAAACTATATATTCAAATTATTCTACTTAGCTCACGAGCAGCGCCCTCTAGAACGCGTGGCGATCTGCCGGCGGCGCGCGCCCGTTGGCTGCCGGCGAGCACGTGACTTCCCTGCCTCCTGCCCCCCCCTCCCCCGTCGAGAAAATGTAATCGTCCGGCTGCCGGCCGGTTGGACAGTCCAAGTTCCCACCGACCAATCAGAGGGATCAAGAGGTCCTGGCGCGCGGGGGCAGAGTTGGTGACACAGCCTCGCGGATGACCTCCGGGAACTACGTCCATCTTCCATATGTAATATACATTTAATCGTGTAAACCCGGGCGTTGCCCGGGTCATTCGTCTAGTTTATAATAAAAGATGGCGCGCTAATGCATTTTATTTAAATATATATGGATGATATTAAATAATAAATAAATGGTATTAATTTTTTTTTAAAGTTTTTATCAAAGTTAGATTTTTTATTAAAGTAAAAATGTTTTTAGTAAGTTTTCTCTTTATTAATAATCCATGTTCCTGGAGCGTACATATATTGCTAACTATTCAGGTTATTATTCAGACTTAAGTCTGTTTGGTTCTTGGTCTGGCGGTTCCAGGTCATTAGGCAACGCCAAGTGGATTTATTTCTTGGAAGGTTTTCCAGCGATGACAGGTTGGGTATTTATAAGAGGGTAGCTTCTGGAAAGCTGGGCAGGTGAAGAGATGGTCCACATTTTGGTCTTCATCTTGGTAATGCGGGCAGATCGGGTCCTCTGTCAAGATTTTGAATAATCTTCAAATATATAAAAAAAAAAAAAAAAATCTCATGCTATATGTTGATTTTACGATTTTAACTTTTAAATTATTTCTACTCTGTTATTTAATTTGTTTACACAGAGAATTCATTATTTTTTTCATTATTTTTCAGCATGCTCCAGTAACCTGGGTTAACTAAATAAAAATTATTATTTTGTTCTTAGGAAAAATTTAAAAAACTAATATAATAAACTAATAAAAATAAAAACACATAATTATTAACAGAATTCAAAAATAAAATATTAATTTTAAACATTTATTTTTCAAACTTAAATTATTATTGTGCAAACGTATATTATTAAAATTTGAGCAGAAGATTATTGTGTGGATGGAGAACAAAGAAGATAAGGACGATATAGAATGGATTCGACCAAATGATCTTCTGAGGTCCCGAAAAAAGAGAAAGCAGAGGAATAAAGGATCATCTACTATTCCGAAGAATGATCCTAATAACCAAGCCCCTAAGGAAACCTCTATCCATCAGGATGATTCCAATAATAAAGTACCAAAAGTTATACGAAAAAATCCATTCAAGAAAAGATCACCAGAGAAACAAAACATGAATTCCATTATTGTTAAGAAACCAAAAGTATCATGCGATCTATCCCTTGAACAATCAAAAGAACCTTTTATTCCATTCAGAAATCATTTAGTAAGATTTGAAGATGGAGAGACATTGGATAAAAAATCATCAAAGATAAAGGTAAAAGAATTAGAGCTTCAGCCTCCCACGGTGGAAATGTTTTTATCCGAAAATGCTCTTCAAACAAAGGATGACATTAGAACACGTCCAAAGATCAACGTGAACCAATGGAAACCTGGAAGTCCAGTTGATTGGTCGCTGAAGACAAGAGCGCTTTTCATCACAAGCAAAGAGTTTTCTTGGAGAGCGATCCCTACAAGGGATAACATAGCGGAAGGCATCTTCCAAACTCTAGGGATTGAGACCCCCACATCCTATGGGTCACGGCTCTATGGACATCGCAACGTCTGGGTAGCCCCACCTTACCTCAACACGCCTATCTTTCCTCGCATTCAAGAAAATAAGCCTCAAGGAGGTCCAACACTCACCTTACCTGAACAAGAAATTAGGCGAATACTTGAATTTTGGCAACGTTCGCATTCTTCACTTCTTCAAATGCTTTTATGTAAAAAATGCATGTACTTTTATGTTTGTGCACGAAGGTTTACTGCTCTTTTCCGAGCAGCTGGTGTTGGAGGAATCTCAAATCCTCATGTCTTGATCACCCCTACCTCTAAAATGTTACGACAGCAACTAACCGACGAAGGAATTAAATACAAAATGCCTCTTCGTCAGCCTTCAAAAAATGAAAATCTTTCCCCATTGGGTGTTCCAGCTAATGATAATGAAGAATTTTCTCTAGAATCCTTAAAGGATATGGGATTCGACGAGGAATTAATTTCGAGAATCTCGGCAAATAGTCTTAGCAAAGGTTCCTTTCATGAGAGACAGAAGGATTCTTTAATTTTGACTGAGGATGTTTTGGCATTTGCAAATATGCTTTTGGACCGTGATTTTACGCTGGAGAAATCAGGGCCTACTGCTGGGCTTCCTCCAACATTGATTGCACCTGTAGGGTTCCAGGGGGCATTGATGGACAGCCTTGTGGTGCAACAGCGCAGTCTGGAGAACGGCAAGTTTGCCCTGGAACTGACTGGACCCTTGCTGCCTTCAACCATCCACGGAGTGGGCAAGCTGCTAGAAGAAAGTCAGAATGGCGACATAGTTGGAAATTTGGTCAACTACAAACCTACCACAGAGTTTGCCTTGTTGAGTGATGAATCTCTCGAATCCGAACCACAACAATCAACTTTTTATATTCCAGGATTGGATTCCACCATCTTACCAGATTTTTCCCGGTAAGTGAAAGAATTCTGGATCTAAGATTCTTCAGAAATTGGCAAGTACACATTTTGTTGGATTTTATTTTCTTTTAAATGTTTTAAGTATTTTGTACATTATAAGTCATATATAATGAGAAAATTGAAATATTTCTACTTTTTTTATATAATTAATTACAAATTATATATATCACTTTCAGAAAATAAAAATTCCAAACTACTGAATTGCATACATTAAATTGAATTATCCTACGAAAAACATGAAATGATGGAATGGAAATTTGGAAAATGTTGGCCTAACAAAGAAATATAGACCTATAAAACTTTAGACAAAAAAAAAAAAATGCAAATTTTCAAAAATATTTTGTAATATCATTTTTTTTCAAATAAAATATTATATCACCATTCGATATAACACTTCTATATGCACTAACATATGAGTATATTTACTGTATATAATAATCAACGTTTAAATGTAAATATTAATGTATATAACAACTAATATATCAATGCATTTAAAAAAAAAATCAACCTCTTTAAGGTGACCACCCTATAAAAAGTGGGCTCTTTTCTTTGAATCCATTAATTTGAAATAAAAATGATCACTTTGGCTTGTGGAATCTATGGTGCTTGTGACAAAAAGGCGTAAATGTATATTTTTTGTAAAAGGGGTACTTGGATCTGTATAAATAAGACAAAATTGCATTCAACGTAAGGATTCAGATGCTTTTGCAGCATTTTCAACGAATCTACTTATATATTTGCCTTTTTCTGTCTGTTTGAAGCTCACGGATGGGATTTTTCATAACCATCGGTGGTTCAGTGGTAGAATGCTCGCCTGCCACGCGGGCGGCCCGGGTTCGATTCCCGGCCGATGCATTTTTTTTTTTTTTTTACAATTTTTAAAACTCATTTATATATTATACAAGAATAACATCCACGGCGCCAATTTATAATTGTAACGAATAGTATTTGAATAAAAGCATTTAATCGGGTAAAACCCGGGCGTTGCCCGGGTCATTCGTATATAATAATTGTATAAACGACTGCAAGACAAAATCACCGCGAATGTTTCTTTTTTTTTAAGGCAATTTCTTTTTAAGGCAATTATCGTTAATTTTTGTTTCGATATTATTGAAAAAAAAAAACGATATGGTGCCTTTAAAAAATGATCTTTATTACTATGCAGTTTTCTATTTAGTCAATATACCTAAGTTCATGTTGCAAATGTAATTATCTCTATCGATTTAGTAGGTGAAATGCAAAAAAAAAAATCGACATGATGAAATCTTTATGAAAATTCACATTTTTATTTTTATATTTTCAAGACACACACAGTTTGGGGCGGGACGTTTCACAAGAGAGACATCCACGGCGCCAATTTATAATTGTAACGAATAGTATTTTAATTAAAGCATTTTAAAAACACACAGTTTGGAACGGGACGTTTCACAAGAGTGACATCCATGGCGCCAATTTATAATTGTAACGAATAGTATTTGAATTAAAACGTTTTTAAAATATATGCGCACTCAGGTAAAACCCGGGCGTTGCCCGGGCCATTCGTCTAGTTATAAAAGGAAATAATATAATAACACATGTTTTGAGTGAGTAAGGAAACAAAAATGCATATACAGGGTGGCCCATAAGTCGCGAACCCTTTTATTTTTTAATTAAAAGTTAAAAGGCAAACTAGAATAAAAAAACTATTTTATTTTAGGTGATAGATTGAAGTCTTTTCAAATATACACTGCGTGACATTGAAAATGGAACACCAAGAAATAGTGGCCAGAAAGTGATGAAACTCGGCAGACAGAGAGAGACAGGGACGAACAATAAGTGATCTTTATTTCAAAATGATAGTCATAATACAGAGCGAGAACGGCGTCGGCTTAGTAGCAAGTAGGACCACCGCGGACGGCGATGCACGCAGCAACACGTCTAGGTAGAGAGTCAATCAGAGTACGGATGGCGTCCTGAGGGATGGCTCTCCATTCCCTCTCAACCATTTGCCACAGTTCGTCTTCTGAACGCGGCTGTGGCAAGGCATGCAAACGGCGTCCAATGATGTCCCAGACGTGCTCGATTGGTGAGAGATCAGGAGAGTACGGTGTCCAGGGAAGCATCTGTACATCTTGCAGAGCTTGTTGGCTAATGCGAGCAGTGTGCGGTCGGGCGTTATCCTGCTGATAAAGGGCATTGGGTACCCCCTGAAGGTAGGGGAGTGTCACCGGTCGCAGCACATCATCAACGTATCGTTGGGCCGTCATAGTGCCCTGAATACGAAGTAAAGGTGACCTGGAATCATACGCGATTGCGCCCCAAACCATGATTCCACGTTGTCGCACGATGGGGCGTTCCACAATTGCTGCCGGATTGGACCTTTCTCCACGTCGACGCCACACGCGTACACGGCGACTATCACTGGACAAGCAGAAACGCGACTCATCTGAGAACACGACCCTGTGCCATTTCGTCATCCACGTCGATCTAGCCCGGCACCATTCCAAACGTTGGCGCCTATTCGGTGGGGTCAATGGCAGTCTTCTTAGCGGACGGCATGAGTGCAAGCCATTAGCAACCAATCGACGGGAAATGGTTCTGGTCGAGATGGAATGATCTAGGGTGTCTTGCACATGTTGCAGGATGGCGGTACAAGTGGCTTGTGGGGCCGCCACTGCTTGTCGAAGGATACGCCGATCCACACGTGCTGACGTCACTCTGGTTGCACCGACATTCCTATAAATTGCCACATTTCCTTGTTCCAACCATCTTCTCCACAGTCGGTGCACCGTGGACGCACCAAGGTGTGATCAGCTGCGATTTGACGTATGGACCAACCTGCCCTTTTCGGTTCGATCACCATGCCCCTCGTAAAAGCGTCTGTCTGCTTGAACTGCCTCCGTTTACGATGACCTGGCATTCTCTGTTATTACACGTGTCTTTTGACACAAGAACAAAATTTATACAATGATTTTCCTTGAAGAAATAACGACACGAATACTGTCCTTTCTGCAAGTTCCTTCCCTTATATCTTACTCCATGTGCGCACGAGAGCTGCGCATTTTACATCATTTGCATAACTCGGTTAGGCGCGTCTACCCTGAAATTTGCATAATTTTCTGGCCACTATTTCTTGGTGTTCCATTTTCAATGTCACGCAGTGTACAAAGGGGGATCAATAAATAAGGTGAATTATCTTATTTCTTAAAAATTAAAAAAGCAAAAATAATTTAAACCACAGAATATTAAAATATAACATCGAGAGACTATTTAAGGTGTTCTGTTCTTTTTTCCCACTCGCGGCGCGAGACTTATAAATAAACTAAAATGGAAGCTCCCTTGAAGGATTGCACCACGCTTGAACAACGTGCAGTTATTCGTTTCTTGAATGCAGAAGGTATTCAAACATCTCAAATATGCCAAAGAATGAAAAATATCTATGGTGAGTCTTGTTTATCTCAAAAAACATTTATAAATGGGTTAACGAGTTCAAAAATGGACGAATTACATGGACCAAAAAAAAATCAGGTCTCAACGTTCGGCCGGTAAAGTTTTGTTAACAATTTTTTGGGATGTTGATGGACCAATCTGTCTTGATTTTTTATACTCAAGGCAACGTATGAACAGCGACCTTTATTGTGACATTCTTGTAAATAAGCTAAAGCCCGGTATAAGAAACAAAAGAAGAGGGAAGCTTAGTAAAGGTGTTCTCTTCCTTCATGATAATGCAAGGCCGCATACATCATGTAAAACTGTATCTACAATTATTAAATTAGGTTTTGAAGTTTTAGAACATCCTGCATATAGTCCAGACCTAGCCCCCTCTGACTATTTCCTTTTTGGACTACTAAAGAAGGAGTTAAAGGGAAAGCGATTTGACTAGGATGAAGATGTCCAGAAAGCGGTGCAAGATTTTTTTCACACGCTTCCTAAGAGTGCCTATAAAGAGGGTATCTACAAGTTGCCAGAACGATGGAGACGATGTATAGAAAGCCAAGGTGATTATTTTGAAGAAATCAAATCCTAATTTTTAATATCGTTCTTATATATTTTTTAATACATTATAATTCACCTTATTTATTGATCCCACCTTGTATTTATATTTAATATAGTTATTCAAAATGTGCTCCATTTGCTACCAAAAACATTCTAAGTCTTTTAGGGATACTTTGACAAACACGAGCTCATAAATCCGCATCAGGAAGATTAAATTCTTCTAGTACAATTTTAATTTGTTCTAAATTCTTGGGTTCTCGATGATAAACTTTTATCATTTAAATAACCCCACAAAAAAATCTGCCGTAGTAAGATCAGGTGACCGCGCAGGCCAATCAATGGGTCCACAGGGCCCCATCTATTTGTGAGCGAACTTTTCATTGAGATATGTTCTAAAAATGTTTGAGTAATGGGCGGGTGCACCATCCTGCATGAAGTAAAGTTTTTTTCCAACCAATTTTGGCTGCATAAATTCCCCCAAAATTTTCAAATAATTCTTACCATTTACTTTTTCATCGAAAATGTAATGTCCGATTATTCCTTCCGTACAAATTCCACCCCAAACAGTTAAGCCAGGAGAATTAACTTCCTTCTCAATTTCTACCTGTGGATTTTTTGAAGCCCAATAAACACATTTATGTCGATTGACTTGGCCATTCAAATTGAAAATAGCCTTATCAGTCTACATTATTCGATTAAGTACAAATTTTCATCATTTCTAGCAGGAGTTTCATCACTACCAGGAGTTTCAAAATATTAATTATTCTTGTTACGGTTGATTTAGAAGGTGCAGAAGACTCAGAATGCTTTGACTATTGACGTCGTAGAGTTGTGAAACTACCATGTTGATAATTGAGTTTGATAATTTTAATTCTTTCTTTAATATCGAGGGATGACATTTTCTGAATTAAATTGGATGGAACCAGAAAATACACATATGTTTTAATTAGAAAAACATTATAAATAATTTATTATTTAACCATTTTTAAAATGGTTTCGGCCACCCTGTACTTATTAATGTCGAAGAGCGAATTTCAAATGTGTAATACAATGTATCTTCTGCTTTTTCATTTCTTCTTTATGTAAATCGAAAATAAAACAATTATGTATATGTATAGCGTGATAAATAAGAGTTCCAGAGTATCTCTCAGAGTTATTTTCTGAATCCCGATATATATATATATATGCTATAAGGTACAACTTCCTTAAGTTTTGTCTATCAGTGTTATTGAAGAAATACAAAAGTAACCTGAATCTATGTATTTCTTCCACCTTTTAGGTCATGAAATATTGCTGAACATCATATTTATATTGATGGTAATAAATATTATATTTACAAAAATTATGGGCCTTTTTAAAAGGATTTCTTTAAAAATATTTCCTTATCCCTATATATATAAAAGTCAGTGTATGTATGTATGTGTGTATCTATGTCGGCTATACACGTCCACAATATAGTAGAATATGGAAAAAACTTATAGTGAAAATTTCAGGTCTCTATCCCGAATATTCTTCGAGTTATTTGCAAATTGCGTAGCGAATTTGCCTTTTCGCTCGCAAGCAGCGCCTCTAGCGGTGAAGATGGGAGGTAATATCAGCTAACCTAATGTACATGTAAAACGTGTTTTAACAGGACATAGAGAAAAATCTGGAAAAGATATTTGTCGGATATTTAGCCAATAAAAATTGAAATTGACAGGTTCTGGGCATTAAAAGTTGTTTTTTTAGTCAGAAAATGATGATGACAATATTGCTGTATTATGTTTGATTATCAGATACAAAATTATATCGGGAAAAATTACAAAAAGCAGAGACCACGGGTGAAACCAGTTCATTTTTTGTACGCGGGAACAAAATTCTAACAGAAAAACATTAATTCGAGCAGAAAACAAAAGCCAGATCATCTTTCTATAAAAAATATCGCTTCTCAGACACAAAGTTTGGAGCGGGACGTTTCACAAGAGTGACATCCACGGCGCCAATTTATAATTGTAACGAATAGTATTTGAAAATCAAAATAATATAATTTTCAAATATCGTTGTGAAAATTTACATTTTTATTTTTATATTTTAAAAACACAAAGTTTGGAGCGGGACGTTTCACAAAAGTGACATCCACGGTGCCAATTTATAATTGTAACGAATAGTATTTGAATAAAAACATTTAATCGGGTAAACCCCGGGCGTTGCCCGGGTCATTCGGCTAGTAGCTTATAGATATAGCTGGTATGCCATTCTCAGATATGATTGTTACAATATATATCTTCCTTATCTCCACTCACCAATCGTATTAGGGTATCAAGCCTGTAGAGCTTCAGACTTTTGATGGTGTTTAGGCAACCATCATGACTGGGTAAAGTAGAATGCGTCTGCCTTTGTCATTAAGACTAGGAGCACTACTCAGTAGCAGGCCGACTTAGCTCCAAAAGAAATGGCCGCCTCTGACATGAATAACAGACGCCATGGGCAGCTGCTTCTAGCAGGAGTACAGACGCCGCTCATCCTGTATCTCTGGATCAGGAGCCCTTACAGGGTACTATCATTCGGGCCAGCTGAGCCCAGGTTTTTAGTGAGCTTGTTACTGTTCCCTCTCCTATTTTTCATACAGGCTTGGGTCCGCCAAAGGCAGAGTTACAATATACCTTAATACAGAAGGATAGTGGAACAGAAATCAACTAAACATTGATTTAGCCTGTTCCACTAGATGGCGCTCTGCCATCTGAAAAGCACATGTGCTCTTGGTCAGGAAATTCTTTTTTATTTTTAACTAGACGGGTGACCCGGGCTTCGCCCCGGGATTGACCCGTGTGCATATCTACCCGAGTGATATATATTTAGATAATATTTTTTTTATAATTGTTTGTTATTAGCATTATCTATTTGTTTGCATCAGCATAATTTAATCTAATCTTTGATAGAGGGCGCTGTTCGTGAGCTAAGTAGAATAATTTGAATATATAGTTTTAATAATTGATTTATATATATTTTTAAATAGCCTATCGTCTTCCCCGTATTTTTTTACCTATGTATGGAAATTTTGGTTTGAATTAGTGAACTACTGCGAATTTATATACCGGACATACAAACAAACAAACATACAAACAAACAAACATACAAACATTGATTTTTATATATATAGATATCAACCCCTGACCTTTTCATTTTTTCACATACAGTTAAACCTGACTATAGCGCCCCCCTTTGGGACTCATCGAAATAGGATGCTATAAAGAGGGGGTGCTATAGACATGTCACTTTTAATGTAAATCGCATTTTAAGATCCATTTAGTTGTTTCAAAATCAATATTGTTTAAATAGATGGCAGCTTTTCCACCCAACTCCCGAGGTTCCCGCCCCAGCGCATTAACCCTTGAAATTGCCTGAGTTGAGTGAGTGACTGCGATTCCCATCTTCTCAGTAAGAATAAGGGAAAAATAGGTTTATAAAAAAACTAATCCAAAATACTGGCATGTAATATTTTTCTGTAAAAAATAAAAGAGCACATGGAAATCGGGCAAACATATGTGTTTGCTAATGACTGCGACTGCATTTTGAACGATTTTTTTTCAAAGAGAGAAAAAAAAAAAAAAAGGCCAGAACAAAAATTAATAAAAAAATACGAAAGTCATTATTTACATATAGTAACGCTAATTTTGTAAAGTTTTTAAAAAATTGCATTATGTGCACTTGCTGTAACTTAGTAATATTGTCAGGAGGACAGAGTTTCCTGGTATTCCCTCTTATCTGGACCGACCGGTCGGGGTAAACAGTGGCGTCACGTGGAAGGAGGAAATATCTCAGTTCTCCCCTCTTGCTCTAACGGCTGGGTCGATTTGGCTCATGTAAATAGTAACTCTTATTTTATATTTAAAATCTCTCATATAACTCATTAAATAAATATTTAAAGTAATTCGAAGGCCTAGTTAATTATTTTTCATCGCGACAATTGTGGTGGAGACGCCGGGGAACGAGACAGGCACCAGACGAAGTCGTCGCCTTCAAGGATTGCAACCAGAGCTATCTACTGTGCTTGCCTTTCCTGCTCGGAAGAAAATGGAGAGAGAAGAAAACCGACCATTCTGCCATCGGTGGAGAGATCCCACTGTCTTCTCGGGGAACGTGGGGAAGATTCGCAGCGTTGGCTGAGCGACTTCCAGCGTGTGGCACGTTACAACAAGTGGGATGACTCCATGTGTCTGGCCAACGTCATCTTCTACCTCACTGGCACAGCGAAGTGCTGGTTCGAAAACTTCGAGGAAATCTTGAATTCGTGGGAGGAATTTAAGATAAAATTTTGTGAAATATTTGGGAACAAGGAAGACACGGCTAGAAAAGCCGAGAACATTCTTCGAACTAGAGCGCAGACGAGTGGGGAAAACGTCGAGAGCTACATACAAGAAGTCCTCCTTCTTTGTAAACAGAGCAACCCCAGAATGTCGGAAGTAGAAAAGGTGAGCCACCTGATTAAAGGCGTAGCGGAGGAAGTGTATCAGGCACTTGTTGGGAAGGACATCAGCACGGTGGACCAATTTGTTGCGTTCTGCCGCCGATTCGAGGCATTCAAGAGGATGCGTGTTGCACCGCCCAGGTTCAACCGACTGCCCAATGTTACCACCATCTCGACCGCTGAACCTGAGAACCTAGAAGCCCTGATTAGAAGAATAGTAAGAGAGGAGGTTCAGAAGTTTATGGCTCCTCCTTCTACATTTGCCGCCCAGGATATCGACACTCCACCTCCCGACCTACGGGATGTCATCCGTAGTGAAATCCAGGAAACATTGGCTCCTATCTCTGCCCCTCGTCAGCCCGAGAGCTTCCGCCCTCGGCGACAATACCTCCCCCAGAACGATCAAGGTTACCGACGAAGAACCGAAGGGCCACCAAATAATCAAAGGACTCAGTGGCGTACTGAAGATGACAGACCGATCTGCTTCCACTGTGGGCGCCCTGGCCACGTTGCACGTTATTGCAGAGACAGACGCCAAGCTTTTGCGGATGCCAGACTTGGAAGAGAAACAGTCGATTTCGGAAGACCAAGAACGGAAAATTACACCATGGGCGAATCAGGAAGCGAACTATCCCAAGGAAGATTTAGAAACCCGTCGCCATATCCCCACCGCGGAAGATTCCAAGCTCCCAGAAGAACCTCACAATCCCCTGCTCGCCGTCCCAGCCGCTCACCCAGTCGCCGCAGTGAGGAAAACTAGATGGCGCGCCCTCTGGAGGTGTGGCCGCCACAGACGAAAATCCTCCCTGCCGTATAGCCGCTACAATGGAAAAGAACTGGATATCTGTCAACATACAAGGACGAAATGTACAAGTTCTTGTGGACTCCGGCGCTGATTACTCAGTAATTTCCGAAGCTTTCAGACGTTCTATAAAGGCTCCAGTTTTTAAAGAAAATGGACCACTTCTAAGAGCCGCGGACAAGAAGCCTATCGTGACCCTTGGTAAGTGCTCTTTAGAAGTTCAAATCAAAGGACTCGATATTATTTTTTATTTTGTAGTAGCCGCTGAATGTAGCCACGATGTTATACTGGGCTGGGATTTCTTCAGAGCCACAGATGCCATTATAGATTGTGGGAAAAACAAATTGTATTTAAGCGAAGCTGAAAAATCCTACGAATGGAAAGACCTGAAACTTTGTGCTGCTATGGACTGTGTCCTACCGCCGAAATCTTTTGGCAAGATAGTTGTCACCAACCAGGATGTATTTGGCAGCAGAGATGTAGTCGTTACAGGTTCCAAACGCCTGCAGTTGGAAAAAGGACTTTTTATTCCCTCTTCCCTCGTTAGGTTCTTACATGGCAGAGCGGTGTTGTGGGTGACTAACAGTACTCACCAGTCTCAAGTGATACCTTCGGACATGAAGATAGGAACAATGCAAGATCTAGAAGTAGGGAGCATATCTAATCTTGACGCTTGTTCTGAAATAGCTGGAAAAGACGAAGTAACTTCCCCAGATGTGAGAGAATGTTTAATTTCAATGATTTCTACTGATTTGGAGGAAACAAAGAAAAACATTACTCACGTGCCTAAATGAGTTTTCTGATATATTCGACTTTGAGAAAAAGAGCTTCCCTTTCTCTGGCGAAATAAAACATAAAATCGATACGAGTGATTATCCGCCTGTCAGACAGCGTCCTTATAGAGTGTCTCCCGCCGAAAGACGTGTCATTCAGAGTGAAGTAGAGAAAATGATGGAGACTAAAATCATCCGGCCATCATCAAGTCCATGGGCCTCTCCCGTTATATTAGTGAGGAAGAAGGACGGCTCGTTGAGATTCTGTGTCGACTATCGTCGTCTAAACAAAATTACAAAGAAAGATGTTTACCCTCTCCCTCGTATCGATGACGCGCTGGACACCCTCTCTGGATCCAGGTACTTCTCCACTATGGATATGAGATCGGGTTACTGGCAAATCGAAGTAGACGATAAGGACCGGGAGAAAACGGCATTTATCACTCCAGATGGGCTTTATGAATTTAATGTAATGCCATTTGGTCTATGCAATGCACCAGCAACTTTGGAGCGAATGATAGACAAAGTCCTACGGGGATTGAAATGGGACATGTGTTTATGCTACTTAGACGACATTGTAGTCTATGGATCGAGCTTTAAAGAACATTTAACACGTTTATACAAAGTTTTGAGATGCATTCAGCAGGCCGGACTGTGCCTGAATTATAAAAAGTGCCATTTCGCCTCGAGACAAATAACTATCCTCGGGCACGTCGTTAATGAATTTGGAACGCAGCCAGACCCAGAAAAAGTGAAAGCCATTGTCCACTTTCCAAAACCCCGTAATATCAGTGAGACCAGAAGTTTTCTTGGGTTAAGTTCATACTATAGACGCTTCATCAAAAGTTATGCTAACAAGTCTCGACCCTTGAATAGCCTTTTAAAGAAAGATGAAAAATTCATTTGGGGCGAAGAACAAGATGAATCTTTCCGGATTCTCAAACAGGAATTGGGATCTTCGCCTGTGTTAGGACATTTCATAGAAGGTGCGGAAACTCATGTCCATACTGATGCAAGCGGTTATGGTTTAGGGACAGTTCTTGTTCAAATCCAGAATGACGCGGAGAGACCTATAGCCTATGCCTCACGAACACTAACCAAAGCGGAAAAGAATTATTCCACTACAGAAAAGGAATGCCTCGCAGTTGTTTGGGCCCTTGGTAAATTCCGCCCGTACCTATATGGCAGACCCTTTACTGTGGTTACCGACCATCACTCGCTATGTTGGCTGGTAGGCTTGAAAGATCCATCCGGCCGCTTAGCCCGTTGGGCCCTCAAACTACAAGAATACGACATAAACATCGTTTACAAAGGCGGACGCAAGCATAAAGACGCTGACTGTTTGTCAAGAAGCCCCTTGGCTGACACCGCAGAGATAGAAGGGCACATTACTTCCATCCAAGACATTGCAGAAGAACAAAGTAAAGACCCTCATTTGGTTGGGATCCGTGAAAAACTTGCAAATGAAAATTTAAAAGGGTATCAGATGATTGGAGGCGTTCTCTATAAGAAAAATTACGACCCTGAGGGCAAACCATGGCTGCTAGTAGTCCCAAAACAAATGAGGCACGAAATTCTTAAATATGTCCACGACACTCCAATGGCCGGTCATTTGGGGTTTGCCAAGACCTATGACCGCGTTAGAAAGAGATTCTATTGGCCTGGACTTTATAGGACAGTTTCCCAATACATTGCTCATTGTAAAGAATGCCAGCGAAGGAAGGGCGTGCCTCAGATACCTCCTGGACTACTAGTCCCAATACCTCCAACGACCTCGCCTTTTCAAAAGATAGGAATTGATTATCTGGGAAGATTTCCCATATCTCACACGGGAAATAGATGGATAATAGTCGCGACTGATTATCTCACCAGATTTGCGATAACAAAGGCCGCGGCAACAGCGGAAGCTACTGAATTAGCAACTTTCCTTATTGAAGACGTCATACTCAAGCACGGCGCTCCTCGGGAAATCATCACGGACAGAGGAAGAAATTTCATGTCTCAGACCATACGAGAAATAAATAATCTAAACGGAACAATTCACAGATTCACCACGGCATACCACCCTCAAACGAATGGTTTGACAGAAAGACTCAACAAGACCCTGACTGACATGATCTCGATGTATGTTGACGTTGATCAGAAAAATTGGGACAACATCCTACCATATGTGACCTTCGCCTACAATACCGCTCGACAAGAGACAACAGGATACAGCCCGTTCTTCCTCGTCCACGGCCGAGAAGTTGAAACACCGCTGGATTCTATACTGCCGTACCAGCCGGCAGGAACTGCAGAAGATTACGTGGGCCATCTTGTGACCAACGCTGAGGACGCACGAATGTTAGCCCGTCTTAACATCCTGCAGGCTCAGAGCAAAGACAAAGAACGCTACGACAAGAAGCATCAGGAGGTGACGTACAAGGAAGGTGATTTAGTGTGGGTGTTCACCCCAGTCCGTACCGTTGGCTTATCGGAGAAGTTATTGAAGAGATATTTCGGACCCTATCGAGTGATCAGAAAAATATCGAGTGTAAATTATCAAGTAGAAGGCGTGACGAATACTAGGAGAAGACGAAAAACCCAAGATATCGTCCATGTAGTGAGAATGAAGCCCTACCACGACCCTGAAGTCCAAGAACAGATTGCCCAGGGTCATGTGACCGACTAGTAAACAGCGGGACGCTGTTTCTCTTGTGGAGGGAGTGATGTCAGGAGGACAGAGTTTCCTGGTATTCCCTCTTATCTGGACCGACCGGTCGGGGTAAACAGTGGCGTCACGTGGAAGGAGGAAATATCTCAGTTCTCCCCTCTTGTTCTAACGGCTGGGTCGATTTGGCTCATGTAAATAGTGTTGCACCAGGTTGCGGCTTGGCAGACTCTTCAGCCTGGATTCTCTCCTGTGCTGGGTCTTGCATCTTACCAGAGCGTGTTTCAACCATCCTACAAATTTATAAAAGGGAATAACGAGATAAGTCTTCTTTAAGTAGCCACCAGAATCCTCCATTTATTTTCACACATCAAAGAGAGCAGTGAAGTTACAGTGTACCTAAATACAAATGATGGTAATCTAAATAATCTGTTTTAAATAAATATCATAGAATATTTGATATAAAAATAAATAAATATATAATTTAAATTTCAAATATATTAAAAATAATATAAGAAATACGCCATTAATCATGATGTAACACTTCCCCCTCTCCAGAGGTCGTCACGTCCTCGTGATTGACCTCATCAATTCTTTCAAAATAGGGTTTGATTCTTGAGACATGGACAATCAATGGGTCTTGGCCAGGATTATCTTTTGGTTCAATTAAGTAATTTACGTTGGACAGCTTCTTTAATATTCTATATGGGCCAAAATATTTTCTCAGTAGTTTCTCACACTTTCCTATTTTCCTAATTGGTGTCCAAACTGCTACTAATTCTCCTGGTTCGTAGCTTCTTTCCATGTGTTTCTTGTCATAGTTCTTTTTCATTCTTTCTTGAGTCTTTATTGTGTTGTTAATAACTAATTTTCTTGTTCTGTTTATTTTGTCTAAGTGATGTTTTATGTATTCATCATAATCATCCTTGTCAATGTCCACCGAGATATTCCTGTCGTCCAAAAGAGACGTGGGTTCTCTTCCAAACATCAGGAAAAAGGGAGAATATCCTGTGGTTTCCTGAATTGTAGTATTGTACGCGTGAGTGATGAATGGGAGTATTTCGTCCCAATTCTTCTGATCAGTGTTCACATACATACTGAGCATATTGATCAATGTTCTATTTAACCGCTCTGTCAATCCATTAGTCTGGGGATGATAGCTCGTTGTGAAACAATGTTTAATCTTGCACGTTTTCATCACCTCTTTCATTAGATTACTGGTAAATTGAGAGCCTCTGTCACTAATAAGATATTGTGGGGCTCCGTGCCGGAGAAAAATATCCTCTACTAGAAATTTAGAAACTTCTTTCACTGTTGCTTCCGAGACTGCTCTTGTTTCTGCATATCTAGTGTAGTAGTCCGTAAGCACGATTATCCATTTTTTCCTGTTTTTCGTAGATGGCAGTGGACCAACAAAGTCAATTCCAATTCTTTCGAAAGGAAAGTTGGCTGGGGGGATGGGCTGTAGTAGTCCAGAAGGTAATTGGTTTGAGCCTTTCCTACTTTGGCAAAGGTGACACGTCTTAACGAATTCTGAGACATCCTTTAGCATGGATGGCCAAAAGTATTTACTCTTTATTCGGTACATGGTTCTGGCGACGCCCAGATGGCCATTCGACATATGATTGTGATATTCTTTCATAATTTCTCTCTTTTTATTCTCTGGAACCACAAGCAACCACGCCCTGCCTTCAGGGTTCGGGTTTTTCTTAAAGAGGCATCCATCTTCTTCTTTAAAGTTTTGCGCAATTGATCGCCTGCTTCCATTAAGGTTTTTCTTAACACTTTCGATAAATTTATCCTCTTCGTCTGTTATTTGATTTAAAAATAGCCTTTCAAAATCCTCATCCCAATCAGTTTCTGGTAAGGGCCCCCTAGATAAGCCATCGGCGTCCAGATGCTTCTTTCCCGATTTATGTATTATATCGAAGTCATATTCTTGAATTTTCAATGCCCATCTTGCCAATCGACCTGTTGGATCCTTCAAGTTTTTGAGCCAGCATAAGGCGTGATGGTCTGTTACTATTTTAAAGTGTCTTCCATAAAGGTAGGGTCGTAATTTTGACATTGACCAGACAACGGCCAGACATTCTTTTTCAGTGGTTGAATAATTTTGCTCCGCTTTACTTAGGGTACGACTCAAATATGAGATCACCTTCTCTTCACCACCGATGTCTTGGACAAGTGTTGCACCTATGCCGATGTTGGACGCATCAGTATGAACATAAGTAGGTGCATTTGGATTGAAGTGACCTAAAATTGGTGGACTTAATAGTGCTGTTTTTAGGGTTTGAAACGCTTCCTCTTGTCTTTCTGTCCAGGTAAATGATACACTTTTTTTTATAAGGTTGGTCAAAGGGTCAGCAATTTTTGAAAAGTCTTTGATAAATTTTCTATAATATGAACACATTCCCAAAAAGGATTGTACTTCTTTGACCTTTTTGGGCCGAGGAAAATTTCTGACAGCTTTGATGTTATGTTCCGCGGGTTTTATACCATGTTTGCTCGTTATATAGCCGAGAATCTCCAATTCTTCAAAAGCAAATCGGCATTTTTTGTCGTTTAACCTTAAATTAGATTCACGAAAACATCTAAAAACAGCTTCAAGTCTTTTGAGGTGCGTTGGAAAATCCGGGCTATATATGATAACATCATCCAGATAACACAAACAAATTTGCCATCTCAGATTTCCAAGCATATTCTCCATATTTCTCTCAAAGGTAGCAGGCGCGTTACAAAGTCCAAAAGGCATCACGTTGAATTCATATAATCCATGCGCTGTAGTGAAAGCTGTTTTCTCTTTGTCTCTTTCTTCGACTTCAACTTGCCAATATCCAGATCTGAGGTCTATTGCTGAGAAGTGTGTAGATCCTTGGAGAGTATCCATAACTTCGTCTATTCTAGGGATCGGATAGACATCTTTTACTGTCACATTATTCAGTTTTCTGTAGTCCACACAAAATCTGTATTTACCATCTCGCTTCTTGACCAATATTACTGGAAAAGACCAGGGGCTAGAAGATGGCCTAATTATGCCTTCTGTAAGCATCTCGTCAATTTGCTCTTTTATAATATCTCGTTCTTTAGCACTTACCCGGTAAGGCTTGTGTTTAATTGGCTTCGCGTCTTCTGTGTCTATCCGATGTTTTGCCAAATTGGTTCTCCCTAATCTCGATGAAAAAAGATCTCCATACCTTTCTAAAACTTGTTTTAACTCCTTCTGTTCCTTTGGTGAAAGATTTTCGTTTATTTGGAATCTAGGTTCTTCGTTCTTTTCTACCTCTCTTTCTCGACTCACATTTATTTTCGCTGGACTACTTCCAAAAGCCAATGTTTGGTTTTTCATTATTTTTAACGGTCGAGGATACGGATTAGTTATCCAGATGTGTGTTTCCCTATTTATAACATTGATCAAGCTTCTTGCTAGACGAAGTCCATTTGTTTGAAACATTTTGCTGCTCTCCTCGATAATATATTCTCCATCCTCTGTTTCTACCAATGCCTTGATCAATTTCATGGAACATTCCGGTACAATGGAATCCTTGGCACTCTTTATTTTCAACATTTCAAAATTGATTTCGTCATGATTATTCGTCAAATCATATTTTATAGTTTCTTGCTTACAATCTATTTTTGCGTTCATTTTCTTAAGGAAATCTCTCCCAAGAATTAATGTCCGTAAATGCGTTTTCAATATCACAAAGTTGTGTGATAATGTTTCGTCATCAATTTTTATATTTAAAAATATACTTCCTACCATGTCCAATTTTTTTCCATCGGGTCCTGCACAAATTTTTGCGAGTTTACTTATACCATGGCCTGTATCGAGGGCCGTTCTGAGGTCGACCACTGAGAGGTCAGCACCTGTATCAACCAAAGCTTCAAAAGTCCCTATCTTGTCCAAATTAATTTTTAATTTGTATTTAGGGTCCAACTTCTAGATTCCGTTTATGGTCGACTTGCTTTGATTGACAGATTCAGGCGCGACGCTTAGTTTAAATCTTCCAACACGGAATATCTATTCCGGGTAGGAATATTTGTCTGTGTGCTATGACATACATCAGCATAAAGCCGAGGTCCTGATTTCTCTGATATTTCATTCATTTGGCATTTTTCTTCGACCTTCTCTTGGGTATCTGCTGGATCCTCTTCTAGGATTCTTATAAACTTGACCCTACAATAACGGGCCACGTGCCCTGGCTTGTTACATTTAAAGCAGATTGGTCTTCCATCTTCCGTCCTATTTTTGCTCACTTCTTGGCTTTTATTGTAAGTGTTTCTCTGAAGGTTTGGTTTCGGCACAAAGTTAGGATTATAAGGACGTCTAGGGGTAGAGGGCTGGGGAAAGTTGTTTCGATACTGTCTGGGGGTAGGAGGGGAGTCGTTCTTGTAATTATTGGAAACAGGGGCTTGGGGCCTGGAAGTGGTCTGGTAGTTTCGTGCGGCAGTCGGCGGCACGTACCTCGATTGTTGTTGGGGTCTAGAGTAGCGTGGACCTTTATATAGGTTTCTGGATTTCTCCACACGTTCCCGATACTTCTTTTCAAAAGAATCCATTTTCTTGCACACGACAAGAAGGTCATCGGTCGTTTTAGGAGGGTTCAGGTAGAGCGCGAATGAGTACTCTTTTTTCAATCCTCCAATAACATGTTCAATTTTTGTTTCTTCTTCCATTGCGGGGTCAACCTTGTTGCACAACACTAGAATGTCTTCCGCGAACCTGATTGCTGGTTCATTCCAGTGTTGCATTCTGTTGAGCTTCATTCTAAGTTCTTCTTTATTCGCGTCCAAAGAAAAATCCTGAATGAGGCGGATTTTAATATTTTCCCAGCTCGTGAAACTAGCTTTGTGTAAATTCAACCAGGTTTTAGCGCTTCCCGTCATGTTCATGGCGGCATAACGAGAGATAATGTAGTCTGCCCAATGGTACAAGAAGCCAATTTCTTCAAGAGATTCAATCCATGGGCGAGGGTCTTCCGTTCCATCATACTTGGGGATGTCGATGTTGGGATTCAGGACAACTGGGTCGGAATTAGCATCTCTACCAATTGTTGCACCAGGTTGCGGCTTGGCAGACTCTTCAGCCTGGATTCTCTCCTGTGCTGGGTCTTGCATCTTACCAGAGCGTGTTTCAACCATCCTACAAATTTATAAAAGGGAATAACGAGATAAGTCTTCTTTAAGTAGCCACCAGAATCCTCCATTTATTTTCACACATCAAAGAGAGCAGTGAAGTTACAGTGTACCTAAATACAAATGATGGTAATCTAAATAATCTGTTTTAAATAAATATCATAGAATATTTGATATAAAAATAAATAAATATATAATTTAAATTTCAAATATATTAAAAATAATATAAGAAATACGCCATTAATCATGATGTAACAATAGTAACTCTTATTTTATATTTAAAATCTCTCATATAACTCATTAAATAAATATTTAAAGTAATTCGAAAGCCTAGTTAATTATTTTTCATCGCGACAATATAAATTTCTCTCTCAACACCATACTCAATACTTTTGTAAAAAAAGTAACACTTGTATAAAAATATATTAATTGGCCTGGTGTTGTTACTTCGCCTCGTATTTACTCCGCGTAAAAAAGTTATTCAAATGAAAAAAATAAATAGCTAAAAATACTAATCAAAATGTAGACGAAAATTTTAATCAGGTTTATAAAAAGCGACATGCAAATTTTGGCACCAATTGGTTCAGTAGTTTTTGAGTTTATCGCGAAACAAACAACAGAAATTGACTTTTATATATAAGAAGATAATCCAAATTGGCGAATGGAGGGTTCCCCATTGATGAGTCAGGTCTTTTTTCTCAATATTTTCTAATCATTTCAGTAGGGTGAGCAAGAAGTTAATTGTAAAATTAAAGGTAAATATCAGGTTTAATAGTTCTAATCTACATATTATGACATCACTTCCTTATATTTACTGCCCAATCTGGATCCAAGTATTTTAATTTCCAGTAAAGAAACGTATATTAAATTTAATAATTTTTGCAGATATATTTTTAATTATATAGCAACAAATATCTTTTAGGAAATTAAAACTATATATAATATTGTCGCGTATATGAGCCTTCAAAACACCTACAACCTCCGCCAATAGATGGCGCTTTAGTCTATTTCCGGTCTGGAAATAATGTGGGAATCACCGACTGCTGTAGTCCTGTTTCCTGGGGCAAATGTTTGTAAATACACGTTTATATTGGCCCTAGGAGGTAACGTAATGTAAATACCCGTTAATTGTTATTCTAGTTATATATAATGTGTATTAGAAATGACAATAAAGGAGGAGTGTTAGAAGTCTTGTTGCCGGTTGCTGTTGTTACTCTCGCCAACGCCACAGTCGCTACTCTTCTGGTAAGTCTCTCATGTCCCCCCCACCAGTGGTAAGGCCGAGAGATACTGCCAGAGGAAAGGAGATCCACTTGAGTGGTGGTTCTCAGGAGGTCTTTGGGTGCTCTGCAGGGTAGGGCTGCAGAGGAGAGCAACGGGAGCCCGGGGTAGGTGATCCACAAAGGAGGAAGCGGCGTCGTCGCGAAGAACCGGAGGGGCCAAGCCGCCACAATATGTTAGTTGTAGATATTGCCAGTAATCTCTTATTTTGCATACAGTTCTCTGTTCTCGTTAGGGTTTAGGAATTTTATTTATTCTTAAAAGTTTATATACAAGTACAGTTAAACCTGTCTATAGTGCCTCCTCTTGGGACTCACCAAAATAGGGTGCCATAGAGAGGGGGGTGCTATAGACAGGTCACTTTTAATATAAAATGTTTACATTTTAAGGTTTAAAAACGGGCGCTATAGAGAGAGGAAGGCGCTATTTAGAGAGGCGCTTTAGACAGGTTTAACTGTATATATATATAAACTCATATATAAATACTTTTTCTTATCTCTTTTAATAATAATGATAAATAAACTCTATTTGTTGTAAATACTTGATAACAATTATTCTCTTTTCTTTTCTTTCTCCTTGTTAATCTCATTGGTATTACAATTATTGTAGATAAATATATAGAAAACTGTAGATAGCGATTGCGCAAGGCTTAGCATTGGCGGCTTTCTGATTGGCTTACCAACCATGACCGTTCTGGAAAGATCTACTCCGGGATATATAGGGATGGGAAACTCATGCCAAGGAGAAGAAGAACGAAGCTACGTGGTGGACTCCAAGCAAACGCTGCTTTCTCAAGAGGTCGGACTGCTGCTTACCGCCGACGCCGGTGTACTTCCCGGAAGATTCTAGAAAGTTCTACGAACTTCTGTTTCCTGTTCTGTTCCTGGTTTCCTTCACTGTGCTGGAGTTGGTGAGTTTGTAACTGCCGTTTTCTTTATTGTTGCTTTATTTTGGCATTCTTCTGTAATTCTTTTATTTATTAGGCTTAAATAAAGTCCTAAAGATCCTTTGTACTCACGGAAGTTATTCTTTGTCAACCAACAACGCAACAATCGTGAAATTTTAGTTCGTTGAGAAAATATTTATTGGAGGTATTTACTTACTTATGTGTATATGAAAATACTAAGACTTTATTATGGGAGATTAAATGTTATAAAAGTGATTTTATAATATTCTCTCATGACTAAAGCTTTTCCACGTTTCCTCCATACAAGATCTCCCAGCATCTCGCCCAGCGCGAGCCAGTGTTGTTTGCAGAAGCATGCCGCACGGAGCCCCCAAGTCTACTCCGCCGCTGCGCTGGAAGACTTTCCGATCTTCTCCCGAGTCGCTATCGGCCAAGGTGTCGCCCTCCCAGGGATTCCTCCGAACGCGGTGACGTCTCGCAGCCGGGGGTAAGTCACATGCCTAACAGCATTATCTTTATTCTCTTTGCAGATAAAAAATTGCTTTATTATATCGAACATCTTGTAGAATGTATAGAAAACATGAAGTATAACAGCTTATGTTTTTAAAATTATGTAAACGCCCATTTTTAGAAATAAAATTGAAAATATTCAAATAAAACTATCTAATTTTGGCAGAGTTTCCTCTGTAAGATTTTCTCCGGATTGATGAAATTATAAATTCCATATAATTTAAAATATCACGTTTTGAAATAAATAATAATCCAACTCTTGAATATATATATTCATTCGTATTATCTTTCCCTTTTATAATTTTTTCTTAAAATATTTTCTAAATTCCTTTATGATCAGAAGGTTCACGCGCTATGGCCACACATACATTTATTTATACAAATTACAAATAGAAAATTTTAAAATAAAGTTCCCAGAATAAGACCCTCCTGCATTAATGTACCTTTGCCATATTTTCTCCCAATTTTGGAAACACTTGGAAAATTCATCTTTCTGTAAGCCTCGCAAAACGTTAAGCGATTTCTCTTTAATGGCGTGTATCGTGTTGACCTTTATGGTCCATATATATACACTAGCCGAATGACCCGGGCAACGCCCGTGTTTTACCCGATTGAATGTTTTGTTTCAAATACTATTTGTTACAATTATAAATTGACGCCTTAAATAATTGCATATGTTAGTTAATAACTATAGCCTATGTGCTTTGTCTGTCTATGTACTGTTGGCTTCCGTAGGCGTCTCTTACTGGGAAAAAGAAGGAGAGGATTCCATTTGATTATTATCTAATATATGCATTTATTTAGGGAGCGACCCGCTCCAACACAATAGTTACAAAGACGAAATAGCGAGTGGGGGGGGGGGGGGGGGGGGGGTGTGATCGTAGCCAACCAATAGGAGGGCGCCATTCCAAAAAAAAAAAAAGCAAACGGTGACAGAGGTGAATGATTAAGAGATGAAGAATTAAGATATGAGGAATTGATGACGCTCGTAACTGTATATAGAATCTTTATTTTCTCAATCCAATATATGCCTTTTTATTATCTAATGATTTAAATATGGATTGCTCTATTTTCAAAATTAATATATATATATGTCGTATCTGTCTTGGTCGAATGGAAGGGCGCAGGGTGCATGTATGCTTCGAAAAAGAACTTGTTCCACACTCGTGAGCGCGCGCGCACGCGGCGGTGTGCCGTAGCATTCGCCCGCGCGCGCTGGCCCCCACGTTTATTTCGTGCAGATTTATAGATGGGTGAATTTGTATTTACATTTTAACATATTAATTATGGCGAAAATAGATTATATCTCTTTGGCATTAGGCAAATTATGACATATATACATATAAACAAAATAGGCATTTCCTGACCGCTCATATGTGCTTTTTAGATGGCAGACAACATATAATGGAACAGAAAACAATTAAACATTGATTTAACCTGTTCCCTGACATTTTGGCCAACCCATTTTCTTGAAAGTTTAAGAAAATCAATTAACGAACGCGTTTTGGACTGTTGGCCCTCTTCAGCTGTACCTCTACGACCAGTTCCAGATCAAAATAACCTTTTTAGGTGCCGCTCAGCAAGAGCAACCTAGTTCATAGATGTACAATCAATAGTTATGTACAGGGTTTCATCATGTATATAGTATATATAGAGAGAGTATATGTGATAATCTGTATATAGCAATATGTAACCCCACCACAATCTATGCAATGTATCGTCAAAAGATTTAATAGAAGTTAGGCTTCGCGAAACGGGAAATAACAATTAACAGGAGATTGCGTCATCCAGGAAGTAAAGGTCACTGCCCTGGACCCATAAAACTTAAGTTCAAAGGCCTTCTTCTTCCTGGAGGATTGCAATCATGGCGACAATGGAGGTACTAAGCCAATTACAGTTAAGCATGACAAATCAACAACCAATCACCTTTAAGCATGACCAACTGATAGCGAATCATCAGAGAGCACGTGGAAGGATCTCCACTAATGAGAAGTCGAGAGAGTTAATGACGATGATCTCGGACAAGAAGTTAAAAGAAAGGTAGGTGACCTTGCTAGAAGCAAGATGTGCTCAACATAGGCTCCAACCAAGGTAGTGTCCGCTCCATCATGTGAAAGGCCAAATACCTCCTCTAGTCTCATCATTCTCCCTTTCGCAAGGTCTTTTTCTATCCCATACAGGTGTGCTCGTTCTTTCCCTGTGGAAACCCACCATTCGACCAAGACTGCGCCATCAATCACCAATCCAATCAAACCCATCCAACCACACAACAACAGGATCCGACACAATTCAACAGCAATCCGACACAGTAAGGATACACACCGATTGTTACAGAGAGTCGACAGGATCAACCACGATCATTACAGAGAGTCGACCCGATTCAAACAGGTTGTTACATATATATGTTGTGATTTGTGAAGCAGTCGTGGTAGTTGTGGGCTGAGTGGTAAGGACACACAGGAAACAGGATCCAGAGGCTAACCCAGTGAGGAATAGATCGAGAGTGAAGAGCGAAGGTCCGAGGATCACCTCGGGAACCACTGGTGTCGATACCATCTCGGTACGAACTGTCTTGATCATCACATGTAGGTGCTTTTAAACCGCTTTGAGTAAGATACATTATCCCCATGGGGGAAGTGGGGTGAAGGCTGGACACCTATTGACTAAGGGGGTTGTTTTGACCCGGCTATTTTATCTTCCCTTTCCTCATACTTCCGCACAAGCCATTTTATTTATATATTTCTAAATATTATGACAGATCCCCCCCCCCCCCCCTCATTTCAAAGAATAATTTGTGCAGGAAATTCTTTGAGGATGGAAAAAATATTTGACTATGTATGTAGAAATTAATTTTATGTGTAGAGAGTAATATGGTATGGAGTTTGAGTAGGGACAATCATGGGTTATGTAAAATATGGATGGGTGCACATAAGAAGGGGTAAGGAATACTAAGGTGGAAAGTATGATAACTGTGAAGTATATAGAGCAACATCATAAAATGACTAAAGGAAGCCATCATTATGAGGCTAAAAAAAGGAGCAAGAAGGTAATATCTGCAGCATTCGTCAAAAAACGTGGGGCTAATACGAATTGAGACATTTTACAGACTAGAGACTTTAGAACGAAGGAGATTGGTTAGGCAGTCAACTTATGTGCGGTCTCTCTTGAGGAGCCAGAAAAAAATAAAAAATAAAAAAATGGACATGCGCGTGCGTGGAAAAAAAAGAGACTTTCAGGGTCGAGTGGGAAAGTGCACTGCATCTTAGAGATTAAGGTTCAATGTAGGGAATGGGCATAAAGTAGAAATACTCAGCGGTCTATCAAAAAATAAAATAAAATGAAAGAGCGCGCTAGAGAGCCTTTGGTTGATTTTAAAAATGATAAGTTAACGCAAAAGAAATCGAGGAATGGTAAGACGTATTTTTAAAAAGGATGAAAGTTAAGAAAAATGCGATGTTTGAAGAAAAGGAAATATTCTACATAGTGCGATCAATAATTCCCAAGAATTCTAAATATTTAAAAAAATACAAAAGTATAAAAAGTTTTATTAAAAAAATTTCAAAATAATCACCGTCATTATCTATACACTTGTTCCATCTTTTTTTTTTCGAGATATCAAACACCTCTGAAAATCCTAATCTTTCAGGCTTTTCAAAATATTCTTCGTATTCTCCTTTATTTCAGATATTGAGTCAAATCGACATCCTTTTAAGACTTTTTTAATTTTAGGGTAAAGGAAAAAGTCGCTGGGAGCAAGGTCAGAAGAATAGGGTGGCTGGAGTAGTAAAGCAATTCCGTGTTTAGCCAAATAGAGTTGTACAGTGACGGCCGTATGTGGCCGTGCGTTGTCATGATGCAAGAGCCAATTTTTCCGATTCCATTTTTCGGGTCGTTTCTGACGCTCAGCCTCCCTTAAACGTCGCAATACATCAATATAGTAATGTTGATTGATGGTCTGACCCTCGGGCACGAATTCATAGTGTACCAATCCCTTTGCATCAAAGAAAGTGATAAGAAGACACTTAAGCTTCGATTTGATCATCCTTGCTTTCTTTAATCTTGGTTTTCCAGGCTCTAGCCACTGGCTTGATTGCCTCTTAGTCTCGAGATCATATCCGTACACCCATGTTATATCCCCCGTTATAACATTTTTGGGCCAATGGGGATCAGAATTAAACATTACGACCATGTTTTTGCACGTTTCTTTGCGATGCTCTTTCTGCTCATTAGTTAAGAGATGTGGGACAAATTTAGCCGGGGATCGTTTAAGATGCAGATCATTCTTTATGATGGTTTGGAATATTCCAAAAGAGATATCCAAGTCTTCTGATAGCTCGCTGATAGTTATTCTTGGGTTTTCTTTGCTCGATGACTTGATTTTGAGTGCATTTTCGGGGTTTCTTATCGATAAAGGTCTTACAGTGTGTAGATTATCCTTGACGCTTGTTCGACCAGCTTTAAATCGTGCAAACCATTCAAATGTCCTCGATTGTGATAGGGCATCTTCTTTAAAAGCCTGCTTCAACCTTTGAAATGATTCTGAAGCTGTTTTCCCTAATTTAAAGCAAAATTTTATACAGACTCGTTGTTTTTCAATACAGTCCATACTGAAGTTAGAAAATGTTCTGATATACTCGAGCTTATAAATTCGAAAAAAACGTGAGCGCTTGCGTCTGTGTGATGATTTTTTTTTCTACTGTTGATAAATGTTTTATCTATAAGGTACTTATAAAATTCTTTCATTATTTTGAATATTTTACGTGATCCAGTCTCATTCCCTGAAATTATTGATCACACATTGTATTATTGAAGAATAGGGAATAAAGCATTTTATAAGCTCGAAAGATTGTGTGGCAGGCCTGACCCAGAGATGGCATTAAAATCGGCAAAAGATTACGTTTATCTCCGTGCGCGTGTATGTCATTAGTTCGTAGTATAAGTTTTAACTTGGTCGCTCATATAGTTTGGGTAAACGAGTCTTTGCAGTACACGTCTTGCGCGTGTTTTGTTAAAATGGATAAACTTGAATATCGTGTAGTTATTGATTTTTTTAGATGTATTAACTCCTAAAGAAATTCATCCAAAGTTGACAAAAGTTCACGGGAACACTGCTCCTTCAATTTCAACCGTTAAAAAGTAAGCTGGTGAATTTAAACGTGGTCGCACGTCGCTCGGAAATGACCCAGGTAAAGGACAGCCAAAACTACAACCACACTAGAAACTATCGAAAAGGTGCACAATATCATGTTGGATGATAGGCAAATAAAGGTGAGTGAGATAGCTGAGGTAGTGGGAATATCGGAAGAAAGGAGATATCTTGCACGAATAATCAGGGATCGCAAGCTCTGCGCAATGTGGGTGGCGCATTTACTGAATTCAGATAAAAAGTAAATGCCCAAACGACATTCGCAGCAATGTTTGGACCTATTTAAGAGAGGCCGACCGATATTGTGCGGAGATTTGTCACCCTGGATGAGACACGGGTCCACCACTACACGCCAGAAACCAAACAGCAGTCGAAGCAGTGGGTGGAAACCGATCGTATCTGTCGGTTAGATCATGGCTATTGTGTTTTGGGATGCCAAAGGGATCCTGTTTATAATTACCTTGAAAAAGACAAAAATATTATAGATTAATATATTACTCTAACTTCTGTATGTCAAAATTTGCGTTAAGAGGCCTGGCTTGAGGAATAACCTGCTCACAAAAGTGTGTTAGCAATGCGAAAATTGAGGCAATTGAGGTGCAATTTGCTCTGCCAGCCCCACTTTTCTCCTGATTTGGCACCCTTCGACCTTCCATCTATTCCGACACCTAAAGATATTTGTTTCTGGAAAGCGCTTTGCGTCCAATGAAAAAGTTGAGAGGGCTGTAGATGAATATTTTAAAAGCCTTCCAGGCTCTCAGTTACGGGAATGAAGCCTGATATTGAAGAAAATCTGGAATAAGTGTTTTGGCATCAGGTGTCCAGGCAGCAGTTGAGGCGTGCTCTTCCTCTGTTGACAGTTCTGACAGTGGCTCACATATTTTCTAACACTCCGATAGAGCCATGACCTAATACTTCTTTCTGACTCTATCGTAAGTCTTAGCAAAGCCCATATCATCTGCCATGGGAGTGTCGTGAAGTTCATTCAATATGCTAGCCATCGGTTGTTTAGTGTGTCAAAAATATTCTTATAAAGAACTCCATTAGCAATCTTGAAGCAGTTGTCCTTGTACGAAGGTTCTGCCAGCTTATCAAGGATTTTCAAAATATAAGGGCCTTTCTTTTGTTCATCTATGATGTTTCCAAAGGTTGTTAAAAACGGGAAATCATCATTTTCAGTTTCTTAAGCTTTTCTTCTTAAAGGATTCCTCGAAAGACAATCTGTTTTCTTGTGTGTCGTTCCAGTCTTTATATGTGATTGAAATATTGTATTCCTATATACAAAGAGCCCATCTGGCCAATAAATAAATAAGGTCGGAACTTGCCAATTGCCCATATGACTGACAAGAATTCTCTTTCGGTTGTTGAGTAGTTATATTCGGCTTTTAGTAAGTTGCGAGACCCGTAAGCTATGACCCTTTCTTTTCTATTTTGAATCTTCACTAAAATGGCTCCTATTCCATACCCGTCACTGTGAATTTCTGTTGGCGCATTCTCGTCAAAATGTCTGAGAATAGGTTTCGACGTGAGAGCTAGCTTTAGGCTTTCAAACGGTGTTTCTTGTTTCTCTCCCCATTTGAACTTAAGATTCCTTGGAAAAAAAAAGTTCATTAAAAATGGCCGTATAATATCGGCATAGGTTTTAATGAATCGTTGGTCGTATGATGATAATCCTAGGAAGCTTCTTATTTTTTTAATGTCTTTCGGCGTAGGAAATTCAGTTATTGCTTTTCTTTTCTCATAATTGGGTCTAATGCCTTCTTGATCGACTGATGTCCAAGGATTTTTATTTGGTCTGACCCAAAGCAGCACTTTTTTGGAGTTAAGTTGTAATCCATCCAGCTTTTGAAACATTCTAAAACTGAGGGTAAACGTGAGAGGTGTTCTGTGAAGGTATTAGAACAAACAACAATCTCGTCTAAATAGCAGAAGCACGTTATCCACCCGAGTCCCTTCAACAGATTGTTATTCATTCTTTCAAATGTTCTAGGTGCGTTATAAAGACCAAAAGACATTACCTGGAACTCTTTGGTCCCTAGAATTTCCGTTCTTAATTCAAATTTTTTTTTGTTCCCTATGGCTTCGAATGACCCAAGTTCGACTGTATTTGTTTAAATAAATATAAATTTTTATTTTACTGATTTTTATATTTTTATTATTAGATATAAAGACTCAAATTTCTAACTTCTTTGTTAACTAATATCCTGGCAAAAATTTGTAGAAATTGGTGACAACATCTGACAATGTGTGTGATGAGGAAGATACCTAATTTGCAAAAGAGTTAGACTAGGTGTTGAATTGATAATAAATTGTATAGATACTTGAAACTATATTCAATTGATACATCATCTGTAAATACAAAGTAGAGAAACAAAATTTCTCAAAATTTTAAAAAATATTCATTAGTACATAGTACAGGTGGAGGAGAATTGAGAAAACTATAATGGAATATCAAAATATATATATCTTCTATATATATAAAAATGAATGTTTGTATGTCCGGTATACAAATTCGCAGTAGTTCACTAATTCAAACCAAAATTTCCATACATAGGTAAAAGAATACGGGGAAGACGATAGGCTATTTTAAAAAATATATAAATCAATCATTAAAACTATATATTCAAATTATTCTACTTAGTTCATGAACAGCGCCCTCTATCAAAGATTAGATTAAATTATGCTGATGCAAACAAATAGATAATGCTAATAACAAACAATTATAAAAAAAAAATCTTATCTAAATATATATCACTCAGGTAGATATGCACACGGGTCAATCCCGGGTCACCCGTCTAGTGGCAAATAAAAATCAATATCTTGAAATGAAAATTGGTGCAGTAGTAGGTATATATATAAAAGGATATCATTTTTATCTTAAATGTAGTTTCCTGCAGTCTCAAGGTGAGTGCAGAAAGAAGCACAGCCCTTGGCTAGGATGACCTTGTCCTATATATTTCATCAACAGTGAACTACATGGATGGTGTGAAAAAATAGTACAAATGTGACATTGTACTGGGAAGGTTCATAAATTAAAAAAAAAAGGCATCTCCTTATCGTGAAAGTTGCTGATGGCTTGCGCCATCTATCGAGATAAATATAAACTATTCTCGTTGATTTTTAATTATTCTAGAATTGGTCAAATACCCATTCTTGATTAATCAAGCAACTTTCAGTTGTAAGATAAGGAGATGCCTTTTTCTATAATATGGATGTTGTTATGGCATTTTATTGACATTTTTCTTGACACAACAGCCTCTACACAGTAGTGAAAAAGGCTGCAAAGTTAAGGATCCAAAAATCTGAACTAATGATTAGGGATGTTAAGTGACAGCTATGTCATCTTTGCCCTGAAAACTGGAACTGAGTTTTGTTGGACATCATTTCCTTTTTGGGGCCACCATCCAAGGACATGATGGTCTCTGGGATTCGGATGTTGGTGTTCATTCTGAGGCCCAGGTTGAAGAACTGAGGAAACATGGCATCACTGTTGTTGATGTCAAGGATCATCACAGATTCAAGAAATCTTGTGTTCATCATGACAGATAGTTCTGGGGAGTCTTTTCATATCTAAGGATAATTCCTGGGATTGACCTTTATAGGTCCTGGTTTAAGTTTTTAAATCAGAAAAGAACTCAGCATGGGATAATAGTCATGTTTAAGGTTATTGGTAGTTTCAGGAAAGCTTTCCTGCTATGAAGGATAGCCTGAGCCAGAAACTGGCTTTTCCAAAGGGCATAGGACTTGAGACCAAGTCATATGGTAAATGCTCATTCCCTTAAATATGGCTTCCATGTCCTTCCCAGAGTCTTTATTAATCAACGCATTAAAAAACACTGAACAGTCAAACTTCTTTAATTCAACACCCCAAGGGATCAGAATTTTCAGCCGAATTATAGTCGGTTAAGATGATTATTAATTCATTGCAACATTAAATGCTAGTAGCCATTTTTTCTAGGACATTTTGTTATCAACACTAAAGGAAGTTAATTATAAAATAATCTTCTTCTTCTTCTTTCTTATCTCCACACTTGGTGAAGTAGAATGCGTCTGCCTTTGTCATTAAGACTGGGAGCACTATTCAGTGGCAGGCCGACTTAGCTCCAAAATAAATGGCCGCCTCTGACATGAGGAACAGACACCATGTGCAGATAAAATAATAACGCGCCATATCTAAGAAATAAAATCATAAAGCACAAATGTTTACTTTACAAACAAAATTAAAGGGAGTGTTGAATTAAAGACAGTTAAATAAAGTAAATATGAAAAGAAATTAAAGAAGATACAGTAGAGTTGTCCATGAAAGACTGCCCAAATACATGGCAACCTTCCGTCTCTTATTGAGGCTCAGTCATATGATGATAAGTTATGATAGATTCTTTAAATTCAAAATTAGGTGTTTTACTTTTTCATTTATGTAACCTATAAATCTAATTATTTTTCTATTTGTCAATCTAAACATCAAATGTCATTTATTAAAACATGTTTTTAATTAAAAAGTTTATAAACCTTTATTTATAATTTAATATAATAAATTCTAAAGATTGAATTTCAAAGTGAATAACCTATAATATTTTTGAGAAACGATTACAAACAAGATATTTTTAAATGACAAAGTAGGTATAGTTGTTTGTTCAAAAAGCACTTGTTGTGTTGCAAAATATGCCTAGGCCACCTAGGTGGTTTTTAGAGCATTGCGCTCCTCCTGGAGCATAGAAGGGGTATGTGTGTGACCTCATTGGAGCGTTGGAAGGTCGCTAGGTCTAATGAGGGGGGACTGGAGCCTGATCACCCCGCCATTGTCTGGGTGGAGCCTTTTAGGGATGGTGTTTTCTGGAGCGCAGCAAGAGTGCGGCGTCCCTGTCCGGCCGGGGCACTAAGGAAAAAAAACCTTTGGGAGAGGCCACTGCTCTCTCTTATCATAAAACAGTTCGAGGAGCATCAACTCATGGAATTCGTGTAATCTTCACACAAAGGGATGAGAAACAACATCAACTTAAAAGAGAAATGTTTAATTTTTAGAAATTTAGAAGAATTAAATTTTTATTATACTGTATATATTTAGGACGATAAAAAACATGGCGAAGGAAGACGAGTTTCTTTTATTGGTGCATTAGAGCAAGCTTTCAGGCAAAAGCCCTTCGACAGGCAAGATAAACACGACACTATGAACGATACCGATGGCAGTGTCGTGTTTATCTTGCCTGTCGAAGGGCTTTTGCCCGAAAGCTTGCTCTAATGCACCAATAAAAGAAACTCGTCTTCCTTTGCCATGTTTTTTATCATCTAAATTCAATCCAGGAAGAATTCTTTATCTATACTTTATATATAAAATGTTAATTTACTAATAAACTGCTGAAGAAATAAGATTCATCTGAAATGGTTTAGTCTTACCAACCTGCTCAATTTAAAAACATCACTTTTCTTATGCATCAAATGGGCAAATAGCCGTTTCAAAATATTGATATTTAAAACAAATATTAATGATCAAAAATGAGCCATTTTATTATTTAATCTATTGAAAATGGATTATGCGTTTCTCAACAAGATAATTTTAAAATATTTCTAAAATATTTATTTTGCCAATACAGTAAAATCTTTATTCATGATAAAATTGTGAAAGCTGTTTAAAAATATTTTTAAACAGTAAAACCTTCCTTAACAAATCAGGGTGAGCAAACCTTCCTTTATAATGGAACTAAAATAATCACAACTTTTATTCCATTGAAAAATAAGAAGGGTGGTTTTGTTGATAAGTAAGGTAAGCGAAAGACAGAAAAGTGATAAATTTATATATTTCTCTCTATCAAATATAGATAATCTCATTTGAAAGCAAGTACTTTATATTCAAATTTGGTAGGTAGCAAATTTCAATATTTAGAAAAGAATTAAAGTACAAACGGTGATACTGTTCCTTTATAAAAAAAGGAAAGAAATGAAATGTGAGCAGTAATTACATTACAGTAGTATCTCCATGAGAGGACCTTTGAGAGAGGCCGCTGCTCATCATAAAACAGCTCGAGGAGCATGAACTCATGGAATTCGTGTAATCTTTACACAAGGGGATAAGAAACAACAACAACAACATCTCCATGAGAGACATCTCTATACAATGGACAATTTTCATCATCAAAATTACCACTTTTATTAAATAGAAGCTTTTCAGTAAAACACTTCTCTCTAAAGGACAGAGAGGTTGCTGTATTTGTTTTGAAGATAATGAGTGGATGCTATTTTTGGTTTAGTAAAATCTCCTTTTTAAAAACAACTCGCAACTAGGTGTTTGATTTAGGGTAGGGAAACAAAGATTTTTGGGTAATGATATCATTAAGTCTGTGGAAAAGTACTTTTACAAACTTGAGAAATAAATTTATAAAAATGGTATAATGAATCTATAACATCGGCGGGGTGGTCGGTGGAAGGCTGGTTAAACCGTTTGGTTTTCGACCACTAGGACCCGGGTTCGATTCCCGCATTGGACAGTTTTTTCTGTTTAAAAAAAAATGCTCCAATGGCCCCCGATTCTTGCAAAAGTCCAACCCCACCAGCGAGTGCCTGTAACCAAACGGGGCTCTGGCACATTTGTAAGTGCAAAGTCGAACTGCTTTTACATGTGTAGACATGTGGTGCACTTACAGTAAAAGCAGTCGCTAACTACCCACCATGATTATCATGACCTGTACCACGTGTACTAGGGATAAGCAAAAAAAAAAATAATAATAACATCGACGGGCAAAGCAAAGACTATAGGGCTCATAGGAAATATGCCAAGAAATATAATTTCCTCAAGTCAAAAGTTATTTCCTTTTTTGCTTGCCTTACCTTATATCAAATCATCTTCATTCTAGGGTTATAACAAAATTAAAATAATGAACTTACTTTATTTTGAACCTAATTTCAAGTCCCAAACCAAAGGTTCAGTCTCATTGGGATTTTTTAAAGAGAGGTTTTTACTGTATTTCTTAGGGGATAAATATACTAATTATTTAAAATACAATATAACGCGGGTGATGATTGTAAAATGAAAATTGCAATTATACCGCGAATGTTTCTTTTAAACAATAATCGAAATCCATTTTAAAGAGAAATAGCGATTATTTCTAACTTTAAGGATGAATTGTGAAGAGTAATGACAAACGGAAAAATAAAAGTGTCCAGGGATGGAAACTTTATATAATATTTACGAACGGAAAAATATGTCCAGGGTAGCCTAGTGGACATGGCATCTGCCCGGTAAGTGGAACACAGTTCCCATCCCTGGACACTTTTATTTTTCCATTTGTCATTACTCTTCACAATTCATCCTATCATACTTCATCCTTAAAGTTAGAGATAATCGCTATTTCTCTTTAAAATGGATTTCGATTATTGTTTAAAAGAAACATTCGCGGTATAATTGCAATTTTCGTTTTACATAAACTAATTATGTTAAGGCTTAATTCAGTAAAGAAAATCTATAATTACAGTAGAATCTCCATGAGAGGACACTATCTCTATAAGACATCTTTACAAGTAACTGTTTTCATCGCCAAAATTACCATTTTCACTAATTAGCAGATCTCTGATAAGAGGACACTTCTCCTTAAAGGACAATTTGGCTCTACCACTAGATGTTGTCGTTTAGAGAGAGGTTATACTGTGTGTTATGGTATTTTTACGCAATTTTTATATTTTGATGATTTAAAAAATCCTCTATTCTTTTTTAATTTATACAAAAAGTTATCAAAATTCGAAACTATTTTAAAGACGTAAGATTCTTTTTGATATTAAACAATTTCTACTGCCCTTACTGCAATGGAAAAATTAATGAGAGGGCCTGGCTCATCAGTGGTGAACCCTCTCATTGCAGTAAGGGCAGTAGAAATTGTTTAATATCAAAAAGAATCTTACGTCTTTAAAATAGTTTCAAATTTTGATAACAGATGGCGTGCTAGTGCATCATATTACAAAAAGTTATATTGATTTTGACGTGACAACGTCTTAAATTAGGTTGCGGCTGGGAGTCACTTATGAAAAAGTGTAACGCCCGGTAACGTTACGATGAGTCATCGAACGAGAGTGCTGCGCGCGCAGCGCTAGAGAATTAGGCGCATTAAATCGGCGCATGCTTGTCTCTGTCTTTCTCGAACGTTCTTGGCGTTGGAAAAACAAGAAAGCGTCATAATACAAGTTCACACGTGTGGTTAAAGTATCGTCAGCTGTGTCTGTAGTGAAAATGTGGAGTGCTTAGATTCGTCATTTACAACAACTACAACAATAAAGGTAAATAATTGTACACTGATATTTCATTATCGTAAACTATGCTTGATTGATTAATTGTTAGATTGACACAAAAGTTGAGAAACTGAGTTTATAGGTTATGTCATACTATTGATAAATGTTGATAGTGTTAAGTAAATTATTAGTTTAAAATTAATTAATTAATTATTATTTTACAAATTTTAAATAGTTTCAAATTTATTTAGCAAAAATTTGAACCTTCGATCTGAATAAATGTTTTGATTTTCGAATTGATTATTTAAAATTACAAATACAGTAGAACTTGGATAATTCGAACTTCTTTAATTCGAAAACCTCTATAATTCGAATATTTATCTTGGTCCCTAGAATTTCCTATAAATAGAATTTCCGTTTTTAATTCGAATTTTTGGATAATTCGATTTTTTTATGGTCCCTTGGGGTTCGAATTATCCAAGTTCGACTGTATTAAGAAAAAGTGGCAGATATAAGAAAACTTTATTTAAACTGTGTTTAGCAAGAATTTTAACATCTAATTTAAGTAAATGTTTTAATTTTCAACTTCATCATTTACAATTACAAATTTTATTTAATTTCAAATTTATTTAGCAAAAATTTGAACCTTCGATCTGAATAAGTGTTTTGATTTTCAAATACCAACGCGGCTGGTGGAGTGGCGATCTATTGTAAATTATCATCGACATCTACGGCGGAAGTGTTCCAAGTTGCGATTACAGACGTAACTCGTGTCATTAAAACCAAGGGTGACATGTGCATGACTGAAGTTACTTGCTTCGCCGCTAATACTAGCTTCAAGTTTATACTCGGTGCTGTATATATTCATCCAGGAGCTAGTATGCAGGATATTGGAATGTTACTATGGCAAGGACTCGGTCCGTACATTCACAACAGCCAGTACGTGCCACCGTTCATGCAAGTTGATTCTAGTATACCGATTCTTCTGTGTGGTGATTTTAACAAAAACGTAAAGCCTGACAACTCGTTTCTTAAATTCATGAAAAATACGTATAATCTTGATTGCGTATCAAACGTTTCTAAGTCAACTACGTTAAAAGGAACAACTATCGACTTGACTTTCGCAAGACACATTACAGCAGAAACACTTCCTTTCATTTCATATTTCTCCTATCATCGTCCTATCCTCAACAAAATCACTCAAATAGGAATTAGTTAAGTTTAAGTTTACATGTACAATGTTTTAGTAAACAAAATATATTTCTATAGTTAAAATTTGTGCAATTCTTATTTTCATTCAATTCCTTGTTCCTATTGTGCAATTTAATTATATTCATATCAATAAATATTCTACCGTTGTCACAGTAAAATCTTCGCCCGTAAAACCGACTTTACAGGCAACCATTGTTTTTTATGATATTGACAATTTTGTGATAACCTCAGCTATAATATCAAATAGGACCTCCAATAAAAGGTAACAATTTATTATCTAGAATCCTGTTTCCATAAGGTATTCTTTCACCTCTTTCACACAATCTTCTTGGATGATCACCCAGCTGAAGATTTCATTGACTGAGCCATTTATCTTTCTCTTTTTCAGTTTTTTCTGGAGGTGCTGTACCAGATCATTTCTGAAGGCCTGGTAAACACACAGGATTAACTGTCAATTAAATAACTTTGGCAATAAAATATAATTTTCTTGTAAAATTATTTTGTACTGACATGTGGGATTTTTTACAACAGTGCAAAAAAAAAAAAAAATCCATAACAATCAGGAGCTATTAAATTGTATATTTTAATTGTTGGGAATATATTTCCCATATATAATTGTGGTAACAGAGAGAGAGAGAGAGAGAGAGCTAGTAGGACTAAACCCAATCTATCCAGTCCACATTGTCTGGAGTCATCCACTTCATTTCTTACAGGAGTGGCTTAGTACAGAACCCATTATAGTTCAATGACCAGTACTTTAACTCAAGATAGATGGAGTGAATGACCACTTGGGACAGTTTAACCAGACATGTCACTCGTGTCCATGAACAGAAGACAGCAGAGCCAGTAAGTAGCAGAATTCCCCCAGCCCCCTCTCTCGCTCATTATTTGTGAAGTTCTCCTTCTGACACTCCAGCTTCCTGATGTAATTTTTTTTATCATTCCACTCCATGACCCTTCAATTTCATCACAAATATATATATATACACATATATGACAAAATATAAACCATGATAAAGCTCTACACTATAAACATTACATATATACAATTGGGAATAGGTATGCAAAAAGAATTACATTCACAACAAAAGTGAAGCTCAACCAAGACAAGAGCCTCAGGGGTTGCCGAAGGTAAATTATACTGCCACCATGAACCCTGTAATGGTAAAAAGCAGTCTTCTATGATATGAGACATTGTTTGTTCAGAGTTTGAACTATTTTTCCAGTGGCAGAGTCGCCATGTCATTCTATGACAACATTAGTTTGACCCAGTCAGAACTTGGCAGTTATAGTTGTATAATCATGGAGATCAAATCCATAACTTTGTCATACATGTGGGGCTGTCTTATAGCTTGAAAAAGTTTGTGATCCTAACATAGGATTTGACAGAATTGACAATGTAATATGAATGAAAAAAAAAAGTAGATACAAAGATTCAAGCAGCACAAATCACTTACCCCCATATCTCCACGGACTTTCTTCACTACAGTAGTGACTATTTTGTTGTCTTCTTTGTCAACTTTTTGGTAGACTGGGAGGAGGTGGTTCAGAGTTCTTTCAATGTAGTAAGGCAGGTCAGGTGGTTGGGCTGGACACACAACTCTACAGTGAAGACTGGTAAAACTGCTGAGAACTTAGACTAATGTTTCCTAATTATTGAGATAAATGGAGGTTTGTTACTTCTCTTCACCAGAACTTTCATATGATGGAGATAAAGGGGTTGGTGGGAGAATGACACACAGCAACCACAAGCCAAGATTGAATCCCACATGATTTCAATCTTACCAGTGAGTTCAAGTAACCAAACAGGGTTCTGGCACCTTGTAAGTACAAAGTTAAACTGTTTCTATATGTGTAGATATGTGGTGTACTTACAGTAAAAGGCACAACCAACTATCCTCCATTATAATCATGGTTTGTACACACCATGGGATAAAAATAATAATATATATATATATATTCACATATAGGCTATTCAAAGCCTGCTACACCTTTAGCCCAATAAAAAAAAAAGATTTGAAAATTTCGGTGTCAGAAAATGATGCTGAAAAATATGATGATAAATTAAGGACTTCCTATCATGATGACTACTACAACTAAGGAGGTGGACGAATGATATAAACCATCTATTTCCAACAGGTTCATATCCCACATTGGGCACTCTTTTCTGAATAAAAAAGTGCTCAAAGGCCTCGATTCTGGAAAAATTTGAACCTCACCAGTCAGTGAAAGTAACCAAACAGGGATTACACACATTTGTAAGCACAGAAGTTAAACTGCTTTCTTCATATATAGACACACACTGTGTTTAGGAATAGAAAGGATCAGAAGGATCAGAAAGGTCAAAAGCTTCCCACAGTACATCATCTGCAAGACCAGAGAGATATCACTTCCTAGAATGTATGGGAGCTCAAGACCTAACAAGAACTTACCAAAATTGTAAATTTGTCAATGGCATCAGTTACCATGACCTTTTAAAACTATACATTGGGATAATAATAATACAGTAGAACTTCCCTTTAGTGGACACCTCTCTACAAAGGACAGTTTTCATTTGCAAAATTACCATTTTTGCTATTTAGCAACTCTCCAGTAAGAGGACACCTCTCCCTAAAGGACACTTTTGCTCTGCAATTAGGTGTCCTTTATAGGTAAGTTCTACTGTATATATATACTAGCCGAATGACCCGGGCAACGCCCGGGGTTTACCCGATTAAATGCTTTTATTAAAATACTATTTGTTACAATTATAAATTGGCGCCGTGGATGTCATTCTTGTATAATATATAAATGAGTTTTAAAAATTGTAAAAAAAAAAAAAAATGCATCGGCCAGGAATAATATATAAATGAGTTTTAAAAATTGTAAAAAAAAAAAATGCATCGGCCGGGAATCGAACCCGGGGCGCCCGCGTGGCAGGCGAGCATTCTACCACTGAACCAAAAGCAAACGGTGACAGAAGTTTCTCGCGCATTGGCGGTGCCATTGTAGCGAACCAATAGGAGAGCGCCATTCCAAAAAAAAGCGAGTAGGGGGGGGCATGGGGGGGGGGGGGGGCAAAGGTGGCGTGATCGTAGCCGACCAATAGGAGGGCGCCATTCCAAAAAAAAAAAGCAAACCGTGACAGCTAGAACCATTGTGAATTATGTAAATGCGTTTTGTTTTTCTTTGTTCTACTTGCTTTAAGACAGGCAGAGCTTTTCTCTGTGTTTATATTGATGAGCAAAATTAAAGCAATAATGATCTGAACTATTTTTAGCATTATTACCACGACTGCAAAACAATATCGTAAAATGCTCATGGATACCAAAATCGGGCAACAGCAAATAATTCTGTATATTTCAAAATATTCCAAAATCAACAGAAAATCTTTTTATTAATAAATTATATACACCTATCCCCTGATTTACACGGTAGATATGTTCCTGAGAAAAACGTGTAAATCGAAAATTAAAAATTTTTGCAAAATTTTTATGCAAAGATATACAGACACAGTGTGCGTGTGCAGCAAGTCAGCACATAAGCTCGGGATTCCTCGTGATATATGTACACAGCGCATGTGTTCAATCACAGTAGCATTTAGTATAGTGCGATAAAAACAAAAAAAAAAACTTATTTGGAAAACCGTGTAAAAGCGAAAACGTGTAAAACAAGTACCGTGTAAATCGGGGAATAGGTGTATATTTAAAATAGCACTAATTTTTATTTTCACACACAGCATAACCATGTTATTTTGAACAACGATAATTCAACCATTTCTTTCATGTCCCAACTTTCCCAGCTTATAAATGTTAATTTGACACCATCGATAATTCAAGCTCTTATTAAATAAATTCTGCAACATGTTTAAATACAAATTTATCGCTAAAAATGCATTACAATGCCATTATGTGGGACGACGTCTGTATTTAGCGTATGCACACTGTAGTTAAAAGTGGTGCATAATTGCACGTAATTGCCAGCCATATGTCACAGGCCTTTTTCATTTCTCATGGACTATTGGCTCGATAACCTTACCTGAGTGGGTGCAAGTCATCAATGTAAACAATCAGTGGTTTTGGAGATTTTTGGTGTGAAGACACTTACAGAAGCGATAGAATATACACAATGAATAGGGTTCTAGCCTAAAAGTAAACAACCTTAAAGGATTCCTTTAAAAGATGATTTTGAAAAATACACTTTTAGCTTTTCTTTATTTTATAAATTTATTCATTTTCTTAGATTAAAATAGTATTTATAATTTTTCATAGTTCAAAAATGTAATAATGCAATTTTTTATCCAATACTAAAAGTTATTCATGAAACATTCTGAAAGTCCCAATGTTATTAATTGGCATTATTAATTAAAATATATTATAAGAGTAGTTTATAAAAAATATTATTTATTTTATATTTGGTTAACCTATTAAACCTTTAGCAGTGAATGTGGTGATGAAATGACTTTAATTCAACCGAAAGCTCTGATCCCTTGGGGTGTTGAATTGAAAAGGTTAGACTGTGTATAGAATTTTTTTTTTTGCTTATCCCTAGTACACGTGGTACAGGCCATGATAATCATGGTGGGTAGTTAGCGACTGCTTTTACTGTAAGCGCACCACATGTCTACACATGTGAAAAGCAGTTCGACTTTGCACTTACAAATGTGCCAGAGCCCCGTTTTGGTTACTTGCACTCGCTGGTGGGGTTGGACTTTTGCAAGAATCGAGGGCCATTGGAGCATTTTTTTTTTAAAACAGAAAAAAGTGTCCAATGCGGGAATCGAATCCGGGTCGTAGTGGTCGAAAACCAAACGGTTTAACCAGCCTTCCACCGACCCCCCATAGAATTTCTACCACTATGAAAAGAGAGGGTGGATAAAAAATAGATTGGAATGTGTTGGTCTATCAGTGGCAAACATTTCCCCTTACATGGCAAAACCATTCAAAGCTTCAAGAGTGATGAGCCAAACATTCTTCTGTCAAGAAAATCTGTAAGTTTTAGTTTAAAAAGTAGACAACATCACTCAATCTATAAAACTATATTCAAATTTTGAAAAGTTTGAAGCATTTTTTTATTATAGCAAATTTTATTTTGTTCTATTATTCTGGTGACACAGGACTGAGACTTTTTTGTCAAAGGGATTTTATTTTAAAGAGTTTAGAGTGAAAAGAGAAACTTGTTCATCAAGAATTTTGTCTCTAGTGTTTTGTTGCATTAAACCTCATTATAACAACACATGGAACCATGATATTCTGTTGTTATAATGACTGTTAAAGAGTGAATTCATCATTTTTTAAAATGAGTTAGACGCCTTTAAAAGTAAGATTGTTATGTGTAAAAATCAAAAGACAATATCATAACGATTAATTAAATACATTTGACATTAAGTCCAAAACACTAATATAGGAGCAAATAACCACAAAATAAATTAGAAACAGATTTTATTGGAAAAACTAGTGTTCTTGTGTGGCCAGGAAGCAATTTTTGCGAATGCGAGCAAACCATCTTTCACAGTTCCTGATGTAATTCTACATATTACATCAGTGATAATCTCGCCTAACAAGATGTCACATCGAGGAAGCAACGACCTTACCAATGTTTTAATTTTGCTAAATGAAAATTGGTTTGGATTTGGCATATATGAATACGGTGACAAAATCTTCATGGTGCTTCTTAGGAGACTAGCAGATGCCCGTGTTACTGCAGATGTGTGCGCTCTTGCATTATCCATATAGAAACAAGCATCATTAAATCCATATCGCATGGCTACAATTTCATCAAGCTCATGTATAAATTCAATGAATATTGTGCTATTACAACCGCCAACACGTGTTTGATGACAAACAAATAACTCATTTTTAAAAGTGACAAATTCCATTTTAAAAGTCCACTCTTAAAATGCATTAAAATCTCATTGCTGTGTATTATAAGGAGAGTCCACTATATTTTAAAGGGAGATGTGCCCATACCTGCTGGGGGCTTCCAGTCAATGCTGTGGCAGACAGCATTGGGGTTGAGGCTGGGTATAGTCTTGGAAGCCAGGATTGCTTCCACGTAGTGCCATTTGCCGTGGACCTCCTCAACCCCTGTGTAGCGGGAAGTGTGGGCCGCAAACACATCCTCCTTGGGCTCTGTCTTGACTGGGATGGGGTCCTGAGACATAGAACAAACTTCTACTACCTTGTTGTCTTTGAAAATATTCAACTACAGACTGAGCTGAGAGTTCTCTTAATCATAAAACATACAGTACAACTTGGATAATCCTAACGTCTTTAATTCAAATATTTATCTTAGTTCCTAGAATTTCCTATAAATTTCCAGTTTTAATTCAAATTTTTGGATAATTCAAAAATTTTTTTGGTTCCTTGGGCTTTGATACAGAATTAGCTTGCTGTTCTGACTCAAAATTAATTCAAAATCTGTAGTTCTTAATATTTTACTTTTCCTCTTTTTTCCAAATATAAAAAATTACTATTAATATATATATATATAAAAATGAATGTTTGTATGTTTGTTTGTTTGTATGTCCGGTATACAAATTCGCAGTAGTTCACTAATTCAAACCAAAATTTCCATACATAGGTAAAAAAAATACGGGGAAGACGATAGGCTATTTTAAAAAATATATAAATCAATTATTAAAACTATATATTCAAATTATTCTACTTAGCTCACGAACAGCGCCCTCTATCAAAGATTAGATTCAATTATGCTGATGCAAACAAATAGATAATGCTAATAACAAACAATTATAAAAAAAAATCTTATCTAAATATATATAACTCGGGTAGATATGCACACGGGTCAATCCTGGGGCGAAGCCCAGGTCACCTGTCTAGTATATATATCTACTTATATATTTGCCTTATTCTGTCTGTTTGTTTGTCTGTCTGAAGCTCACGGATGGGATTTTTCATAACCATCGGTGGTTCAGTGGTAGAATGCTTGCCTGCCACGCGGGCGGCCCGGGTTCGATTCCCGGCCGATGCATTTTTTTTTTTTTTTACAATTTTTAAAACTCATTTATATATTATACAAGAATGACATCCACGGCGCCAATTTATAATTGTAACGAATAGTATTTGAATAAAAGCATTTAATCGGGTAAAACCCGGGCGTTGCCCGGGTCATTCGTATATAATAATTGTATAAACGAATGCAAGACAAAATCACCACGAATGTTTCTTTTTTTTTAAGGCAATTTCTTTTTAAGGCAATTATCGTTATTTATCGTTAATTTTTGTTTCGATTTTATTGAAAAAAAAACGATATGGTGCCTTTAAAAAATGATCTTTATTACTATGCAGTTTTCTATTTAGTCAATATACCTAAGTTCATGTTGCAAATGTAATTATCTCTATCGATTTAGTAGGTGAAATGCAAAAAAAAAATCGACATGATGAAATCTTTATGAAAATTCACATTTTTATTTTTATATTTTCAAGACACACACAGTTTGGGGTGGGACGTTTCACAAGAGAGACATCCACGGCGCCAATTTATAATTGTAACGAATAGTATTTTAATTGAAACATTTTAAAAACACACAGTTTGGAACGGGACGTTTCACAAGAGTGACATCCATGGCGCCAATTTATAATTGTAACGAATAGTATTTGAATTAAAACGTTTTTAAAATATATACGCACTCGGGTAAAACCCGGGCGTTGCCCGGGCCATTCGTCTAGTATATATATATGCACCAAGAGAGACATCTCTTCCTTTGTAGTATTGATATTAGAATAAGAAATTGGTTGAATTAATGAGGTTACACTGTTTTGTTTTTTTGAAAATCGAAGCTTTTATTGTGAAAAATTGGTAAGACATTTAATGTTCAAAGTATTGTCTGTCGCTAGCCACTACTTTTTCCCATCTTTCTGGCAATTGACAGATCCCATTGCGGAAAAAGGCTGGCTCTTTGGTCATTATCCATTTTTTGACTTCATTGTAATTGGAGAAGTGCTGGTCAAGTCAGGCCATGTTGCATTGATTGGACGAAATAATAATCAGAAGGAGCAATGTTTGGACTATACAGTGGGTGGGGTAGGACTTCCCATTTGAGCATTTCTAAGTATGTTTTATTGGATGCTGCAGCATGTGGCTGAGCTTTATCATCTTTATTCTTCATCTATTATCACTTTGTCGTGTCTATTGGCGTATTGCAGCCATTTTTCTTGCATTACTCGGCTCAAATGCATCAAATGACTTCGGGAGACATCCCCTGTGATCCTTTTGTTCGGTTGTAGCATCTCGTAAAATACCACTCCTAGCTGGTCCCACCAAATACACAGCAAAATCTTCTCGCCATGAATATTCAGCTTGGCCATCGATGATGAGGCACGGCCAGGGTATCCATACATTGGCAGACGTTTTGGATTATCATTATGGACCCACTTTTCATCGCCAGTTACAATTCGATGCAAAAAAAAAAAACCTTTCTCTTTTTGACTTTGGAGCAGTTGTTCACATGTGAAAAAATGGCATTCGACATCTCTTGGCTTCAGTTCATAAGGCACCCAATTTCCTACCTTTCGGATCATTCCCATTTCTTTTAGGCAATGAAAAATGGCTGGTTGAGTGACTCCAAGTGTTTTTGAGAGTTCCTTTTTTCGTTTGTATTGGATCTTCATCGAGCCTTTGTCTAATTCTTCATTCTCAAACTTTGGTGGCGCTCCGGGTCTTTCTTTGTCTTCCAAATAAAAATTGCCACTTTTAAACTGCGCAAACCACTTCTGACACATATATTCTGCTAGAGCATGGTCACCATAAACTACGATGATTCTTAGCAGATTTTTTTCTTCATATTAAAGTAATGAAGTAAAAATCCTCACAAAAACACATTATTTGATACAAAAGTTGACATTTTAGGAGCAAACAGAAACTAGGTTGTTTACACTTCAGAGAAATGACGGCTACTGAAAAAGGAAGCCTTATGATGAAGCTTTAAAATAATGGTGCTGCCAGATGAAACAATGGAATAATAAACTACTAGCGGCATCTATATCAAAACTGCACATTTTCAGAGCCAAAGTGTCCTTTTGAGAGAGTTGTCCTCTGAAAGATTAATAAAAATGACAATTTTGATGATGTAAACTGTCATTTGTTGAGAAGGTCCTCTCTATATAAAGGACACTTTTCATGATCAAAATTGCATTTTTTACTAATCGGGTTTATATATAGATACAGTAGAACCTCCATGAAAGGACACTCGCACTAGAAGACAGTTTTCATTTGCAAAATGACCATTTTTACAATTTAACACATCTCCGGTATGAGGGCACCTCTCCCTAAAGGACACTTTGGCTCAGCAATTAGGTGTCCTTTACAGGGAGGTTCTACTGTATATATTATTTATTTAAATATAAATATATAAAGAAAAAAACTTGTTCATAATAAAAAAAAAAGTGCAATCTGTAAGTTGCAAAAATTAAATAAAATTTATAAAGCTAAATATAATTACATAGAAACAGCGTTAAAATTATATTTATAAAAAAACCAAGTCTTTGCTAGCTAAACAAACAAGTATTTAGAGTAAAGTTTGAGTCTTTTGATGATGTCTGTTGACAACCATCCTGATTGGGTGAAGTAGAATGTGTCTACCTTTGTCATTAAGACTGGGAGCACTACTCAGTGGCAGGCCGACTTAGCTCCAGAAGAAATGGTCGCCTCTGACATGAGGAACAGACGCCATGTGCAGCCGCTCCTTACATGGAGTACAAACGCTGCTCATCCTGTATCCCTGGATCAGGAGCCCTTACAGGGTACTATCAGCCGGGCCAGCTGGGCCCAGGTTTTTTAGTGAGCTTGTTACTGCTCCCCCTCCTTTTTCATCCAGGCTTGGGATCAGCAAAGGGGGAGTTCAAGTCATACATAAACAATTAAAAGTTTATTTCGGATCAATACCATTTATTTAAATTGTCAATATTTCAATGAAGCAGTTTATCTCTCTTCTGACAGTTAAACTAAATGACAAGTAAAGTAATGGAGAAGACACTCCATGGAGGCCTCAATATTTTTAATCGGAAAATCCTTTAAAAAATTTTGAGCTCACATGGAACCATGTACTAGAGAAGTAGATACCTTTTTAAAAGTTCACTTTGAAAAGTTCTACAAATCTCTCCTTTTAAAAATTAAAATGTGAATATCTTGTTGAATTTGCTGTTCACAATAGAATCATTTTAAAAGTATACACAATTCTGATTTTTTTAATTTTTAACTCTCACTCTGCCTATGAGTAGGTTCAAAATATTTAAACGCTGAAAATAGTTTTTAACTTTATTCTTTTAATGAGAAAACCCATATTAAAAAAAAAGTTTAATGCAAATAATATTACCTATATAAATATATGGTAAACTTTATATCGGCAAGTACAATTTATACACTTTAGCAAGCATTTAAAATATTATGTTTATATCTCAATACTTAAACCATTTTATATAAAAATGTGTGTCTATTTTATTTAGTCATACCTTTTTTAAAATATAAAGCGGATTTGTGTGATCTTCAATATCATGTTTTACAACTAATGGGCCTATGAATGATCTATGAGTTCCTGCTTTTTGTATAAAATGGTTGCACACAATATATTTCCCAAAATTCGATTTTGTAAATAAAACTTTAAGCGCCATGCTTTAATTGAGAAGGAAATATAATAATAATAACAAATTATTTTCTAAAGTTTACCCCGAGAAAAATAAATCGTGAAAATATTGGTCAAATATATTTTTCAGATCAACACTAATTTCTATGAAATGAAATTATCTTTGAAATTTTTTAAAAATGATTTGATCATTTATCTTAACAAAAAAAAATGAATTCATTCAATATCATTAATATTTATAAAACTCGCAATTTCAAAATGTCTCTCTTTTTTTTTTTTTGGCTTTTAAAACTCTGTATTTTATTAATATAAATAATAATAAAAAATAAGTCTCTTTAATTGGCTTTTGTAAACAAAAATATATCGAAACATTTTATAAGAATGGTTTATTAATCTGAAAAGGTTTGTATATGTTTATATATTTAAATATTCATGTACATTTTGTTATATTAGAGTTACTTCGAAAAGAACAAAAGATAACATTTTTATAAAAAACGTGCGAAGATATTTCCATTTGATCGTTTACCTTAATCCAGAACGCATATTAAATTTGAGCGCACTAAGCAGACTCGCACAATAAAAAAATGCAAAAATAAAAACCATTTAAAATATATTTGGGCAACACTTTGCAAATTATCTTATTTGTTCAGTGTCTTTTTTAGCAATTTTTTAACACAGCTACTTGAAAATACGGAATTTTATACATTTTTATAAAATTTAATATTACTTAAAAGTTTTAGAATAACTTTCTCCCAAATTATGTTAGCCAAAAATCAATTTTGGCATAAATGGAATAAAAATGTGCCCCAATATTAATATCTTTCAGAGGATATTTGATAATGCAATTTCACATTTTAATTGTCATATTGGGAATTTTGTGAGTTTATTTAGAATTTCTTTAGACAGTTCTCCGGAAAAGCTCCCTGATTCTTCATGCTGTAATGGCCACTCCATACTGATGTTGGATTAATTTTCAAACTGGTTTTTGTAATAAGTTTTAAAAATAAAAGCCAAAATTTTGATTTTAAATTAGATATACAGTCAAACTTGGATAATTCAAAACCAAAGGTACAAAAAAAAAATCAAATTAAAATCTGAAATTTTATATATAGGAAATTCTAGGGGCCAAAATAAATATTTGAATTAAAGACGTTTGAATTATACAAATTTCTACTGTATAACGTTAGATAAATCTAATTAATGAAATGTTTTGACGATAAAGCACAATTTGGATTATTCTATATACAGTTACGAGCGTCATGCGTTCTTAATAATTCTTCATCTCTGTCACCGTTTGCTTTTTTTTTGGAATGGCGCTCTCCTATTGGTTGACTATGATCACGCCACCTTTGCCCCCCCCACTCGCTTTTTGGTTTTTGTAACTATTGTGTTGGAGCGGGTCGCTCCTTAAATAAATGCATATATTAGTTAATAACTAAATGAAATCCTCTCTTTCTTTTTCCCAGTAAGAGATGCCTACGGAAGCCAACAGTACATAGACAGATAAAGCACATAGGCTATAGTTATTAACTAATATTTGCATTTATTTTTAAGGCGCCAATTTATAATTGTAACAAATAGTATTTGAATAAAAACATTCAATCGGGTAAAACACGGGCGTTGCCCGGGTCATTCGGCTAGTAGATTATAGTTACAAGAAAATAAGACTTAATCCTAAACCTATTAATATATTTTGATTAGGTCTTATTTTCTTGAAGTGTTTTGACATTTAGGTAAGTATTATGTCATTAATTTGGATTAAGTCTTGTTACCATATATTTATTAGAACATGAATTATATACCTTGAATTTACATAATTTACATAAACAATAAATTTATATGTGAATATTGTAATACTAGAAAATTTTCCTTTCATATACATACTATGGAAAATTTGACTATTAAATCGAATAAAGTAAAAATCTTCTTCTTCTTCTTTCTTATCTCCACTCAATCATATTAGGGTATCATGTTATGACCCTTGATGGTGTCTGTTTGACAACCACCATGACTGGGTGAAGTAGAATACATCTGCCTTTGTCATTAAGACTGGAAGCACTACTCAGTGGAAGGCCGACTTAGCTCCAAAAGAAATGGCCGTCTCTGACATGAGGAACAGACGCTATGTGCAGTTGCTCCTAACATGGAGTACAAACGCTGCTCATCCTGTATCCCTGGATTAGGAGCCCTTACAGGGTACTATCAGCCAGGCCAGCTGAGCCCAGGTTTTTTAGTGAGCTTGTTACTGCTCCCCCTCCTCCTTTTTCATCTGGGCTTGGGACCGGCAAAGGCGGAGTTATAAAGTGAAAGTGATGTTTAATAATAGCAATCTATTTTTAGGGTGTGCGCAGTAAAATTTTCCATTATAAAAAAAAAGATCAAACATCTTGTCCTTATAACTAACTAAATAAAAAACAACTAGTTTCTTTACATCATACAAAAAGTACAAATATAATGACACAAGAAAATAAGACCTAATCCAAATAATGTGTGTGACGTTTCGGCAACAGCATTGTTACCATCATCAGACCTAAGAAGTTATTCTTCCTTTGAGCTGAAGAAAATGAATTCCACTATTAAATTATTTGGATTAGGTCTTATTTTCTTCTATATATAATCTATAATCCAAATTGTGGTTTATCATAAAGGTAAGACATTATTAATATTTGAAAAAAAAAAAGTTAGTGATAGACAACAATGAAGAAAGAAATATTTGAGATTCAAATCTATATACACTGGTGTCCAAAAAATAAGAAACTTTTGTTTTTTAATGATATGTTTTAAAATATACAACGCTAAAAGCTAAAAAGTAATTTAATTAGGTATTTTAAGTCGTAGAATTTATTTATCCCAACCATTCGATTTGGTAAAATTGAAAATATGCAAATTTTTGCTTGTCTTTATAAGTGTGCTATTTGGTGGGTCGTTTACCCCATCTAAGAATTGTCCAATTATAATTTTATTTAATCCTTAGTTAATTATGAGTTTACAAAAAAATTAAGCAGATGATTTAAAATGGAGAGCTGTTGGAAGAATAGAGGCAGGGCAATCACAAGTTGAAGTAGCAAAATGGCTAAATGTGAATAAATCTGTGGTCAGCAAAATATGGAAACAGTTCATTGAGACAGGAACCATCAAAAGAAAAGAAGGTTCTGATAGAAAAAGAAAAACAGCTACCTCTGAAGACCGTTATCTGGTCGTAACTGCCAAGCGCCATAGGGAGATGACAGCTATTCAACTCTCTAATGAACTCTCAAGTGCTACTGGAACGAGAATTTCAAGACAAACTGTTTACCGAAGGCTTCACGAAGGTGCTCTTTATGCAAGACAACCAATGGACTGTATTCCTTTAACCTCTGCTCACAGGAGAGCCCGCTTGAATTGATGCTTGGAACATCACGCCTGGACTCATGATCAGTGGGCCAATGTTCTCTTCAGTGACGAGTCAAGATTTAGTTTAAACACAGATTCTCGACGAGTTTTCATCTGGAGGGAACCTGGAACCTGCTATCATCCCAGTAACATCAGGGAAATAGACAGTTTTAGAGGGGGCAGTCTCTTAGTCTGGGCTGGCATCAGTTCTAGCAGACGCACACCCCTCCATATTTTTTCTGGGGGCACTTTAACTGCCCAAAGGTACAGGGACGAGATCCTTGAGCCCTATCTAAGACCTTATAGAGATCAAATTGGTCACAATTTAATTTTTATGGACGATAATGCTCGTCCTCATAGGGCTAGGCTAGTCAATGAATATCTCCAGAGTGAGAATATTCGAAGGAAGGATTGGCCAGCCAGATCTCCGGACCTGAATCCAATAGAGCATGTGTGGGATGCTCTAGGGAGGCGTATTGGAGCTCGTCACCCCTCTCCCAGAACCCTCGTTGAGCTAAGAACTGCTCTATTGGAGGAGTGGAGTTTACTACCCATGGACCTCCTCTAAAGCCTGGTAAACAGTATGAGGGCTCGCTGTGATCCTTGATAGCTGTTAGAGGTGATCATACTCCCTATTGATATCTTATTTCTTTAAGATCTGGAACCTTAGCTTTGGATATGTTGGTAATAATTTGCATATTTCATAATTTCAAATATTTTTTTTATTTTCATATAGCTAGTCAAATTCTCCATAGTTTAAACTATTTGTATACTAAATTTTATATTTGTTAATAAATTAGCTTTTGAGAAATTTCAATATTGGTTAAGTTTCTCATTTTTTGGACACCAGTGTATTTAGCCCTTTGTGGACCAGTTGCATCTAGAGTTTTGGTAGTAAAACATGATGTCATTCAAATATACATTAAAGTGTCACCTCACCATGTACTCATTTTGCTATGAATGAAAGTGATTTTGCTGGCAATAAATGAATATTCTTTTTATAAAGAATATACAGAAAAACCTGCTAATACGAACCCTGGATATAGCGAACCTTCCCTTATAACGAACCCATGGCGATTCCCAATTCCATTCCATTAAAAATACCATCGTTGTAATGAACTTTGCGATTTTTAAAATAACGAACTACCCCTATAACGAACTTATTTTCGGTCCCAAAATGATAAAATCTATTTAAAATATTATTGTTATAACAAACTTAAAATTGTGATTTTAAAATATTTTTAAAACAACAAAATTTTGAGCATGTTTCAGCTCACGGATCGCGATTTCAAAATAAAAAATTAGCGGCATTGTTTGTTTTCATTTCCATTCTATTTTTGCTGTATGTTGTATAAATTTTTACACATTATACTTTTTATTTTATAGAATATCTTTGCATTCGACAATTTTGAAATAGAAGAAAATACAAATGGCTTCCAAAATAAAGAAAAGAAACAAAGAATGGCGTTCTAAAAAAACAGTGGCAGCATGCCCTTTTAGAAGCCTTCTATATCAAGTTTAACCTAGGCTAAATAATAATTCCAAATAATTTTAAAACTAGAAATGGTTTGAATAACGGGTTAAAAACAATATTTAATTTACACTTCAGAAGAATATGTGGAAACTGGAATTGGAAGAAGAAGAAAAAAAAACAGTCCCCCCAAGTTCCCCGTGTCTCATGAGCCACAAACAAATCAACTTATAAATTCTCAAAAACTACCACTACAGTTCTATTTTTAGAATGGAATTCTTGTTAGGTATATGACTCATTCAGGGTTGGCGGATATTCTTCCTGGCCGGCCGTTTTACCACCGATTTTGTGTTTGAAAATTGGCGTTTTTTATTCGCAATTTTACCGATCGCGCTATCGTATCAACATCTTTCGCGTCCGATTTTTCTGAATTGGATACTTTTAATTAATTTTCAATTGATTCAGAATACACGGAGTTTCATTCCTTTGGTGGAAATAACGATATTTTAAGACAATTCTGATTTTCAAATTTCACTTTTCACTTTCAAACAACAAGGTATTAGGGGCATTTTTTCAAATAAATATAGTATTATATTAATTGAGAAAGATGTTCTAAAATACTCTTATACCTTTCAAATATATAATTAATAATGTTTTGCTTAGGGGATTTGGCTTAATTTTTAATAATACATAGGTTTATATATAAACATGTATGCTAATGATAAGAAGAACCTATTAACAAATGACTTCTTTTGATATTCAGCATTACTGTAAAGAAATAGGTTAATTCAGGGAATTAAAACAAAGTGACCATTATTAAGTGGCTGCCTTTTCCTGTTTGTATGGCTGTTTTTTAATTATACGGTCTAAAAATTTATAAAAGTCTTTAAAAAATGGCCAAACCGTGGCTATAGTGAACCAAAAGCTCTGTCCCATTGGGGTTCACTATAGAGGGGTTTTACTGTATAAGGAATATATATAAGGAATTATACAAAAAAGCACATTGTAGTAAAATAAATTGAAAGCTGAAAAAATTATCTCTAAGTGTCTTTTTGCTGATCCATTCTATCAATGGTAGATTAAACTGGCGAAACCGCTGGGAGGGTTCACCACTGATGAGCCAGGCCCTCCCATTAATTTTTCCATTGCAGTAAGGGCAGTAGAAATTGTTTAATATCAAAAAGAATCTTACGCCTTTAAAATAGTTTCGAATGATCACTTTGTTTTAATTCCCTGAATTGACCTATTTCTTTACAGTAATGCTGAATATCAAAAGAAGTCATTTAATAATAAGTTATTTTTATCATTAGCATACATGTTTATAAATATATACCTCTATGTACAATTTAAAAATTAAGCCAAATCCCCTAGGCAAAACATTATTAATTATATATTTAAAAGGTATAAGAGTATTTTAGAAAATCTTTATCAAATAGTATAATGCTAAATTTATTTGAAAAAATGTCTCTAATACCTTGTTGTTTGAAAGTGAAATTTGAAAATCAGAATTGTCATAAAATATCATTATTTCCATCAAATGAATAAAAGCTCCATGTATTCTGAATCAATTGAAAATGAATCAAACATATCTGATCCCGAAAAATCAGACGATAAACATGTTAATACGATAGCGCGATCGGTAAAATCGCCTTTAAAAAAAAAGTGAATTTGCAAACACAAAATTGGTAGTGAAATGGCCGGTCAGGGGGAATATCTGCGAACCCTGAATGAGTCATATACCTAACAAGGCTTCCATCAAAAAATAGATATGTAGTGGTAGTTTTTGAGAATTTATAAGTCGATGGGACACTGTTTTTTTTTTTCTTCCATTTCCAGTTTCCACATATTCTTCTGAACTATAGATTAAATTTTGTTTTTAACCTGTTATTCAAACCATTTCTGGCTCTAAAATTATTTGGAATTTTTTTTTAGCCTAGGTTAAACTTGATATAGAACGCTTCTAAAAGGGCAAGCTAACACATATGATCACGGCAAAAGTTGGAGCTGATTCCACTTTGTAACAATTTATATTAGCCTTCTATATAATGTAAAAGTTATGTTTTCTTATTTTAACATTTTCTGAAATTTTTCTTGCGTTGTTTCACTTTGAAAAGCCTTGATAATGACATTTTTCTGTTAATATCTTTTGTTTCTTTCAGAAGCCATTCTTTATTTTTTTTCTTTTTTTTTTTTGGAAGCCATTTGTATTTTTTTATTTCAAAATTATCGAATGCAAAGAAATTCTATTAAATAAAAATATAATATGTAAAGATACAACATACAGCAAAAATAGAATGGAAATGAAAACAAACAATGACGTTAATTTTTTTTTTTTTTGAAATCACGATCCATGAGCTGAAACATGCTCAAAATTTTGTTGTTTTAAAAATTTTTTAACCACAATTTTAAGTTCAATATAAGCATAGTATTTTAAATTGAATTTATTATTTTGGGACTTAAAATAGGTTTGTTATTGGCGTAGTTCACTATTTTAAAAATTGCAAAGTTCGTTATAACGATGGTATTTTCAATGGAATGGAATTGGGAATTGCCTTAGGTTCGTTATAAGGGAAGGTTCGCTATATCGCGAGTTCGTATTAGCAGGGTTTTACTGTATATGGTATTTGCTTCTTTAATTATTTGATAAGTGGTCATATTCACAGTATAGCCTCTTTATTCAATTGATTATAATAAAACCCAAAAAATTCAACCAATTTCTCAAATCCTAACTATTTCCCTCTTAAATTACCATCTTTTGAAACCTAAGATCACATCCAAATAAATAAATTCTAGATGAGGTTTCAGTAACAGCATTGTTACCATCTTTTGACAAATATGTCTTTTTAGTCAATTTTGATTCTCATAATTCTATATACAGTTACGAGCGTCATTCCTCATCTCCTAATCAACTCTGTCACCGTTTGCTTTTTTTTTTGGAATGGCGCCCTCCTATTGGTTGGCTACGAACACGCCACCTTTGCCCCCCCCCCCCATCATGCCCCCTCCACTCGCTTTTTCGTTTTTGTAACTATTGTGTTGGAGCTGGTCGCTCCTTAAATAAATGCATATATTAGTTAATAACTAAATGGAATCCTCTCTTTCTTTTACCCAGTATGAGATGCCTACGGAAGCCAACAGTACATAGACAGATAAAGCACATAGGCTATAGTTATTAACTAAAATATGCATTTATTTAAGGCGCCAATTTATAATTGTGACAAATAGTATTTGAATAAAAACATTCAATCGGGTAAAACACGGGCGTTGCCCGGGTCATTCGGCTAGTTTTTTATAAAAGACACATTTTCTATAACCTTTCAAATGGAAGCTGAAAATAATTTTCTCTTTAGTGATGTTTGAAATTCGTCTTTTATAAAATGTGAAATAAACTAATACAGTAGAACCTCCCTGTAAAGGACACCTAATTACAGAGCCAAAGTGTCCTTTAGGGAGAGGTGTCCTCTTACCGGAGAGTTGCTAAATTGTAAAAATGGTAATTTTGCTAATTAAAACTGTCTTTTGTGGAGAGGTGTCCGCTAAAGGGAGGTTCTACTGTATGTGCTTATGAAGAAAATGTTTAGTTTTGATGGATAGACAGAACTTTTGTGTTTGAATAATGTTATATAAACAAACTTATGTCTAATGTCCTTTAAGCTGAAAAGTTCTGCTTAAAGCTAAAAAAATGTCTATAGTTTCCACAATTATAAAAACATAATCTTGCATCGGACACTTTTTTCTGTTTAAAAAAAAAAAAAATTTTTAAATGCTCCAATGGCCCCCGATTCTTGCAAAAGTCCAACCCCACCAGCGAGTGCAAGTTACCAAACGGGGCTCTGGCACATTTGTAAGTGCAAAGTCGAACTGCTTTTCACATGTGTAGACATGTGGTGCGCTTACAGTAAAAAAGCAGTCGCTAACTATCCACCATGATTATCATGGCCTGTACCACGTGTACTAGGGATAAGCAAAAAAATAAAAAATAAAAACATATCTCAATATTTAAATTAAACACCTATTTCCTGAATAAACAACAAAATGCAGACTATATATAAGCAAAATAAACACTACAAAAGTTGCATACTGGTTGAACAAATATGGTGAGATGCTCTTAGCATTAAAAAGGATCCACTCTTTATAGCTTCCATCCTGTAGAATATTATTGAGCAATAGACTTATTTAGTATAGGAAATAGTTGTAGAAGAGTTGGAGATTGATCTGCCTACTGGGTGGTGGGTTCACCACACTGATGGACACACCCGGTCCTACAAATACATATGGATGTAAACCCCCCTCCCCCCTCAACATCAAGAAAAAAATTAATTAATTAGATGAATGAAATTTAGTCAAAGCATTAGAGTCTAGGTAACATATTTATTTGATTAAAGTTTCAAGGTTGCAGGTTAAATAATATGGCGAGAGAATCCATTTCAAATATTACTGATGTAGTTGCTATGATTAGCAATTCAAACTTGCAAACATGCAAGTATTGTGTTGTGCAAGTGTCATTGTAGGATGGATTCCATGCCTGTTGCACTTGATCAGTTAGGTCAGAACATGATAGTTGTGGATGGTGCTGGAGTTGTTGTCCAATAATGTACCTTATGTACTCAATGGGAGCAAGATCCGATGATCTTGCATGCCAAGCAACATGTCAACATACGGTAGAGCACATTAGGTGACACCAGAAGTTAGGGAATGAGCATAATATTTTTGGAAATAAGCACCCCGGAATAGTGGTAAAGAATGGTGGTTCAATCACCAGTCTAATGTATACACTGGCTGTGAAGGTGTTTGAGTCAAGACTGCTATCATAGGCAATTTCTCTTCAGATTATAACTCCTGGTATAGGTCCAGTGTGTCTATGCTGCAGACAGCTTAGTTTCAAGCACCAACCTGACCTCTTTCTAACCAACATGCATCCATCACTCACATAAAGATGGAAATGGCTCTTATCTGAAAACAACAGTTCTCCACTCTTTAATGATGTCTAACTTGACACCACAGATGGTGATGCTATGTAGTTAGTGGCATGAATAGTATTAGACATCTGTCTGCCCCTTGAGTAGTCATTTTCTTACAGTTCATTGTGTCAGTGCTAACAGAAATTCATCTTTAAAGTATAATGCATCACAGCAACTCTCTGCGAATACAGTGTACTTCCCTTTCAGTAGTGGCTTGTGTCCTTCAGAGCCTGGTTTTTAGACAAGTACATTCCTGAGACCACTGAATCAAACAAGCATGCACAGTGGATACATCTCTCCCAGTCATTTTTCAATATCCTAAAAATAAATTACACCCTCAAATAGCCTTATTACAATGACTTGTTCAAACTCAGCTGGTGATACTGCCTTCTTCATTTCCTTAAAGGCATCTGTAAACTTACGACTGTGATTAATTCTACTGATGTTTATATTTTTGACTAAAAGTTACATTACAAATGCAAAATTATAACTACTCTATTTATTTTCCTCTACTATATTAACACTAAAATGCAATGATGCCAGATGGTGTTCCAGGGTCAAATATTTAATATTCACTGATACCATCACTAATTGAGTGTTGCCGTGTTATTTTTTGTTATTTTATTGCCAAACCACTCATTAAAATTGATTATTCTTGGTTCTCCTGAATATAGATCCAGCCAGCACTGTGTTTTTATTTTTAAATTAATTGCTGCCATCATCAAGATCTATCAAAAGCATGATATAAGTCTCACAACTTTTAATTTGATTATATAGATTTGTTTGTGGTAACTCATCTAAATCTGACAACTTGGATAAGAAACCTGTACGTGGTTCTAGGGGCTCTTATCAGCCACAAGTTACACCTTGGAAGGTTGCCTTACGAATAGGACATGGTGAAATGACATTCCATGATGGCAACCTACATATGGGAAATAACACTACAGTAGGAGTTCTCTGTAAAGGACACCTAGTTGCAGAGCCAAAAAGTCTTGTAATGAGAGGTGTCCTCTTACTGGAGAGGTGTTATATACAGTATACCCTCCCTAGCGGGTCTCCACAAAGGACAGCTTTCATTTGCAAAATGATCATTTTTACAATTTAGCAATTCCGGTAAGAGGACACCTCTCCCTAAAGGACACTTTGGCTCTGCAATTAAGTGTCCTTAACAGGGAAGTTCTAAAAAATAGTCGGTGGATGAGAGGGTAACACGCTCGATTCCCGACAGTCATGAACCGGGATTGAATCCTGCGTTAAAAATTGTTTAATATGTGAATAACCTTCACATATATATATATTATTCATTGTTAAATTATCATGAACTAGGTTGCTCTTGCTGAGCGGTACCTATTAATGTAATTTGAACCAGGGAAGTTCTACTGCCTATATATTTTATGTTAAAACTGAAAAAAAAAAAACTTTATGAACTTCAAATATATTCTTATATTCTTGTTTAACACTTAGTAAACTAGTTATAAACACAAGGTAATAAGACCAAATAACGTGTCATGTGTCACACACTATTTATTTATTTGGATTTAGTCTTATTACCTTGTGTTTAATCTATAATCCAAATTGTGCTTTATCACTAAACCAGTTATAAAAAACTTGATAAATATTATTAAACTTTGAAAATACATCTTTTAATTAAAATAATATAATCAAAATGTAAACAAGGCCAAATCAAAATTATTGATATGTTTGTGACTTTTAAATTCACTTTTTTTGTTATTCAGAATATTTAAGTTGAAGTTTAGTCTGATGATGGTAACAATGCTGTTACTGAAATGTCACAAACATTTCAATAATTTGGATTTGGTCATATTTACCTATTGATTCTAATCTATAATCACAATTTTATATCTTATAAAATTAATATAATCTTTGTTCAACTTCAAATTTCTGAATAACATCTTTCTGCAGTTTCCAGGCCTTATTTGGCTTTTATAAATTAAGTTGGTGTTAGCTTCATGGTTTCACTTTCTTTTTGCACTTCCACATTTAAGGCCTTAATCAACAGGTCAATAATAAAAGATTCAAATTATATTCTTCATTCTTCAGAAATCTCTTCAAACTTTTTTGGTATAATCCAAAGAACAATAGTAATCAGAAATTTTTTTACATGTGCATATCAAGTACATTTCTACATTGCCATTCAATTTAGCATTTCACCCTGCAATTTAAGCCTTTTTCTGTAGTTTTGCTGTTTTTGTAACATTTACATTTATATTTTTCATATCATGAAGTTCTATGGAGTGGTTCAAGTAAATCAGCTCTATTCTTTAAAAATCGCTTCTAAAAGTTTACCAATCCTAAGAATGATTGTAATTCTTTTCAATTTTGAGGAGCTGGCATCTCCTTAATAGCCTTTATCTTTTCTGTTGTCATTTGAATTTCCATTTCATTTATGGAAAATCCTAAATAGTTCATGTTTGAGGTTGCTAATTTGCATTTTTCTTTTATTTTTAATCTTAGCCCTTGACCTAACAATTTATTGAATACAGTTTTTAACCACTTGTAATGTTCTTCCATGATGGATCCAGTTAGTAAAATATCGTCCAAGTAAGCGATGATTCCTTTGACACCTGCGAGCATCCATTCAGCGCTGAAATATCCCTGGCTCTGCACTGATCCCAAATGGTAATTTAGTGACTTCATACAGTCCTTTGTGAGTGTGGTCAACAATTTTGCAGATTCTTCATCTTCCTTTAGTTGTTGGTAGGCATCTCTTAAATATAGCTATGAAAATATTCTACCGTCAGCTAATGTACTTAGGACATCATTGCAGCAGGGAACTGGATATGAATCTGAATTCAATATTGGGAGTTAACACTGTACTCTTATAGTCACCACGTATTCTTATATTCCCCGTTTTCTTCATTACAGGTATTAATGGTATGGCATATCTTGAATGTGAAATAGGCTTTAGTGAACCAATGCCCACTAGCCTCACTGATTCATCTTCGATAGCCTTCTTAATTGCAAATGGCACTGGTCTTGCCTTCAAGAATACAGGTTTATGGTTTAATTTCACATCTAGTTGCACGAGAGGTCCCTTAAAGTCATTCATTTCTTCACAAAAGATGTATGCAAAATGATTACATATTGTCTTAACATCTTCTGATATGTTTTGCACAATCACCACTTTGATACCTAGTTCATCAAACCAGTTCCTTCGAATTAGACTTGACCTTTCTACACCTGTGACAATTAGCAAGGGAAGTTTTGCTTTCTTATTCCCAAGTTCCACATTTGCAAAAAATGAACCTTTGTTCTGGAGTCCTTTTTGATCCCACTGCTTGAGAGCTATGTTCTCCTTAACTAACCTTTTATTTTTCCATAGTTCTTTTAAGTTCTCTCCGGGATTATATATCTGCCTGTTCTGGAGTCAATTTGCATATCAAGGTTTCTTTGATCAATGTACACACACACACACACACAATTTCAAGTGCATGCTATTATCATAACTTCTTTCAGGAATAAGTTGGTATTATCCCTCTCCTGATCAATTGAGTATACCTTTTTTTCTTTCGATTAGGCACAATTTGGATTATTCTATATACAGATACGAGCGTCATTCTTCATCAGTCATCTCTGTCACCGTTTGCTTTTTTTTTGGAATGGCGCCCTCCTATTGGTCAGCTACAATCACGCCACCTTTGCCCCCCCCACTCGCTTTTTCGTTTTTGTAACCATTGTGTTGGAGCGGGTCGCTCCTTAAATAAATGCATATATTAGTTAATAACCAAATTGAATCCTCTCTTTCTTTTTCCCAGTAAGAGACGCCAACGGAAGTCAACAGTACATAGACAAATAAAGCACATAGGCTATAGTTATTAACTAACATATGCATTTATATAAGGCGCCAATTTATAATTGTAACAAATAGTATTTGAATCAAAACATTCAATCGGGTAAAACACGGGCGTTGCCCGGGTCATTCGGCTAGTAGATTATAAACACAAGGTAATAAGACCAAATCCAAATAAATTTTTTCCTTTCCTTCTGTAGCAGATGGCTTCTACATGTCCTAATTTTCCACAAGCATAACATTTAACATTCTTAAAGAAGCATCTTTCTTGAGTGTGGTTCCTTTTCCCACAATGTTTGCAAGGAAACTTCCCAGTTTTCACTTTTCGATCATATCTTTTTTCTTCTCCTTTACAAGAAACATCTTTTCCCGGTTCCTCATTATAGTCACATCTTTAGATGGCATCTCACTGCTTAAAGCAATATTTGCGCACTTCCAAAAGTTAGCTCATATACTGATAAAAGTCTTTCTTGCAAATTTGCATCTTCAACTCCAAAGACTAAAAGTATCCCTTGGTCGATCATCTATGTCAGAAAAGTCACACTTTTGACTCTTTCAATGCCGCAATAAATTCAGCGATTGATTTGTAAAATTATTGTTTCCTCCTATGGAAATTAAATCTTTCCATGATGACATTTGGCTTGTGATTAAAATGCGCTTTTGCCAATTAAACGATTTCTGCATTTTCATGTTTGCCGATGTCATTTGGGGCAACAATAGATTTAATCAGATCAAATGTCAAGGCACACAAACAGTCAGAAAGATCACTTTTCTTTTTCCTTCTTCTAGAATGTCATTTGCTTTAAAAAAAGTTCAATAGTTCAATATGACTAACAAACGAATACTTTGCATCTTCAAACTCAAATGGTTCAATTACGTTCATCAATGCCATTGATTGAAAAATTTTACTTTATACCAATCAAGAAATCTCTTTTGTAAATATGCAAATTTTTAAATATTGCCGAATTTAGAATAAAAATTAAATTAAAAGATAAACAAAATTTAACTTAAATAGCGATACAAATGCGTATACACTTACAGCTTTGTTGACTTCATCCTTGTCGCCAATGTTAAATCTTCGATGCCATGTAGGATTTAGGAAAGGCCAGCAGGTGACACAAGATGATACCTTTTTATTGGTTCTTGCTTTTATACATACACTAGCCGAATGACCCAGGCAACGCCCGTGTTTTACCCGATTGAATGTTTTGATTCAAATACTATTTGTTACAATTATAAATTGGCGCCTTAAATAATTGCATATGTTAGTTAATAACTATAACCTATGTGCTTTATCTGTCTATGTACTGTTGGCTTCCGTAGGCGTCTCTTACTGGGTAAAAGAAAGAGAGGATTCCATTTAGTTATTAACTAATATATGCATTTATTTAAGGAGCGACCCATTCCAACACAATAGTTACAAAAACAACAAAGCGAGTGGGGGGGGGGGCAAAGGTGGCGTGATCGTAGCCAACCAATAGGAGAGCGCCATTCCAAAAAAAAGCAAACGGTGACAGAGATGAAAAAGAATTGGTGACGCTCATAACTGTATATAGAATATATGATGATGAATACCAAGTCTATGAGAAAAATACTCTGTTGTCAATACACAATAAACCATTTTTCTTTCAATGTCTTGTTGAACACTACTTGATAAAACAGGCCACCTTCAACCAATTAAAAATATCCTTGAGTAAATAATCTAAACATAGCTCTGTTATTAATTTGTCTTTCACAAGTTGTTTCTACATTTGATATGGTGTCAATTTTTGGTTGAATTAATTTAAACACTTTCAAAGAATTATTGGAGGTTTTCAGCTTAATTTTTTTTTTTTTTTTGCTGAGAGTTTTAGTAAAATAAAGAGCTTTTTCTATAAGTAGCCCTAACATCATTAGGGTATTTGGCCAATTCTGGAATAATTAAAAATCAAAGAGAATGGTTGATATTTATTCTGATAGATGGCGCAAGCCATCAGCAACTCTCAGTTGCACGATAAGTAGATGCCTTTTTCTTAATTGATGCACCTTATCCCAGTACAATATTACATTTGTACTATTTTTTCATCATTAGAAGAATTTTGGATTGCATATTGGCAAGCTATCGGAACATTAACATATTAAATATTTAATTTTCAGATAAACTATACATGTTGTATGTATATTGTTGCCAATCTTTTGGCAACAACGCTGTTACTGAAATGTCACACACTTTTTATCCATTTGGATTTTATCTTATTACCTTGTAGTTCCGAATTATAATCCAAATTGTGCCCTGTCATGGGTTTATTTCTTTTTTGTTCAAAAGTGCTTGATAATTGCATCACAAATAATTCACAACACATCTCTTCAATTAATATTTTCCAATTCAATATTTTCATATGAATTAGGACTTTTTTTTTTCTTACTGGCCTCTCATGAAAAAGAAAAAAAAAAGTGATTTTTAGTTGTTGCTGTGTGGAGCTTTAGTTCATGTGAGACTCCTTATAGTGGTTAACAATAGAAATTGTTTTTACAACGCTGGTTTCTCATATGGAACTTTATATATGAGAACACATGACCTTAAAATAGTTTTAAAAAGGTAGATAATTAATTAAAATGGAACAAAATGAAATTATTGTCAAACCTCCTTATAACATAGCTCTTGGGACTGTTGTTATAAACAAATTGTTGTCAAAACTATTGTTGAAACAATTGGAACTTGGGACCTGAGCATTTTAATCTTATAAAGGAGAGTGTTATGGCAAAGTCCATTTTAATATTTATATGCACATTTTTATTTTTATATACAATAGAACCTCCCTTTAGCTGACCCTCCACTAGTGGACACCTCTCTACAAAGGACAGTTTTCATTTACAAAATTACCATTTTCACAATTTAGCAACTCTCTGGTAAGAGGACATCTCTCCCTAAAGGACACTTTGAGTCTGCAATTAGGTGTTGTCCTTTACAGGGAGGTTCTACTGTATTATATTAAAGATATGTTTCATATATATTCACAGTATTTAAACTAATATAACCAAAGTTTATAAAATTACAGTCGAACCTCTTTAATTCAACACCCCAAGGGAACAGAGCTTTCGGTTGAATTAAAGGAAGTGTTGAATTAAGGTGAGATGATAAGCTAATCATCTAACTCACTAAAATAATATTTTTTAAAAATTGCTTTGTAATATAAATTAATGATATTAATTGAAACCATTGTATGTACTTTTTTGTATTTATTCTTTTATTTTTATGATTAACTTTTAGTATTAAGGACAAAATGCCAATAATACATATTTTTGAAACAAATAATTACAAATAATATTTTATTTTAATTGAAGAATATAGCAGTTGAAAGGAAATAAATATGGAGAATAAAAAAAAAAATTAAAAATATTAATTAAAAAGAATCATGAAGATCTTTTTAAAAATTCCTTTATAGATGTCATTTTTGCACTGAAATCCTATTCAGGATGTATTCCAGATGATCTATTTGAAAAAAAAAAACATGCATGTCTTTCTTCCTCTGAAATGTCTTTTAAATAGCAAAGAGCTTTTATTGTATTAAAGGCATCCACTGCTGCTGCAGGTGTTATTGATTTTGTGTTTAAATCTTTTATAATAACACAGAAATGGAATATTGAAATAAAATGTTATCATAATCATTGTGGCTACATTTTATAAAGATTTATTTATTTAAAAGGAAATTATTTGTAAATTTTAAAATAACTAAAATATTTCAATGCTGAAAATTAAAAAGAGAATAATATTATTCATTAGCGCACGATGCCTAAAATCCCGCGTAAAAAAGACAAAACAATAACACTCATGACATTGTGCAACGTCACTGCGAAGTGAAACTTAAACTAACAGAAACTAAAAGTGCGCATGCGCGATCCTATCGGCGCCTGCCGATCGCCGCTTGCCGCCGCCATAATACCTTTTTAGCGGTAAAGTTGAATGTAAAAAAACATTCATCTGTCTAAATTCGAATTTTAAAAATGGTCGAACTATCGGAACTGTCGTATTATCGATACTGTCGAATTACAGTTTGTTATTTGATAGGCCGGAGGTCGGGACATCAGAATATGGTCGAATTAAGGTAGAGTGTTGAATTTGCGTGTGTCGAATTAACGAGGTTATACTGTATTATATTGGCAATAGATATGAATATTGATTCTTAAATAAAATAAGCAAACTGACAATTTTTAAAGACATTTACATATTCTTGTAACTTTGGTCAAATGATGGTAACACTGTCTTTATAGGCTTTTCAATCATATTGAAAGCTATTGTAATTTCTAATGGCATTTCTTCTACTATTAAAGCTAGAAGTGGAGTTCTCACAAGAAACTAACATATAAAATTTTGAGGAAATGGCTAATTGATATTTTTTTTTACAGTAGAACCTCTCTGTAAAGGACACCTAGTTGCAGAGGTAAATTTTCCTTTAGGAAAATGTGTCCTCTCACCAGGGTGTTTCTAAATAATGTTAATTTTGCCAATGAAAATTGTCCTTTGTAGGGAGGTGTCCTCTCATGAAGTTTTTACTGCATCATAATGAACAGGTTTTACAGAGTGTTGTGTGCACTGTGTTATTTAAAACTGTTCTTTAAAGGTATACTGTCAATTCTCTATTTTAGACCAAGTTAAGTGATCAGAAATCCTTAGTCTTTAATCATATATTAAAAATAAATTATTAAATTACTTTAAAGTGCAAGTTTTTGTTAGAGACAAATGGAAATAAACTTCATTTCCAAAACAAATAATAATAACCACATATATTACTATTATAGTATTTTTTGGTCCTGAATATAATAAATTTAAAACATATAATTGTATTGGGATCTTGATTCTTTGATTGGATTCTTGGATATTTGATTTGGGGTACTAAAAAGAATAAGGTCTCGTATCTAATGTGTTCTTATCCAAATTGTACTTAAGGCACGGAACTGGAAAATCTTGGCCTTAAATGTAGTTTGGTCTTAAATATTGTGAATCTTAAACCAAAAATCTCAACTCCATTTAATTCAACAACAACAACAGCTTTATTAGGACATTTCCGTCATGTAAGGACTCGCCATACATCATTTTCATGGAGAAAAGGAAAAGAAAAAAAAAATATATATATAACAAAGGAAAGAAGGGAAAATGAAAAGGAAATCAAGTATTCAACATAACTTTACAAATTAACTATGGAAGGAAATTGGTCTGTAATTTTAGTTCTTAGAGATTACCTTGTTCTCTAACGTCTTTTGAAAGTTAAACAATTCTATCGCTATATATTTTTTCTCTGATATTATTCTGATTAACTGAACTGGGTTCACGTAGACTCGGATAATGTTCTTTAAGATCTTATTTTGTTCCTCGTTAACAATAGTGTATTCAGAGATGTAGTGGGTCATTTCTTCTATGCTTTCAGTTTTGCAGAATGTACAAATTACATCTTCCTTTTTAATTATTTGAATGTGACTTTCTCTTAGTAAAGGCGAAGTGATTCTTGTTTGGGTAATGTAACCTTTTATGTCTAATGATAGGTTCCAGGATAAAAATTGTTCAGGTATTAAATACTTATATAATAATTTATAATTAGAATATAATCTTGTATGATCCATTTTTGCTAAGTCCTGCTGAATTAATTGTTCAGTTTTTGTACGAAAAATCCCTGGTAATTCATTTTGAATGGTCTCATAGTCGATAGCATTGTTTGTCCAGGCAAGGCCGCATTGGTGATAAATTGCTAAAATAGTCCTCTAGAGTCCAATATGTTTTCCTGTATTTATGGATATTTCTCTTAACCTATTCCAGCATATCTTGGGAAACCTATGGTTACCCATTATTTGTAATCTTAAAAGGCATTTCATGGTTAATTTAGTGGCGTTTAGTGTAAGTGATACTCTACCCGTTTCCAGTCTAACAATTTAGCCAGGGGTATATCTTGGTAAATTGAGAAGACTTTTAATAAAAAAATTTGTAATTGGTCTATAATATTTGCATTGTCAGCTGCCCAAATCGGCACAGCATACATTAATTATCACATCAAATAACATTTAATTCAAATTATCTACAATCAGAGTGAAAGGAAGTGGACAAGCAATTAGAGGGATAGCTCTGGATTCAAAACTTAGTGCAGAAGTAATAAGTTTCCTCACACACAGTGGCGGAGTAGAATGGTCCAATTTGTTCACTTCTACCACGCCAGAATGCACACAATAGAAATTCCTGCCAGACTGGTCATGGCTGGCTCACCATTCTAACTAGATTACAGAACGCTGCTGTGGCACATGTAAGTTGTCCTCTCACTTTTAGGATCAGCCTCTATTTTCTATGGATCACAAGTTAAAACTTCTGATGAGTGACCATTTTAGCGAGGACACATCACTCTGAACAACCACTTATGTAAAATCAACCCAACCTCCAATGAGGGACCACCACTAAAAGAGACCATGTTTTCTAGAATATCACTCGTAGAAAGTTCTTTTGCATCTCTATCCACAGAAAATTAGCAGGGGATAAGCCATTCAGCAATAAGAAGAAATGTTTTTAACATCAATAAGTTTTCCTTATACAGTAAAACCTCCATGAGAGGACACTCACGCTAGAGGACACCGCTCTATAAAGGACAGTTTTCATATGTAAAATTAGTATTTTTACTATTTAGCAACTCTCCGGTAAGAGGACACTTTGGCTCTGCAATTAGGTGTCCTTTACAGGGAGGTTCTACTGACAATGAAACCTCATTATCACAATAGCGAAGAAAAGGATCAGGGTGATATATATACTGAAAGTACACCTCCTAATAGTTCAACTGAATGTTGCTCAACAGCCTCTTTTATAAAAAAACTTGCTTATAACATCATACAGTTGAATCTTGTTAGAGGTGATAATCTTTCCTTGCGCGTATATATGTAAATATTTTTGCTTATAAATATGGCACTTCTTTGTCTACACTTGTATAAGACCTGAAGAAGGGCAGTTGCTGCCTGAAAGCTCGTCATGTTCCATTAAAGAATCTTACCACGTTACCCTGTTTTTCCTTTGAATCTTACAGCGTGGCGATATGATGTCTGATCCTAAAGATACTTTAATATTTGTAAATTATATTGTTTAAATAATTTGTATTTTTAAATTTAATTATAAAAAAATTGTAATTTTATATATGTAAATTCTTGTGCAAAATTAATCAATAATAGAGGATTTGCATATGTCTAGTTAGTTAAAAAGAAAAGTGTAGTTTTGTTTGGGCAGAGAAGCTAGATGCTCTCAAGTTAGTTTTTTTTCTGAGTGTAAATATGTTTGTATAATATCTTAAAATTTTCTGCTCTAATTTAAATTGATTTAATTGATAAAATAAAAAGTTGATTTCATCAGGGAAGTATATTTATTTTTTCTCTCTTAGGGCTTCAAGTATTAAAAAGAAAATATTTTAAAAGGGGTGTGTGCCATCTGTCCTCCTTTGCACCCAACACATCTCATTATAGCACCATCATTCAGGACCAATATTTTTGTTGATATAACCATGGTTGAAACAATTTCAACATAAAATTTGGGGCCTTAGAATTATGATGTTATAATAAAGATGCTGTTATAAGAGATTATTATAATGAGGTTCCACTGTAAGTTGAAAGTCTCAAGTTTTAAGTTTAAAAACAATATATGTGGTTATAAAATTTAAAATTCAAGTCCAAAGCGAATATGTTTTAACAAGATTCGAGTGTATTCAGTTAATAAATGGTAATAAAAGATAGTACAGTAAAACCTCTCTACAAAGGACAGTTTTCATTTGCAAAATTACCATTTTTACTATTTAGCAACTCTCCTGAAAGAGGACACCTCTCCCTAAAGGACACTTTGGCTCTGCAATTAGGTGTCCCTTTACAGGGAGGTTCTACTGTATCAAATATTTTTTGTTCACCTTCCTGATTAATAAATAAAATAGTCATCCACATATCATTTTAAATAATAAACATCATTTGTAAGTGTATTTAAAGCTTTGATTTTTAATTGACCTATACAAGCTACACTCGATGATATTGAATTTCCCAATTGCTGCACCTTTTATTTTTGGAGATAAATTTAGACATAAATAAAATATGTATAGTATAACCTCGTTAATTTGACCATGTTCTGATGTCCCGACCTCCGGCCTATCAAATAACAAACTGTAATTCGACACTATCGATAATACAACACTTCCGTTAGTTCGACCATTTTAAAATTCGAATTTCGACAGTTGAATGTTTTTTTTACATACAACTTTACTGCTAAAAAGGTATTACAGTGGCGGCGACGATCGGCGGGCGCGATAGAATCGCGCCTGCATACTTTTGTTTCTGGTTAGTTTTAAGTTTCACTTTGCAGTGCCGTTGTTGCGCAATGTCGCAAGTTATTGTTTTTTTTTTCACTCTGGAATTTAGGCATTGTACGCTAATTGATAATATTATAATAATTTCAACATTGAAATAGTTTAGTTATTTTAAAATTTACAAATAATATCATTTCAAATAAATAAATCTTTATAAAATGCAACCACAATGATTATGATAACATTTTTAATTAATAGGCTAATCCCTTAATAGAATGTTCAAATCTAAAAGCTTGAGGGATAATATTTTAAATTATTCAATATTCCATTTCCATGTTATTATAAAATATTTAAACACAAAATCAATAACACCTGCAGCAGCAGTGAAAGCCTTTAATACAATATAGCTCTTTGTTATTCAAAAGACATTTCAGAGGAAGAAAGACATGCATGTCTTTTAAAAATAGACCATCTGGAATACATCCAGAATAGGATTTCAGTGCAAAAACACATCTATAAAGGAATTTTTTAAAATATCTTCATGATTCTTTTCAATTAATTTTTTTAAATTTTCTTTTTATTCTCCATATTTATTTCCTTTCAACTGCTATATTATTATTTATGAAAATAAAAAAATAAATACAAAAAAGTACACACAATGTTTTCAATTAATATCATTAATCTATGTTACAAAGCTATTTTTTAAAAATGTTATTTTAGTGAGTTAGATTAGCTAATCATCTAACTTTAATTCAACACTTCCTTTAATTCAACCGAAGGCTCTGATCCCATGGGGTGTTGAATTAAAGAGGTTCGACTGTAGTTTTCAAACAAAATTCTATTCCAATTAGAAATTAAATTTTGGCAAATTATTCCATTCTTTATGGAGCATTCTAATAAATATCTTTTCTACATTTTGACAAGAAAATAATACTTTTTTTGTGAAAAAAAAAAACTTTTCCAAGAGTTGGCAAAGTTTCCAAAATTAGAGACTAAAGGAAATCCTACATCCTGCAGGATGGAATAAGGCCGTGGCAAGTTCAGATAATAGGTAACGTTCATGCTTTTTTCTCTTTGTTCGAGTTTTATGTTTTTAAAAGCCTTTATTTAACATGCTTCCATGTCTGTCCACAAATCTTGTAATCAATTTTTAGTATACAGTAAAGTCTCCCATGAAAGGCTGCCCAAAAAAACACGGCAAACCCGTTTTCTCAAGGAGACTGTCTCTCATCAGAGACTTGGTCATGATAAGTCAGTGATGATAAGTTATGGTTGATTCTTTCAACGCAAAAATAGGTGTTTTATATTATCGCATATATGTAATTTACATAGGTTCAATAAGTAAACATTCTATAGAAAACACTATTTAATATAAAAATTTAGTATTAAAAAAAAAAAAGCTGTGATTGAATCATCAGAAATATGAGAGAAACAATGAGAAGAAGAAAAAAACACTCCATAATTAGACATACAGTTGAACCTCATTATAACAACTTCACTTGGGACTAGGATGTTTTTGTTATGAAATAGGTTGTTTTTTTATAATGAGGTGTCAATTTAAATATAGTATATAATTTCTCTATAAATTGATACTTTATTCATATTTAATTACCACTATTCTACCAATCAAAAATGCAAGTATTTGGGACAGTACTCCACCATTGCAGTAAGTTGATGCCTTCGATAGGTTTTCTGACATCTCTCCACTTCAGATAAGGACACTTCACCTCCCTCTCTTCATTTATTTAAGACTTTCCTTATGCTCTTCTTCAGAAGGTAAGTCAGTCTTGTCCCATGTCACACAGACAATCATGGGTAGTTAGCCTTTTACTGTAAGTTCACCCTACACATATAGACAGCAGTTTTGCCTTGAGAAGACTCTATAACCTTTTTTGGTGACTTGTATTCACTATTGAGGTGGACTTGTGTAAAACCAAGGGTTGTTAAAGCACAAAAATATATATATATATATAGCTCAATGTGATATTCAATCCCAGTGCATGGATATTAAAGACTAGTGAATGTACCCTGCTTTGTCCTTCCTGGAGGCCACATCATCAATGAAGGACCAGGCTAATGTGAATTGATATGAAGAAATCTCAGAACCACGTCTCTTTTAACCTTATATTTTGTTCAAACTAATAATTAACATTAATCAATTTGAAAAATGTAATATAATGAAAAATAGCACAAATGTGAAATGGTACTGGGATAAAAGGTTGATAAATTAAGAAAAAAGGCATCTCTCCTTATTGTGCAACTTGAAAGTTGCTTATGGCTTGCGCATCTATCGGAATAAATGTCAACTATTCATCGATTTTTAATTATTCCAGAATTGGCCAAATACCCATTCTTGATTAATCAAGAAAAGCTAACCACGTACATGTTGGCTCTTGTCAGCATGATGCAAGCTCTACCCCAACGACCAAAAAGCTGGTCATTCAGGTATCCTGAAAAATCAAGAAATGGGTAGTTAAGGCCAGAAGTGTGTGAGAACGTGGAACAATATTGTACTATTTTTTCATATAGTTTCGCGTTCTCATGCAATTAAAATATTTCTCCAAGTTTTTAGTGTCAGATTTAAAATCTGTGAAGTCTATATATTTCTGTCTCTGTACCCTTCAAAAGCTTCGACATCATGAGATGTCTTCCACACCATTCCCACAGAAACACCCAAAGTTCTCTGCTACCCAAATTTTAGAAATGTTATCACTAAAATGGTTGGTCATAAATCGGTCGCTAAAGATAAAATTATGGATGTAAGACTATGGAAATGTGATTCCCTGGCTGGGTCTCAAATTCACCTCAAAGGAAGTCCACCAAGGAAAGACTGGTTTGATAATTTAATTGAATGATATGGTAGAATTAGTAGAACAAAGAGAATTGGTCAGAAAAGCTGAAATGGTGTTCCATGATGGCCAACCTCCATTTCAGAGATAGAACTTTACCAAAATGTTCATACTAGAACTGTATATTCTCAACTGGAAAATCTGTCTTAACTCTATAAGAGGCCAAATATATTCAATTATACAGTAACTAGACGAATGGCCCGGGCAACGCCCGGGTTTTACCCGAGTGCGTATATATTTTAGTAATGTTTTAATTAAAATACTATTCGTTACAATTATAAATTGGCGCCGTGGATGTCATTCTTGTATAATATATAAATGAGTTTTAAAAATTGTAAAAAAAAAAAAAATGCATCGGCCGGGAATCGAACCCGGGCCGCCCGCGTGGCAGGCGAGCATTCTACCACTGAACCACCGATGGTTATGAAAATTCCCATCCGTGAGCTTCAGACAAACAAACAGACAGAATAAGGCAAATATATAAGTAGAAACCTCCATGAGAGGACACCTCTCTATAAAGGACAGTTTTCATAGGTAAAATTAGAATTTTTACTATTTAACAACTCTCCAGTAAGAGGACATCTCTCCCTAAAGGACACTTTGGCTCTGCAATTAGGTGTCCTTTACAGGGAGGTTCTACTGTATTTTTATTTAGATTTTTTGGACCACTAAATTAAAGTCAGACCTCACAATAGTGAAAAAGAATGATGTAGGTGGCAGCAAAATTCATACACTTTGTGAGGCAAGTGTTACAAATTCACGATGATGGTTTATTGAGTCATATTTTCTAAGAATTTTTAATTTGTTGGCCTTTATTTCCAAATGTTCTAATTTATAATCCCTGTCTCTATATAGTTTAAATGTTTTGGGTCTTGAATTTATTAGGTTTTGAATGTAGAATTAACTGATAGTGTTTATCATAGTGTGTTTTCAATAAACAGAATATCTGCTGTGCAGAATCTGGTTGAGATGAGCCGGGGCCATGCCCTTCAACAGGACCAAGTCACACACAGGGATCCAGGGTCTGACCATACCCTCCTGCAACTACCTCACAGAGCGCCGCCGGACTTCCTTAGGTTCTCTCAGTTCCAGTCCTTGCTCCAGCCCCCACACTCCTGAGGGCACTGTCTCCCCGGACTGCCTCCCCTGGACAGATAAGGAGGTTATGCCCCCACCTATGCCTCCACACCGAGGGCTCTCCATCCCCCCCACCACAGTCTCCCTGTCCCCCTCCCTGGCCCACCATGCCTCCTGCCCCAACATCATCATCAGTGACTTCTGTGACCCGGGATCCACCCCTTCCCCCACTCCAGAGGACTACGGCTACTTCTCCTACACCCGCAGCCTCTCAACCTGCAGCTCCACCACCTCCTCCATGTCCTGGGATGAGGACCTCACTGATGCACCAAAACTTCCCAAAAAGGTGAAGTTGCTTCACTTTTTGTTATCATTTGACCCACTTAACACACAGATATGGTTGGGTAGAACTTTCCTGTAAAGGACATCTAGGTGCAGTGCCAAAGTGTCCTTCACAGAGAGGTGTCCTCTTACTGGAGAGTTACCATTTTTTTTATATGTATTATACTGAAAAAAAATATATATTTTTTTATATTTATTTATCATTATAGCATGTTATAGCCTTGTTTAACACTTAGTAAAATTTAGTTAAATAATATTAAACATTCAAAATGAATTTTATTTAAAATATATATTCTTTGTTCAACTCTTTGATTTTCTGAATTTTCCCTTATAGCAGAGATGTTTATTATATGTAAAATCAATAAATGATGCATTGGGTAAGTGTCTGTTGCTTAGGTATGTCCGCTAGCAATAATGACCGCTAAGGGAGGTTCTACTGTAATACTAAAATGAGAAGACTAGAGGGGAAGCCTTTCTTCTATTTAGTTTTCATACATATCAAGCTTGCAAACTTGTCTGCCCCAAGAAACAGGTGCCTAGAATTGAAGGACAAACATGTCCCTTGTGAGAGATGCATGATAACTAAATAGGAGAAACATTTTTTTCTCATTCTTCTTGTTTTAACATTACATGTGATCTTGGATTATCATCTGATCTACACAAATGTGTATTTAAAGTAATTTTTATATCTCTAGTTATAAACTTTGTGCACTATTTTACTTAACCTTTGTTTGAGATTGATATTTGAAAGCCGGCCAAGTTTTTAAAAAGAGAATTATTGACAAATATCACCTGCTTATGATAAGGCACAGTTTGGATTATAGATTATAAACACAAGGTAATAAGACCAAATCCAAATAAATAAATAGTGTGACATTTCGGTAAAAGTGTTGTTACCATCTTCAGATAATTCAGTACTTTTGTCTGAAGATGGTAACAACTGTTACCAAAATGTCACATACTATTTGTGGCAACTACACTTTGCTTCAGCGAGCGCGAACTAGGACGGCCTCGGCAACCGCGAGAGTCAACCTGACTACTCATGCGCGCTGGACGTCATCAGAGACTCTGGCCACTCGCGGTAAACATCTAGGCTAACTCCGACGGCCGTTACTTCAACCGTTGCTTCTTTTCTATTTCTATATTTCTGGCTTTAAATAAATTAATTTTAATTATAATTTTATCAGCAGCCTTTCCACAAGCCACACCAACACATCACGCAACAATCCTACATATTTATTTATCTGGATTTGGTCTTATTACCTTGTGCAAATATAAGATACTTATTTGGATTTGTTCTTGTAACCTTGTGTTATTGGGTGGAATTGTTTCAACCATGGTTATAACAAAAGTTAGTTATATACAGTAGAACCTCCATGAGTGGACACTCCTGCTAGTGAATACCTTTATACAAAGGACAGTTTTCATTGCTAAAATTGCCATTTTTAACAATTAGCTGTTCTCGGGTAAGAGGAAACCTCTCACCAAAGGACTCTTTGGATCTTCAATTAGGTGTTCTTTAAAGAGAGGTTCTACTATAACAGCATACAAAATGTTGTTCCTAAGAGATGGTGTTATAGCAAAGTTTGATTGTTCTAGTAAAAATGTTAGAAGGTTCCAATAACACTACTAGACCAGTGTGTCAAGAACCACTTGTGCTCCAAGTAGCACTCACAAGTGCCACCTTATTCTGATGCTGACAGCTTACACAGTGCAGATGGTCAAGTGTTTCAAGACCTCACATGTACAGGATGTACAGGCTTGATCCAGCATATACATGCAAATTCTCAAATACTATTGAGATTCTTCTATCTGTTTCTTCTAAAAGTCCAATCCCACCACAGTGAGCGTACCAAAAATCAAGTTATTTTCCTCATTCTGATAAATTCATTAAAATAATGTTTTTAATTGATTATTTCTGGAAAGAACGAGCAAATTTAGATAAGTGAATTAGTCAAAACACTAGTTCTGGCCAATTTGCACAAAAGGCAGACTTTCATTTGTCTTCTGATTATCCTATTTAAGCAATGTTTTAATTATTTTATAGAAACTAGTATATAGAGTCTCCCATGAGTGTCTATTGCCTAAAAATGTAGACTCTCCTGGAGGTGGTCTCTCATTAGAAACTGTCTTGTCAGGCTTATTCATGAGAAGTCTTTCAAAAGAACACTTTCCTGAAAATTGGGTTTATTTTTGTTTTTAGGCATTTTTTCATAGGCGACTACTGTTTTAATATGTAATATAATATATAGTCACGACCGTCTTTCCTGGCCTCTGTCATGGATGAAATTTAAAAATTAAAAAAAGATGCCGAAACCCGGGATCGAACCAGGGACCTTTAGATATTCAGTCTAACACTCTCCTAACTGAGCTATTTCGGCTTATTTTATTTATTTCTATAGAAGCTTCTATCTTTATAATTATGTATATTTTCAAAAAGTCAATTCACACCTCTTCGCTGGAGACCATGGGAATACTGACTAATTCATTATGCTAACATAATTATAAATACAAGTATCAGAGTCATCAACAATTCTGTCATCGTTTGCTTTTGTGAATGGAATAAATACCCAAATAGGGCCATTTCTTATAAGCATCGGTGGTTCAGTGGTAGAATGCTCGCCTGCCACGCGGGCGGCCTGGGTTCCATTCCCGGCCGATGCATTTTTTTTCTTTTTTACAATTTTTAAAACTCATTTATATTATTATCCCTATATATATAAAAGTCAGCGTATGTATGTATGTATGTTTGTCAACTATACACGTCCACAATACGTAACTAATATGATAATTGTAACAAATAGTATTTGAATAAAAACATTCAATCGGGTAAAACACGGGCGTTGCCCGGGTCATTCGGCTAGTAATAGTATATACAGTATAAATTAATATGTTATAATATTAAAATCTTATAAGTTGTTAAATTTCAAAATTCTTTTGAAATTATCTTAATCTAGGGATATTTTTCAATTACCTTTTAAATTTGTCTATTAATTACATGCCTTTGTGAAGCCATTGACCTGAGGAAGTCAAATAATAAACATAAAATCCTTGCAAATTGTTCCTGTTTTTTTTTAGGTATATTTAATTGCAATTAGCCAATAACCTTGAAAGCTTACCTGTATCTTTTGTTGAATGAACACTTTGAGAAATTCATCCACATTCCATATATATAGAGATAACCTGTAGTGTGTTATTAAGGCAGATTCATTAGTGATCTGAGAAAGTTATCCTGAATTTCATTCAAAAATGTTTTGATTGGTTGCCCAAATAAGAGTATCTTAGATCACAGTGTTGATTTAACTAATGAGTCTAGAAGTTTAAATTTGCTTTAAGCTGGTTCATTTTTTTGTTGTTTCCTATCCCCTTGTGTAAAGATTACACGGATTCCATGAGTTCATGCTCCTCAAGCTATTTTATGATAAGCTCCCTAAAGTTCTGTTTAGTGCATCTAAATTGCAATCTAATACAAGCTGAAATGGGTTCTGGAGCTGCATGTGACAATCTACAGTATTTGGCAAGGATTATCCATACCATATTTGTTGCAGCCAGTGCTTTGTTTATATCCTTTGTCAAAACTGGCATTGTGGCTTATTCACTGATCTCAATCTGAACATTCAATGCAGCAAAGATCAAATTGACGCAGTCATTGATTCAATGAATTTATTAAATATAGTTTTATACATTTACTAGCCGAATGACCCGGGCAACGCCCGTGTTTTACCCGATTGAATGTTTTTATTCAAATACTATTTGTTACAATTATAAATTGGCGCCTTAAATAAATGCATATATTAGTTAATAACTATAGCCTATGTGCTTTATCTGTCTATGTACTGTTGGCTTCCATAGGCGTCTCTTACTGGGAAAAAGAAAGAGAGGATTCCATTTAGTTATTAACTAATATATGCATTTATTTAAGGAGCGACCCGCTCCAACACAATAGTTACAAAAACGAAAAAGCGAGTGGGGGGGGGGGGGGGGGGGGGCAGAGGTGGCGTGATCGTAGCCAACCAATAGGAGGGCGCCATTCCAAAAAAAAAAGCAAACGATGACAGAGTTGATAAATGATTAGGAGATGAAGAATGACGCTCGTAACTGTATATAGAATACAAAGGGAGAGGTGCCATATTACATTCTCACTACCATCTTTTCAACCAATCCCAATGGGATTGAACTTTTGAGTCACTGTTTGGCTTTTTTTTTTAACCTTTCAAAATTTTTAGGTTGTATAATTAAAGGACAGCTATATACACACACACACAAAAAAAAAGACTACCTCTTAATAATGGTCACTTTGTTTTAAATGATTTTACCAATCATATCATTATAGGCCTGTAGAAGAGCAAATATTCTTGAAATCATATTTGCTTTAATAACTATTTGTCAATTTTAATGGTATTTTTATTACCACGGTTAAAGCAAATGTGACCTTTATCTTGGTACCTTAGAATTACAATGTTAAAACATAGTTTATTCTATAAAAGAGACTGTTATAATGAGGTATTTAAAATTTTATTGATCTAATTTCAAAGAAAACCTTCTCCCCTGCTCTGTGTGTGTCAACTGAGATGGTTGTTGGACAGGTCTCCAAGTGGAAGAAGATCCGCAATGCCATCCACTGGTCCCCTTTCGTACAGACCTACCACAAGTATAAGTACCCCTGGGTACAGCTGGCTGGACATCAAGGTACATTCTACTTTTAATCAATAGTAATAAATCTATGAATCATATACTTTGGGGGGTGAAATCATACTGGAATAGGTTTCCTGTTTCATTTTCATATTGTCCCAAATAATATTCAACTTCTCTCACTTCTTACTATAGTCTCTCTGGACATAGCTTTCTTCAATTACTCTTGATATGCACCCACTCACTGCAAGTGAAAATAACTAATCAAGGCTATACATAAAGCCAAACAAAACCTATAGTAACAGCAGAGCTAATCTTTGCCTGCTTAGGTTATCATGTACTGTACCTTGGACTAATTTACTGCAGCACAAAATATATAAGGGCATTATTTTATTCTCTTAAATAGCTAAACTTCTATATTGTTACAATGATGAAAGAAAAAAAGATTTGACAACTTCGTGGTTAGAGGAAAAAAATTGAGCTGGTAAGATTTTTACTTAGAGAAGATTGAATAATTACGTATCAGAAGTTAGAAATAGGTGTGGGCATTGGATTGACAGCAATCAACACCATCATTAATAATCATTTAAAATACAGAAAACTTGTTAGTAGATGGGTACCTCACAGATTGACTAAAGACCAAAAACCTGGTCACGTTAAATGTTAAAATTTAATGTTGAAAAAATTTGATGAAGGCAAATGAAAGACTGTTTTTAATATTATTACAAGTGACAAAACTTGGATTTACAATGTTGATCCAGAAACAAAGCAGCAATTTACTCTTTTGTGCTCTTCAAAATTACCTCCTAAAAAAGTTTGCAGAGCTCGAAGTGTTGGAATACAAATGGTCGCTTATTTTTTTAATAAAATATGGTTTCATTGATATTGTGAAGTTAGAAGATCGAAAGACAGTTAGTAGTGACTGGTATACAACAAAATGCCATCCAACAGTATTTGAAAAAATCAAGCAAAGCAGACCAAGAGCTCAACTTAGAGGAGTCCTTCTTCACCATGACAATGCAAGACCCCACACCTCATCCCAAACATTAGACTTTTTAGCCAACTCTGGTGGCCAATTAGTCAATCATCCACCATATTCACCAGATCTAGCCCCTTGTATCTTTTTTTTTTTTTTCAAAAGTTAAGTTATTGTTGAAAGGGATAAAATTTGACACTGAATATGAAGCACTGCAAGCCTTTATCAATGCCGTTTTTTTTTCATAAAAAAAAAATGCTCCAATGGCCCTCCGATTCTTGCAAAAGTCCAACCCCACCAGCGAGTGCAAGTAACCAAACGGGACTCTGGCACATTTGTAAGTGCAAAGTCGAACTGCTTTCACATGTGTAGACATGTGGTGCGCTTACAGTAAAAAAGCAGCCGCTAACTACCCACCATGATTATCATTGTCTGTACCACGTGTACTAGGGATAAGCAAAAAATAAATAAATAAAAAATCAATGCCGTAAATTCCATCCCCAAAGATAACTGGTGTTAGTGCTTCAATAATTTGTTTTCACAAATGAAATCTTGCATAGGTGCTAAGGGTGAATACTTTGAAAAACTCAAAAAATGTAAAAGTTGCAGCTTCAATAAAAATAAGTGATTGCGAAAACCTTTGGAGTGATCCTTGTATCAATGATTTTCCTCTTTCTTCCATTCTGTTAATTGTAGCACAATTCTTTTGAATGAAAAAGGCTTCTTAAATTGTCTCTCAAAGTAATTTTTCTCATAATCTAGTATCTTTGTTTCTTTTAGATTGAAATTATTATGCTTTATAATTTTTCTATGTTCTACTAGTGCAGAATTTTCAATTTTATCCCAACATATTCATGGTTTTCTATTCCTTCTTTTAAAGTTCTGGATGTTTATCCTACATAGCATTGGTCACAATTTTCACATTTCACTTCATAAATCAAACAAAAAAAAAAATCCAATTACCAGAAAGAGCTGGTGTAATGTAAAAATGTACTTGTACATAACATGTGTGTGGCAAAAATAGTACATAGATGTTAAACAAACAATTTATTGTTTCAAAATCTTGATATGTCAGCTGAAACATGCTCAAAATTTTTCCATATCAAAAATATATTTATTCAAATTTAAAGTTCATTTTAATCCTAGTAGTTTAATTAGAATTTATTATTTTGAGACTTAAAATTAGGTTTGTATTATAAAGGTAGTTTGCTATACATTTTTGAAATCTCCAAGTTCTTTATAACAATAAGATTTTCGTAGAACGACATTTGAAAATTATTCCGCATGTCGTCCCTACAACTGCAAACTATCGAATGTGAAAAATTCAATTTTGAAGGAGAGAGAAATGAAGAGACCATGTGGCCTACCCTCAGTAGAGGAAGGCATTGAAGGAGGGAGAAATGAAGAGACCATGACATGGTCACATGGTCTCTTCATTTCTCTCTCCTTCAAAATTGAATTTTTCACATTCGATAGTTTGCAGTTGTAGGGACGATGTGTTTCTTTTGAATGTCCAGGGTAGCCTAGTGGACATGGCATCTGCCCGGTAAGCGGAACACTGTGGGTTCGATTCCCATCCCTGGACACTTTTATTTTTCCGTTCATCATTACTCTTCACAATTCATCCTTTCATACTTCATCCCTAAGGTTAGAAATAATTGTTATTTCTCCTTAAAATAAATTTCGATTTTTCATTCAAAAGAAACATGTGGGATAATTTTCAAATGTCGTTCTACAATTATAAGCCACATTATATTGTATTATAAATAATATTTTCAATGGAAGGAATTTTGGGATTACCTTAGGTTCTTTATAAGGGAAGGTTTGCTATATCTCGACATTTGTTCCTCATACATTTCTCAATGTATCGACCAATCTGGCTACAGCATATAGAGTAATGTCTCGAAGAAGGTTTAGTCCCAATTTCAACTAGGATTTTTACGACTTAAAAAAAAAAGTAAAATCCTAAATATGTGTTCCAAAAATATACAAGGTGCGTTCATTAATTTCCAGGACTGCTCTGTATCTTTGAAAAAATAAAACAAATAAAAAAACTAATTCAATATTTTTCAAAATATGCCCCTCCTGCCTCAATACACCCGTTCCATCTTTTTTTCCAATTGTCGAAGCAGGAGATAAAATCACTTTTTGAGAGGTTCCTCAAGGTTGCCTTCGATTCAGCTTGTATCATATCAATGTTGTCAAATTTCCGTCCTTTCAAGTTAATTTTCAATTTAGGATAGAGGAAAAAGTCATTGGGGGCTAAGTCGGGGGAATAGGGTGGATGAGGGATCTGTATGGTTGAATGCTTGGCCAAAAACTGCAAAACAACATGGGCTGTGTGCGGCCGCGCATTACCGACGTGAAGTATCCAGTCATTGTTTTGCCATCTTTCAGGTCTTTTAAGGCGCACTGCCTCCCTTAAGCACCTCATTATCCCCAAATAAACAGATAGTCCAGTCACCGAAGATAATTCTTCTGTTAGATTTAATTAACTCCTTTATTTTGAGCTTGTTTTCCTCGCAACGAAATGATCTTGGACGCCCAGTATGCTGATCATCGTTTACCTTTTCCCGACCTTTTTGGAAGCGTGAAAATCATTCAAAAGTTCTTGAACGGGATAAAGCTGCATCGCCAAAAGCTTCTTTAATCAATTCATACGTCTCAGTATCACTTTTTTTTCAATTTAAAACAAAACTTAATGCAGATTCTCTGCTCTTCGAAAATGGCCATTTTAAAATTAGAAATGCGAACCTTACAAGGAAGTTGTTTTGTTCTATTTTTAGATCGGCGCGTGCGCCACGAGACTCGTGCTTTCAGTCAGGTGTGGTCGAATGTCCAATATTCAACTCTGTAAAAAATATTTTCTCTAGCTTTTCAATTTATTTAATTTTTAAAAAGTCCTGGAAATTAATGAACGCACCTTGTATTTGAAAAACACTTTTTTTTTTTAAATTTGGAACTCATATTCATCATTTAACATTTTTAAAAGTCGTTTTTAGAAATTTTATTTTACTATTCGACATCTCATTAATCTTTTTACATACAAATATTTTTAAATATAGTTTTGACATATTATATTTGGAACATATTTAGCATTTTTCCAATTTACAAATGCAATTCCACCAGAAGCCGCGAGTAAAATTAGCAAATTTGCAAATAAAATAGAAACAGATATTTATTTAAAATCAAATTCAATCCAGAAACTTTCCCGGTAGAATTTTAAACAACTTCCCAAAGTTTCATGGTGATAGACAGGCATACATCCATTTTTATAGATATACAGTAAAACCCCTCTATAGTGAACCCCAATGGGACAGAGCTTTTGGTTCACTATAGCCACGGTTCACTATAGCCACGGTTTGGCCATTTTTTTAAACTTTTCTAAATTTTTAGACCGTATAATTAAAAAACAGCCATACAAATAGGAAAAGGCAGCCACTTAATAATGGTCACTTTGTTTTAATTCCCCAAATTGACCTATTTCTTTACAGCAATGTTGAATATCAAAAGAAGTCATTTGATAATAGGTTCATCTTATCATTAGCATACATGTTTATATATAAACCTATGTATTATTTAAAAATTAAGCCAAATCCCCTAGGCAAAACATTATTAACAATAAATTTAAAAGGTATAAGAGTATTTTAAAACATCTTTCTCAAATAATATAATACTGTTACGAGAAGAGCACTTGCAACCTCCGCCAGTAGATGGCGCGTTCGCCTGTTTTGCATCTGCAACTGATACGGGAGTCGCCGACTGCTGTGATCCCGTTTCCTGGGGAGGCCACCTCTCCTGGCTGTAAATACCTTTTTATATTGGCCCCAGGAGGTGGCGTAATGTAAATACCCGTTGTTTATTATTCCAGTTATATGTAATGTTTAGTAATATATGACAATAAAAGAAGTGCTTCTGGTTCTCCGTGCCGCCTCCTGTCATTCCTCTAGCCATTGCCATCATCGCCGGGTTACTGCTGCTGCTGCTACAACTCTTCTGGTAAGTCTCTCATGTCCCCCCACCAGTGGTAAGGCCGAGAGATACTGCCAGAGGAAGGAAGTGTCCACTTAGGAGGTGGAACTCGGGACGTCGTCAGGGTGCCTGCAGGGAGGAGCTACTCCGCGACCGAAGGAGCGAATCGTACCAAGAGATCGGGAGGGATCACGCGTAACACTGGTGTCAGAGGTGGGCTTCTTCCTCGTGGAGGTCACCAGGAGGCTCCTTTTTTTTTTTAGATTTCTTTGGTTGCTGACGAATGCCCATCGAGACTAGAGGTCAAAAAATGGCCTCGGAGCAGAACTTGCTGGCCACAATCACCCAGATGATTCAAGGGCTTCAGGAAGAAAAGCTTCTTAGAGAAAAAGAGAAAGAGGAAGAAAAGCTTCTTAAAGAAAAAAGAAGAGTTCTTTTTTTTTTTTTTTTTTTTTTTGCTTATCCCTAGTACACGTGGTACAGGCCATGATAATCATGGTGGGTAGTTAGCGACTGCTTTTTACTGTAAGCGCACCACATGTCTACACATGTGAAAGCAGTTCGACTTTGCACTTACAAATGTGCCAGAGCCCCGTTTGGTTACTTGCACTCGCTGGTGGGGTTGGACTTTTGCAAGAATCGGGGGGCCATTGGAGCTTTTTTTTTTTTTTTTTTCTTAAACAGAAAAAGTGTCCAATGCGGGGATCGAACCCGGGTCGTAGTGGTCGTAACCCAAACGGTTTAACCAGCCTCTTAAAGAAGAAGAGAAAGAAAAAGAAGAGTTCTTAAAGAAGAAGAGAAAGAGAAAGAAAAGCTTCTTAGAGAAAAAGAGAAAGAGGAAGAAAGGCTTCTTCGACAGCAGGAGAGGGAAGAGTTCCACCAGAAAGTCCAAAGTGAGATCGGGGGGGTCCAGGCAGCCTTAGAGAATAATATTGGCGAAGTCCGGACAAAGTGCAAGAGGCTGGAGATCGAGCTGGCGCGCATGAAGAGTCTGGAGGGTGCTGTGATCTCCCCTACAGGCCGCAACATACCTCCGCCTACCTTTGACGGACAAACTTCCCTCGAGGGTTTTAGGCGACAATTCGAAGCAGTGACTCTCAACAATGGCTGGGGAGAGACCGAAAAAGTGACAAATTTGATTGTGGCTCTTCGGGGACCGGCCTTAGATCTGCTTCAGGCGGTTCCGCGTGCAGATCAACAGAGTTATGCGATGTTGATGGGAGAACTTGAGTTGAGATATGGAGAACAACATCTAAGGCAAGTATATCAAGCTCAACTTAAGCTAAGAAGACAAAAAGTCGGGGAAAGTTTGCAGGGGTTTGAAGCTGATGTCAAGAGGCTCTGTCATCTGGCCTACCCTGGTGCTCCCATTGATTTCCTTGACCAATTGGCCGCCCAGACGTTCATCGATGGTATTCGAGACGTGGAAGTCCAGAGAGTGCTACGACTTGCTTCTTTCGATAAATCTAGAGAGGCGCTGGTTCGCGCCCTGGAGGTGGAGGCGGCCTACCGAGTGAGCGAATCGGGGCACCCACGGGTCCGTGGTGCAGAATTAATTGCGGAGCAAAGCACCACTGGAGGCGGTGGGGAATCGGACGCCATTAAGGAGATACTGAAGAAACTAGAACTGCTAGAAGAAACTGGCAGACGATCGGCTGGGCCCTGCTTCCGCTGTGGACGATATGGTCATCTAAAAAGGCAGTGCACCGTCAGACTGCCCGACCAGAGACAGCCGGAAAACTAAATTCTGCCAACGTTATGGGGCAACCGTTGGCTGTGGTGAACCCGCCCCACAATATTGTGTCTATCCGTGAAATAAAAAGGGAATCGGGGCACCCACGGGTCACTGGTGCAGAATTAATTGTGGAACAAAGCACTACTGGAGGCGGTGGGAAATTGAACGCCATTAAGGAGATACTGAAGAGACTAGAACGGCTAGAAGAGACCGGCAGGCCTGGCAGACGACCGGCTGGGCCCTGTTTCCGCTGTGGACGATATGGTCATCTGGAGAGGCAGTGCACCGTCAGGCTGCCCGACCAGAGACAGCCAGGGAAACTAAATTCTTCCAGCGTTATGGACCAGCCTGGAGGAAAACATAGCAATGCAGATGCTCTCTCCAGAGGACCTTGTGGCGACTGCAGGCATTGTGAGAAAATTGATGAACATGGGGTAACCTCAAGAAGGACAACTATGGTGCCGAGTGACGATTGGACCTCTGAAAGTTGTAGGACTATCCAGCAACGGGATCCCAACGTCGGCCCAATCTTGGAATGGAAAGAGAGGGGGAATGAAAGACCAAGCTGGGAAATGATATCCGACAAGAGCCCCGAATTGAAGACCTTGTGGTCACAGTGGGACTCCTTCAGTATAGAAAACGGACTGCTGAAAAGAATTTGGGAAAGTACTGATGGAAGGAGTAAAACCATGCAGCTAGTAGTCCCTAAGGTCCAGGTTCCCAGTGCCCTTCGGGAAATACACGGTGGAGTCTCGGGGGCTCATTTTGGCATTAATAAAATGCTAAAGAAAGTTAGGGAGAGATTCTATTGGGTCTACTATCACGAGGATGTTGAAAGGTGGTGCAAGGAATGCGACAGGTGTGCCGCAAGCAAAGGACCAAAAACTAGGTCCAGAGGAGTGATGAGGGGTCTTCTGTTGGAGACTCACGAATTGGTTGGGACCAAGATTCGCATGGCAGGCCCCCGGATGAGGACTCGCTATTACCAAAGGGCGAACCACGATGGATTTGGACAAAATGATTTGGTATGGCTGTTTCATCCAAAAAGAAAAAAGGGACTTTCACCGGAGTTAATGGCAGTTTGGAAAGGGCCCTACAAGATCATCAAAAGGATCAATGATTTGGTCTACCGTGTCCAGCGAAGTTCTAAATCAAAGGCCAAGGTGGTGCATTTGGGAAGACTGGCTTGTTACCGGGGAGATAGGACTAATTGGACCTGATCGGGACGATCTGGTTTAAAGGGGAGGTAGTGTTACGAGAAGAGCACTTGCAACCTCCGCCAGTAGATGGCACGTTCGCCTGTTTTGCATCTTCAACTGATACGGGAGTCGCCGACTGCTGTGATCCCGTTTCCTGGGGAGGCCACCTCTCCTGACTGTAAATACCTTTTTATATTGGCCCCAGGAGGTGGCGTAATGTAAATACCCGTTGTTTATCATTTCAGTTATATGTAATGTTTAGTAATATATGACAATAAAAGAAGTGCTTCTGGTTCTCCGTGCCGCCTCCTGTCATTCCTCTAGCCATTGCCATCTTCGTCGGGCCGCTGCTGCTACAACTCTTCTGGTAAGTCTCTCGTGTCCCCCCACCAGTGGTAAGGCCGAGAGATACTGCCAGAGGAAGGAAGTGTCCACTTAGGAGGTGGAACTCGGGACGTCGTCAGGGTGCCTGCAGGGAGGAGCTACTCCGCGACCGAAGGAGCGAATCGTACCAAGAGATCGGGAGGGATCACACGTAACAATACTATATTTATTTGAAAAAAATGCCCCCAATACCTTGTTGTTTGAAAGTGAAATTTGAAAATCATAATTGTCTTAAAATATATGGTTATTTCCATCAAAGGAATAAAGCTCTGAATCAAGTGAAGAAAAATTAAAAGTATCCAATTCAGAAAAATCGGATGCGAAACATGTTGATACGATAGCGCGATCGGTAAAATTGCGAATAAAAAACACCAATTTGCAAACACAAAATTGGTGGTAAAACGGCCGGCCAGGGGGAATATCCGCGAACCCTGAATGAGTCATATACCTAACAAGAATTCCATTCAAAAAATAGAACTGTAGTGGTAGTTTTTGAGAATTTATAAGTCGATTTGTTTGTGGCTCATGAGACACGGGGAACTTGGAGAACTGTTTTTTTTCCTTCTTCTTCCAATTCCAGTTTCCACATATTCTTCTGAAGTGTATATTTAATTTTGTTTTTAACCTATTATTCAAACCATTTCTGGCTTTAAAATTATTTGGAATTTTTTTTTTAGCCTAGGTTAAACTTGATATAGAACGCTCTAAAAGGGGCATGCTGCCACTTTTTTTTTTTTTTTTTTTTTAGAACGCCATTCTTTGTTTCTTTTCTTTATTTAGGAAGCCATTTGTATTTTTCTTCTATTTCAAAATTGTCGAATGCAAAGATATTCTATTAATAAAGTATAATGTGTAAAAATTTATACAACATACAGCAAAAATAAAATGGAAATGAAAACAAACAATGCCGCTAATTTTTTGTTTTGAAATTGCTATCCGTGAGCTGAAACATGCTCAAAATTTTGTTGTTTAAAAAAAAATTTAAATCACAATTTTAAGTTTGTTATAAGCCTAGTATTTTTAATAGATTTTATCATTTGGGACCGAAATTAGGTTCGTTATAATGATGGTATTTTCAATGGAATGGAATTGGGAATCGCCGTGGGTTTGTTATAAGGGAAGGTTCGCTATATCCAGGGTTCATATTAGCGGGGTTTTACTGTATATGGATTGTTGAACTCTGGCATCACAAAGTCAGCCACAACTAAGAGTGATGCTTGCAGGTAACTTCAAGCCAGGCCACCAAGGGACCATCTACAAGAAACTCTCAGGGAATGAGGAACGCTGCCTTAGGTTCCTCATGAAAGATGTGCTGCGGCCCTTCGTACCAGAGCTAATTTCCAAGACTCTTTTGGAGAATGGGAAATGTATCCTTACAACCTCCCCTCTTACTGTTCTATGAGCTCTAAAGAGTATAAATAGCCAAAACCGAGTCCTGGAACTTTATAGGTGCAGTTAAAAATACCTACTACCAATGTTTTAATAAAAAGGTGTAAGCATTTTACAAGGTAATAAGACCAAATAAGTATTCTTGTTACATTTTTAGTTATGCCATCCAAATTGTACATTATCAAGCATTAAAAGAGAAAATTGCTATAAAGTATAATATAAAAATAGTAGCAATGTGTTTTTTTATTCATTAAAAATGCAAGCTTTCAGATCTTTATAATCCTTCCACAGTCTATGGAAGGATTATAAAGATCTGAAAGCTTGCACTTTTAAAGAATAAAGAGGGGGGTCGGTGGAAGGCTGGTTAAACCGTTTGGTTTACGACCACTACGACCCGGGTTCGATTCCCGCATTGGACACTTTTTTCTGTTTAAAAAAAATGCTCCAATGGCCCCCGATTCTTGCAAAAGTCCAACCCCACCAGCGAGTGCAAGTAACCAAACAGGGCTCTGGCATTTGTAAGTGCAAAGTCGAACTGCTTTTCACATGTGTAGACATGTGGTGCGCTTACAGTAAAAGCAGTCGCTAACTACCCACCATGATTATCATGGCCTGTACCACGTGTACTAGGGATAAGCAAAAAAAAAGAATAAAAAAACACTTGCTACTGTTTATATTTTTTATTATCTTCTTCATTAGGTTACATACTAATGCCTTTTTCTCTTTACATTTGAACCTCTTAATTAAAATAGCACCAAGATTCTATGTTGTTAAAGCAAAGCATAAAACACATTTTGGACTTTAGAATTATGATGTTGTTGCCAAATTGCTGTTAAAAAAATAGGCTGTTATAATAGAGTTTTGCTTCAGATACCCTAGCCATTTTAAAATGTATTGAATCAAACCCGTATTCATTATAAAATGTTATCAGCATTTCTAAAGAGGTAACAAGAATATCCCTCCCTCCAAAAAATGTAAACTCTGTGAGTTCTTATTAGCAACATTGTTGATCATCGGCTATTATTGGATCATCAACCATAGTTTGGTATTTATTTACATACATACATGCTCTCACAAAGGCAACAATTGATGTTTAAATATCTATACCTCCTCCATACCATCAAAACCCAATGCCTGCAGGAATGGAAATCTGATGCTGCACATGACTGGTACAGAGCAGGAGGGACAAGCACCGGTTCTGTCCTCCCAAGAGAACAACAGTCTTTGATTTCGAGACTTAAGTCTGGTCATCTACGGACAATGACTTTCCAGAATGGTTGCAGGGTTTTCCCACTATGTACTAAGTGCAATTCTCAGCCTGCAACCCCAAGACATATTATTGACTGTATTGACTCATCCATTGATGAGCTCTACTCTTCCCCGGCAGACACCATCAAAAATCTCAAGCTTTACAAGCTTGATACCTTAGTGTGATTGAGTGGAGATAAGAAAGAAGAAGAAGAAGATCTAACAACTGGCTTCCAACACAGGGTATCAATGCATGTTTTTGATATATAATGAAATTTTAAGTTTTTACAAATATCAAATCATGAAAACCATTGTAGTTATATTTCATTACTTTGTATTATTTTCTATTGGTTTCCAGAATGAGGTTTCAAAAAACTGGATTCAATGTCGTGGCTTGAACAAAGAATTTACTTTGTTCATCCACTATTGATTTTTCATATTCAAATTTCTCTTCTTATCTTTATATTAATTAATTTTTGTATATATATTGTTCACAATTCTTCTCAATATTTGTCACAATAAAGCAGAAGGTTGATGTATAAAATGACATTTCAAGGAATTTATTAAACTATTGTGGTTTTTCTTAATTTTAAAGTAAGTCTAGTAAATCTTTAATTGTCAGGACCATCTATTTTTGGGGTCATGTTTTATATCTTTTGTTTTTAATCATAAACTGAATTGTGGTTTTAAGTATTCCCATGTTGTGTTACGCTGTATTTGAGTATTCTTAAATCAGATAGAATATGGTTTTACGGGCTACTAACCAAAGCGCATGATATTTGAGCCCAAAAATGAATGTAGCAAGCAGACAAGCCGCAATGCACTATAGCAAAGTACCAAGGTGCTGCACGCCACCAAGGTTGTTCAAAAAAAGGTTAGATTCCCCAGGCCAAGGAAGATAAAAGAAAGACAGGTGTTGATTAGATAAGAATATTATATAAAGTAGGAATAATTCAACAAGTGCCAAGAAAAAGATAGATTTTATTTTTGTAAAAATAAAAAAAATAAAAAGTTTCAGGTAAAATTAAGGTATTCTTAGACCATCGAGTAGATGTAATATGCAAAAGTTGCAAGTATCAGCATTGGCTTCTATACCATGGATAGGTTTGTGTATTATCCCTACACTTCTCTCTGTGTGTCTCATACTATAATATATTTATAAATGTAACCCCTGTTGTATTATATTCATTATATATTTAAAAAAAAAAAACCTCTCAAATGAACTTTATTATTTTACTTTCCAAAGAGTGGGGGGTCGGTGGAAGGTTGGTTAAACCGTTTGGTTTTCGACCACTACGACCCGGGTTCGATTCCCGCATTGGACACTTTTTTCTGTTAAAAAAAAAAAAAAAACTCCAATGGCCCCCGATTCTTGCAAAAGTCCAACCCCACCAGCGAGTGCAAGTAAGTGCAAAGTCGAACTGCTTTCACATGTGTAGACATGTGGTGTGCTTACAGTAAAAAGCAGTCGCTAACTACCCACCATGATTATCATGGCCTGTACCACGTGTACTAGGGATAAGCCAAAAAAAAAAGGAAAAAATTTCCAAAGAGTGGATATAGAGAGACATTTACCTCTCTCTCTCTTCAAATATATATTTGAATTTGAATTCTGTATAGAGGATTCTTTCACTTATCTCCATCTCCATTTATACCAATAAAATTTAAATTACAAAATAAAATTTATAGTCAGTGTTGGGCATTAAAAAATTATTTTTCAATTAATTTGTTAATTGACTAAGAAATTAATTGCTAATAAATTAATTGCAATTAAATCAATTTCAATTAATCTTTAAATTGCAATTTGCAATTAAATTAATTGAAATTAATTTAATTGCAATTAAATCAAGTGCAATTAATTTTTCAATTAAATCAATTGCAATTAAATTAATTGCAATTAATTTTTAAAATTGTTTTATGAAACAATTAAAACTAACAATTAAATATGTATTAATACAGAAAAAAATAAAAATAACAGATTCAATGAAAGGTTTAAAAAATTACACTGCATAAAAAAAATCAATCCTTCTCATTGATGAACTATTCTTGTCACGTTAAGCCTTTTACATACGTGAATGTTTGTTTTGGTTAAGAATACATTGTTCTAGACTAGTGAAATAAAATGGCGTCGATAAACGAAATGAACGAAGACAGTAACATTCCAGTGACTTTTTCGGTTTCGGACATTAATGAGTCATTAGAAACATCTTCGCCTGTGCCACCAACTGACACCGCCGAGTGTTCATCTTCGCAAGCGCGGCTTTACTTGCTAGATGGAACATATTTCAAATCCTTGCTTGAAGAGTCCACTGGTAATAAAATCACAGCGCTTTGTATGAAATGTCCAAGAGATGTATTTACTAAAATTAAAGGATATCATAATTGTACGTCAAACTTTTTGAGTCACCTGAAGCGAAAACACGGGCAAGAATGCATTGAAGAGTACAAAAGATATGTAAAAAAAAAGAAATCCGAGGTAAAAACTGAGAAGTCAAATGAGAATAAAATTACACAAGAACAATTCGATGAAAATATTCTGAAATATTTTATACATTCCATGATCCCATTACGTGCAGTGGAAGATCCATATTTTTCAAAAATATTCACGGACTTGGAAATATCTGAAATGGGGCTAACTCTAATGAGTCGACGTTCACCAGGACGTCGTATAGAAAACCACTATGAAACGCAAATAGCTAAGATAAAATCGAAACTAAAAGAAGCTTCCTATGTGTGCACAGAAATAGATATTTGGTCCAGTAAAAAGAGAAGTTTTATAGGAGTTACAGCGCACACTGGATCACAAATGATCTACGCAGAGTTTCAGTGGCGTTAGCTTGTCAACGATTCAAAGGCGTCCACAGCTACAATCGACTATCCGATATAATTCAAGAAATTAACGATCATTTCGACCTCAATACGAATAAAATTGTTGCATCGGTGACGGATAATGGCAGCAATTTCGTAAAAGCTTTCAAAATGTTCGGTGTCAAATTGACCAATATAAATATTGTTGATGAAGTTATGCCAGACTCTCAGCCAACAGAAGCCTTTTCTGAATCAGATGTTGAAGATGACGAATCATCAAATTTAGAAGATCCTGAGCATTTACTTCCTGCCCATTTACGATGCTGTGCGCATACGTTAAGCCTTTGCGCAACTACGGACGCGAACAAACTTTTAAGCGAGCAAGACACCCCTCTGTCGCAAATGCATGCTGCAATCATGAAGAAATGTAATGCTTTGTGGAACACACGTTAAGTCGACCTGGTTAGACCAGATGGAATAGCTTGTTTGATGCCCTCCAGCAAATTTTCGATATTAAAGAAAAAAGCTTACTCTTACATAGATTATTAAACATAAAAAATGCTATCAAAGACAACGAATTCGAATACATACAAGAGTATTTGACGTGCACTTCGCCAGTGGCAGAAGCCCTCGACATAATGCAGAGTGAGACTAACGCATATTATGGGATAGTTCTGCCGTGCCTTCTTGCGCTGAGAAAAAAATTGCTAAAAATTGAAAAGAAAAACAACTTTTCCTTTTGCAATCTGTTGGTCAAGGCATACAGAGAGTGTGTAGAGAAGAGATTTGAAAAAATGCTTGACGTCACCACTCCTGAAGCTGAAATAGCGGCTATTGCGGCATTATCCTACCCAAGATTCAAAAATAAATGGTTGACTTGTTTTGAGCCTGCGGATCGTACCAAGATTCTAAAAGTTTTCAAGACCTGCATTTCCGAAAAAATTAGTGGAAATATAGTAGCAACAGTGGCAACAACAAAAAGTACCAAAGAAAACCTTTTTTTCAATTTTGACTCTGACTCCGATAGTTCAATCTCAGAAAAAAAAACGGATGCTCCTCCGATGCACCAATGAATAAAGCAGAACTTTTGATGCTGCATTTTTTTGCAGAGGAAAGCCAAGATTTGCAACTACTCAATAGATATCCTGGGATAAAAAAGTGTTTTTATTAAATACAACACACCTTTACCATCGTCAGCTGCAGTTGAACGCCTGTTTTCTTTTGCGACAATGACAAATCTGCCAAAGAGTCACAAATTGTCGGACAGCATGTTCGAGAAGGGAGTGGTACTGAAATGTAATTTAAATTATTACAAGAAATTATAAATTATCATTGTCTATCTAATCATGCTTAATTAAAGTTATTGATGATCATTTGCATCAGTCTTTTATTTGTTGCTAACATGTGTATTTAAATAGTTCAATAGTTATATTGTACCTGCGTCCATGTCCCACACAGGCCTGTACAGTATATTATATACCAGTTTATTATGCACCAGTAATTTTTTTATTTGTTAGATTAATTAAATTTCTCTAAACAATTAATTAATTGTTAATTAGAAAAGTGCAATTAACTGCCCAACACTGTTTATAGTTAACATTTCCTAAGCATATCTATTTGATATTTGTCTTTAAATCTTCTTTATGTATTTTTTTAAATATAATAATCAGTAAAAAGTCCGAATGGTAGTAATTTGTGTTAACTATTTATTACAGAATTGATCTGTGATACATATTCTAGATTTATCCTAGATCTGCTAAAGCACTGTCAACAGAACAATGTTCGAGATGTCACCACATCAAGCTGACTAAATTCTCTAGCTTCTTCTGTATAGAGGCAGGCCAATCTGAAGGCTATATGCCAATCTCCCAATGACTAAAGTTATATTGCCAAATTTTATAGCCCTCATGATATATGAATTATGGCCTCTTGTCTGGTAATCAGAGATTGGTAAAAGAAAAAGGGAAGAGAGAGAAATAGTTTAACCTCAATATAACATCCTCCTTTAAAACAGCAACTTGGTTATAAACTCATAATTCTACAGTCATGGCTTAGAAGATTGATAATTGCTTTAACCATGGTTATGACAGAATAAAATCTTGGCCCCAAATGAAGTTATAATAATGAGGTTCATCTATTTTCTGAATGATAACTAGGGCTAAATAAACTAGCACTAAAGTTGTATCTAGTACTCCACCTAGCATTCCTTTTAATTCATTTTGGTTTCATCCAGTCTATCTCACCTTAACCTGCCCCACTTGCCAGGGTATCTAGAGATGCAGGATCTCTTAGCCAGTTTCATCTCTCCCTGCTGTGTGATGGACCTCAAGATTGGGATCCGTACTTACTTGGAAGAGGAACTGGCTGGAGCTAGGCAGAATCCTCGCCTACGCAAGGTAACTACTTTCCCACTATGCTAAATGTATTTGCATATTTCCTAAATATACTTTCTCTCATATTGATTACTTCCTTACTCTACACAATGTAACTTTTGAAGAAATTGTCATTCCTTCAACGACCCACACTGAACTACAGGCCTTCAAAATACACCTACCTAATCAGAGACCCCTAACAATTGTGAACACCTATCACTCACACCAAAAACCAGGCTCAGAACTAGACTTAATTGCACACCTACTCGACCCCAATATACTCATCCTTGGTGACTTCAACAGCAAGCATCAATCTTGGGGCTGTTCCCTCAACAACACTGAGGTCTCAGCACCTTCATTGATGACAACAACCTCACAATTGTATCCCATGGTCCTACCTACATCTCTCACTCCTATGGAACTCCGCAAACACTAGATCTCACCATCACCCCTCCATTTATGCAACAGTTCATGAAAAACAGCATCCTGAAAAGCATCGGAAGCGACCATCTTCCTTTGCTAACAGAAATCTCCATCTCCTTCCCTAAATCCTCACTCTTCTGGAACTATAAGAAAGCCTCCTGGAATTCATTTAGAACATCGATAGATAGTCTTCTCGGCAAAATCATACTAAATTTCTCCTTGGAAGACAGATGGAAGAACTGGAAGTCTGCAGTCCTAATTTCTGCCAAACAAAATATCCCCAGAGGAAACAAAAAATTCCTGGATACAGATATGTACTGGATATTTTGAAATATGAAATAGAAGATAGGAATAAAGTTTACCTAGATCTTATTGAGTACAACAACACCCTCCTCATCAGATATTACAATCACCTTGCTTCAAATATTAAGCTTAAGGCCGACCAAATCGAACAGAATAAGTGGATTGAACTCTGCTCTTCAATTGACCCAAAAACCAGCGACACAAAACTATGGAGACTACTACATGCCCTCAATCAAGACACTCCATCTCCCAGCAGCTCAAATACTTTCATGGATAATTCTGGAAATCCCCATACAGATAAATACAGCATAGCAAATTATTTTGCCATCATTGCAACTTCACTGCAAAACTTAATTTTGATTTACAGGATAAAATAATTGTAGAAAATCTAGGCTCACCAGAAACCTTGCAAATTTCAAACCCAGCAGCAACATTTTCAGTAAACCTTTTCAAGAACATGAACTTGTTGAAGCTTTAAGTCATCTTGACTCTACAAAAGCTCCTGGTCCAGACAACATCACTGGACCCATGTTGAAAAATCTCAGCTCCCATGTTAAACTAGAGCTCTTAAACATTTTCAATTACAGTTGGAGTTCGTCTACCCTCTCTAAAGAGTGGAAACATGCCGCAATCATCCCCATCCACAAACCAGGCACGCCCGAGAACCACCCAACCAATTACAGACCTATATCTCTGACCTCTATTCCCTGCAAAATCATGGAACACATGATTCTTAATAGGCTAATTTTTTATCTTAACTCAACAACCTACTAGACCCTCATCAAAGAGCTTTTAAAGAATATCAAAGCATAGAGGATTCTCTCTCTCAATCTTTTACATTGTTAAACAAATCCAGGACAGCTTTCATCATAAACCTACAAAATCCACTCTAGCAGCCTTCTTCGACCTTTCCTAAGCCTTCGACAGAGTCTTGAAGGAAAAGCTCATTTTCAAACTCGATAAACTTGGAATAGAGGGAAGTATGCTGAGTTGGATCAGCAACTTTCTATCCAAACGCACCATACAGGTTAATTTCAACAACAACAAATCAAAAACCACTCGTTTTTACCAAGTCTACCCCAAGGGTCAATCCTAAGCCCTACTCTCTTCAATATTTACCTAAATGATGTACACACTTTCATCAAACCACCAGCTAAAATTGCCCTTTACGCAGATGATATAATCATCTGGGTCTCTAAAAACAACCTCTCCGATGCAGAACACTCTCTGAATAAAGCAATGAAAAATCTTCAAAAGGTAACCCAGAAACTGAAATTATATATCAACATCATTAAATCTGAAATTGGCCTCTTCACCATCAACAACCACCATTGCCACTGGACCCCAAATATTTCCTTGAATAACCCAATAATCCAATATTCAGATTCCCCAAGATATCTTGGTATCACACTTGACCCTGCTCTCACTTTTAAAAAACATATTAACACCATGATAAACAAAGCTAAAAATAGACTCTGAATCCTGAAAAAAATATCAGGCTTAAACTGGGATGCAAATGCCAATATCTTATGCACAATGTACCTTGCACTGGTAAGACCTTTCACTGCAATTATTCATTCAGATTAAAATAGAATATTTGATTTTTTTATGTGTACAAAAATGTTCATTAATGTAATTTTATCCCTCACTAAAATTTAATCATGAAACATTCTAAACAAATATAATTAAAAAAGACCTAATATAGATATTTTAAATAGTTCTAACTATTTGTGCACATGTACACAAATTCATGCAATGTTTAAAAAATTAATATTTTGGGTTCTATTGAAAACATTTTATTTTAAGAGATTGCTTCATAATTTGAGTTGACTAATTAAAATGACTGAAAGGAAGAGAATTCTAGTCAACATTCCAGGCCATTTATCCTCACTAGGTAATCTGAGAAAACTGCTCTCTCATGTGTCCTAAGCTATCTCCCACATAGCTTACTCTGCTGGTGTATTTGAAGGATATGTACGCCAAGATGGTGTCGGTATCACCAGATGAACCGACGGAGGAGGAACACCAGCAGGGAGGTGTTACCAAGCCCCGGTACATGGTGTGGAGGGAGTCCATCTCCTCCACCTCTACCCTGGCCTTCCGCATTGAGGGAATAAAGGTTGGTCCCTTTGTTGCTCCAATTTTTCAATCCCTCACACTCAAGATACCCTGGGGCAATTCAAAACTCTAATTGATGTATATACTTGACCTTGATCACCTTATGTTGTTGTTGTTTCTTATCTCCGTGTGTAAATATTACACAAATTCCATGAGTTCATGCTCCTCGAGCTAGTTTATGATAAGCAGCGGCCTCTCCCAAAGGTTCTGTTTAGTACATCTAATGCAATCCAAAATGTGTTCTGGAGCTGCAGGTACCAAACTACATTTTGTGCAAGTGGGGTAGATTTTGTTATTATTTTCTATCTTTATTGGCTTGAGATGGCCTGTTCTAAATCTTGTTAGTGTTGTTTGATGCTGTCTATTTCTGATGTTAAGAGCTCCTCCTGGGTTCACTCCACTGTACCAACTTTGCTTAGGTGGGATCCGCCAGTTCTTGTTTATTTTTGTTTTGGCTACTGTTTCTATTTCTTTAAAAGTACGTTTATTTTTCTGTGGGAAGGGTTCTTTTGTGCCTTTTTCCTCTAGCGCATCAGCAGCTTCAATGCCAACATGTGAGGGTATCCATTGAAGGTGAATTTTTGAGGTTTTTAAGAATTTTTGGAGATAACCAATTATGTTCCTGCTTACTTTGTCTCTAAGTTCCCCTGTGTGACTCAAGTGTTCTATGGCACTTCTACTATCAGTAAGAATCCATATATCTTGATAATTAGTATTTCTGATGGATTTTAAGGCTTCATAGATGGCTATAAGTTCTGATCTGAAGACTGAGCAAAATTCTGGGTTTCTTCTGTTTATTTTCTCAATGCCTTTTATGGTTTTAATGAGACAGCCACTGCCAGTGTGTCCCAACTCGTCTCTGCTACCATCGGTATAGATAGTTATTGCATTTTTTTAGGAATGTTATTAATTATTCCTAATGATAATTGTTTTAAGTATTCTTGATTTTGTTATTTTTTGTTGGTGGGTTCATTTAAAGTGGCATTAAAAATAACATTTTGTAGTGGTTCACATGGAGAAATTTTTTCTGCAAAATAATTTTTTTCCACTTTATATTTTAAAAATCCATTTCTTTTGGCAAGATGGAGAGGACCTTCTTTTTTGAGTCTTAGATTGGATTCCCAATTAAGTATGTAATTGGAAGTTCTGTGCTCTTGTTTCCATAACTCTTGATTTTGTTTATATATTTTTGCAGATTGTAGCTTCTCCTATCCTTTAAGGGCATAATGTCTGCCTCGTAAAGTACAATATTATTAGGGCAGGTATTTCGAAGACCTGTAATAATTCTAGCTGCACTTAGTTGTATCCTTTCCAGTGATTTTAGATTTGTTTCAGATGCTGTACCATATATTTGATATCCATATTCCAGGATAGGTCTAATTAGATATGTGCAAGTTGATTTTAGTGTTGTTGCATCAGTTCCCACTCTCTTCCTGAAATATATTTCAGGAATTTTAGTCTGTCTCTTCCTTTTCTACTAACTTCTTCAATATGTTTACTGGAGTTAATTTCTGGATCCAGGGTGTAGCCAAGATATTTAGGATGTTTATTATATTGTAATTGTTGTTCTTTCACAATAATTTTTGGTCTTATTTTGTATAGTTTCTTATCGGTGGTAAAAAGACAGGTGTCAGATTTTTGGGTGTTAAATTCTAATTTATGTTTATAACCAATTTTTTTTTTAGATGGAGAAGAGTTTGTTCAAATCCTGTTCAGCTTTTTTCCAATTAGTGTTGCTGCTCAATAGAATAATGTTATTAGCAAAAAATTCAATATTGGGTTATGTGAAATTTTTTTCTTCTATGCCTGCAATAAATTGGGTGAAGAGAGTTGGGCTAAGGACTAATCCTTGTGGTACTCCTTGGTAAAATTTGAAGGTTTTTAGATAGAGTGCCATTATATTTTACCCTGATGTATCTATTTTTAAATAAATCATTTAGCCATATGATAGCTTTTCCATCAATTTTGAAATGTTTGTATAATTAACTTATTTTTCCATACCTTTTCTCAAAAGCTTGTGTAAAGTCCAAAAAAATAGCTATGGTGTGCATCTTTTACTTTTTGTGTGAAAAATAAGAGTTGGTCTATTGTCCCATGTCCTTTCCTAAATTCATATTGTTTTTTTTTGGTAAAATATTTCTTGTGTCCAGGTGGTAGGTGAGTCGTCTGAGTATAATTTTTTTCTATTAATTTGCATCAAATACTTGTGAGGGAGGGCTGGTAGTTTTTTGGGTCATCAGCAGATTTGTTAAGTTTTTTTAATAGGAATTTTTGTTGCAGTTTTCCAGTCTCTTGAGGCAATTTTCCAGGAGTCCTTTAAAATATCAAGTAGTCTTTCTTTGCCCTTTTGCCCAAGTTTTATATCATTTGAGCCTGGATTCCATTTGGCCCAGGAGTCTTGTTTAGGTCAGTGTTTTCTAATGCATAATCTAGCTTTTTCATATTGATTTTTTTCATGGAAAATATTACGAGTTCTTTTGACATTTTTACAGCCATTAATAATATTTTGTGCTTTTTCTTTTTTCAATTTTCTTATCTTTTACTTCAAATTTGATTTTACTACATATTTGATATGAATATCCTAAAATATTAGCAGCATTTTTGTCATTATTTTTTGCTGGGGTACCATCTTAATCATATTTGTGTATTAAGTTTGTGATTGGGCTCTGTCAATTTATTTTGCCAAATGCCAAAGTTTTGTATTTGGGTTTCTTGGGGTTCAGATTTTCTCCTCATTTTTTTACCTCTAATCTTAAAGTTTGCCATATTTCCATTTTCCCCCACTATTGTGTCCACAGATCCTGATGGAAACCATATGGTTACAGAACGCAGACAACACCACCAGCAGGAACTTCCACAGAGTCAAGGGATGCTCAGAAATAACCGCCATCTTTGCCAGGTTCCTGGAAGGTTACCCTCACGCTGCTGTAAGTATTCCCTCTTTAAAAATCCTGAGTTCAACTGACCCGGTTGATGGACCTCAGCAATGGTCCCACTCCAGGGATACGGAGGAGCTGCGCCTGTGCTCATGTTAGAGTTGGCAGCAAAGGCTTCCATGTTAGGAACAGCCTCAAATTACAGGCAAAATCAGGCTTTCACCAAAGTGTGCCTGGATCATGGTGCCATGATCAACAAAAGCTGCACCCCTATACCCCATTCCATGAGAGCATGAACTCATGGAATTTGTGTAATCTTTACACAAGGGGATAAGAAACAACAACAACAACAGTATTCCCCCCCAGCCTCGCCACATAGTCTCAAAACCTACTGATCACATCTTTTCTGGTTCAAAAACTGCATTGAGACAATTCTTCTTTTCTATAAGTTCATCATCATGATATGAAGTTATGGGGCTACACCAAAGATCCAAATTGTGCCTGCAACGTCCCACAATCAATGTCCCATATACTAGATGACTGCCCGCTGTACAAATTCAATGGAGGAATCTCCAATCTCCATTCTGTCACCCCGGAAGCCCTGAACTGGCTGAAGGCCTTGCCTCTCAGACTTTAATGACCGATATGTCCTCACTTCTTTTTTCTAGATTTAATTCATTTTGTCTCCTCTCTAATTGTAAATACGCTGCTGTACACCTCATAAGCATAAATAAATAATCATGATGGTACTGTTGCTCATGTTGAACTGGGTGAAACAGTGTGACTTTGTGCCAACATGAATATTGATGTCTGACAAGAGTTAGCATTGCTACACATGCTGACTGTATTTCTTCATTAACCATTGATCTGACAATGTTTCTCCAATCTACCCCCAATAAAAGTAGTCACAAAAAGCCCTTCCTAACATGCTCTTATATATAATTAACAACATACATTATCTGAATGGGTACAATTTGGACTATAGATTAAAACTACAAGATAATGAGACCAAATAAATTAATTCATTGATATGTTATTATTAATTAATTATTAACTACTCTTAATTTATTTGGATTCGGTGTCTCATTACCTTGTAGTTCTAGCATACATTATCTGAAACCCCTTAATGAAAAAATTATATAAAGGACCCAAAAAATAAAATTGAATATGGAAAAATAATTTGAACAATGATATCAACCAACCATAACCATATACAGTTAAACCCCTCTATAGTGAACCCCAATGGGACAGAGTCATGGTTCACTATAGCCAAGGTTTGGCTATTTTTTTTTTTTTTACCTTTCAGAATTTTTAGACTGTATAATTAAAGGACAGCCATACACACAGGAAAAAGGGTGCCTCCTAATAATGGTTACTTTATTTTAATTCCCTTAATTGACCAATTTCCTTACATTAATACTGAATAATAAAATAAATCATTTAATGATAGGTTCTTATCATTATAGCATACATGTACCTCTATGTCTAATTTAAAAATCGGACAAATCCTGATCAAAACTTTATTAATTATATGCTAAAAGATCTAAAATTATTTTTAAACATCTTTATCATATAAGTTGACTTTAAAAATATATATCTTTAATACTATCTGTAATAGCCTACAGCAAAATTAGAACATAAATGAAAATAAACAATGCCGCTAAATATATTGTTTTAAAATTGCCATCTGTGAGCTGAAAAATACTCAAAATTTTGTTGTTTTAAAAATTTATTAATTTCAATTTTAAGTTCATTATAAGCCTAGTATTTTAATTAGATTTTATTACAGTCGAACTTGGATAATTCGAACCCCAAGGGACCATAAAAAAATTCGAATTATCCAAAAATTCGAATTAAAAACGGAAATTCTATTTATAGGAAATTCTAGGGACCAAGATAAATATTCGAATTAAAGAGGTTTTTGAATTAAAGAAGTTCGAATTATCCAAGTTCTACTGTATTTTGGAACTATTAGGTTTGTTATAGCGGCATTTCATTATTTTTAAAATGGCAAAGTTTGTTATAACGATGGTATTATCAATGGAATGGAATTGGGAATTTCCTTTGGTTCCCTGACAGAGGGAAACATCCAAAACATTATTATCTGTACCATACTTTAAAACATGAATTGGCAGCCTACAAGACCATCTACTTGCTACCTTCCATCTCAAAAATTTGTATAGCATTAAGAAGGCTGAGAAAATCCCTAGAAGAAAAAAAAAAGAGTCCTCTAAGACCTGAACAATGTGAATACTTTGGTTACCAAGCAAAGCCCCCAACATTGAACCAGCTAGTTGTTATCACTGAAAAAATAAAAAGAGCCATGAATTAGGCCAAATAAAATGAGCTACGTTTTTTGACATCCGCAAAAAGCTTACAAGGGCCCTTCTTTTTAGCCAACAGCTAAGAAAATACTTATAAATGACTGCGGCGTATAATTATAAAGCTATACAAACAGTTTAACCGCATAAGTTTCTTTTTTATTTATGAAAAATCATTTTTAAAAATGATTTTTCATAAATAAAAAAGAAACTTATGCGGTTAAACTGTTTGTATAGCTAAGAAAATCCTTACTGGGATCCCTCAAGGTTCAACCACTGGACCAACCTTACTTGACATATACATTGGTGACTTTCCCTGTATTGAAGAAGCATCACTACACATATTTGCTGATGATACCGCCATTTCAGCCTCTGCATATTGTTGCACCAAGTTTCGGTTTGGCAGATTCTTCAGCCTTGATTCTCTCCTGCGCCATGGCTTGCATCTTACCAGAGCGTGTTTCAACCATCCTACAAATTTATATAAGGGAATAATCAGATAACTACTTTAAGTAGCCTCCAGAATAATTTATTTATTTCTCACATTAAAGTTAAGAGAGCTGTGAAGTCACACAGTGTACCAAAATACAATTGGTGATTTTTATAGTACATAATCTGTTTATAATATATTGTTGCATTGTTGGTTAACAAAGAATAACTTCCGTGGGTATAAAAGGATCTTTAGGACTTTATTTAAGCCTAATTGATAAAATAATTACAGAAGAGTGCAAAAAATAAAACAACAATAAAGAAAACAGCAATTACAAACTCACCAACTGCAGCACAGTGAAGGAAAGCAGATGCAGAACAGGAGACAGAAGTTGGTAGAATCTTCCAGGAAGTACACAGGTGTCGGCGGTAAGCAGCAGTCTGACCTCTTGAGACAGCCGCGTTTACTTGGAGTCCACCACGTAGCTTCGTTCTTCTTCTCCACTTCTTATCTTTCTTCCCCCTGGCATGAGTTTCTCATTCCTATATATCACGGAGTAGATCTTTCCAGAACAGTCATGGTTGGTTAGCCAATCAGAAAGCTGCCAGCACTAAGCCTTGCGCAATCGCTTTAGATTGGCCAATCAGTTGTCTTCCGCCTTTTCTACATTATTCTTAACGCTCTAGAACATTCTCTCTCCATTCTGGAATGTGCTTTTATTTCTACGTAACAATATATTTTGTTTAATAAAATAAATAAATATAAAAATCAATTTGAATTTGAAATTTATAAAAAATAATATTACAAATTAAAATAAAAAGGCACATTAGCCACGATATACATCCGACAGACTTCAAATGAAACTCCCAGAGGTTTCAACCTTTGCCACAATTTGGTGCAAAAAAATAGCGAGTCACAATGAACCCTCAAAAAAGTGAAGCAAGCATCTTCTCCAGAAAAAAAGAAAAAAAAAAGACACAATTAAAGAAACCATTGGATGAATTCTTCGTTTTTTACAATATTAAATGGAAAGACAATATTCGGTACCTTGGGATGACCCTAGGTATCGAAAATAGGATCAATCTGGCAAAGGCAGCACAACACCGACTATACATATTACTAGGACCAAAAAGCAAATTATCCCTTCATTACAAAAGAACCATTTACATAGAGGATAATGACTATCGATACTATAAATATTTTTGAAATTCAACAAAAAAATATTCTTCTTCTTTCTTATCTTCATGGTGGGTAGTTAGCGACTGCTTTTACTGTAAGCGCACCACATGTCTACACATGTGAAAAGCAGTTCGACTTTGCACTTACAAATGTGCCAGAGCCCCGTTTGGTTACTTGCACTCGCTGGTGGGGTTGGACTTTTGCAAGAATCGGGGGCCATTGGAGCATTTTTTTTTTTTTAACAGAAAAAAGTGTCCAATGCGGGAATCGAACCCGGGTTGTAGTGATCGAAAACCAAACGGTTTAACCAGCCTTCCACCGACCACCCGTCAAAAAAATATTGATATAATTGATTACTTCCTATTCTTAGGATCCAGGATGGGAGGTTTTTTAAAGAAGAGAGAGAAATAAAAAGAAGAATATCCCTGAGAAGGTATGCTTTGATAAAGTCAGAAAAGATTTTGAAAGATAAATGCATTTCATTCAAGACAAAGAAGAGAATTGTAGAAGCATTTGTATTCCCTATGGTCACTTATATGGAGGGGGGTCGGTGGAAGGCTGGTTAAACCGTTTGGTTTTCGACCACTAGGACCCGGGTTCGATTCCTGCATTGGACACTTTTTTCTGTTTAAAAAAAAAAAAAATGCTCCAATGGCCCCCGATTCTTGCAAAAGTCCAACCCCACCAGCGAGTGCAAGTAACCAAACGGGGCTCTGGCATTTGTAAGTGCAAAGTCGAACTGCTTTTCACATGTGTAGACATGTGGTGCGCTTACAGTAAAAGCAGTCGCTAACTACCCACCATGATTATCATGGCCTGTACCACGTGTACTAGGGATAAGCAAAAAAAAACTTATATGGATGTGAAAGCTGGACTCTCAGAAAATAAGAAAGAAAAATATTTGAAGTCTCTGAAATGTGGACAATGAGAAAGATACTCAGAGTGCCATGGGCAGATAAAAGGTCAAACGTTTCAAAATTAAATGAATTAATTATGTTAGATCCCTAGAATCCCAAATATGCTTTGGAGCAAATGGTTTAGAAAATATGTTGTTGTTGAGATGAAGGCAAAGACCTGCAATGAGAGAAAACTACCATAAGATCACTAGATGAGCTGTGAATGATAGTTACTAACAGGTCAAATCAGAGATTATTTGTCCATAGTGTCATCAAAGGTTTAACTCTAATTGATAGATGCTAACAACAATAATATTTAGAATTAAATTGCGAAATCTTTTAAATGTTATTATTATTTTTTATTATTTATTTTTGTTTATTATTTCTTAATATATATATGTCATAATTTGTATAGTTAATGCCAAAAGATATAATTTATTTCCGTCGAACTAAGTATGTAAATATGTTACCATTGTGTTAAAATGTAAATATGTAAATTCCTCCATGTATAAAAGCTGGACAAAAAATAAAGGTGGCAGACATCGCGGGTGCGCTGTTCCCTAGGCATAACGACTGCGCCTCGTCATTTAGCTACGACATATATGTATATCATAATTTTATTTCAAAGATCATAGTCTTTTGTGAGTTAAATATTTATTTTTGACTCGTGCTTTAGATGTTGTATAAAATTGCGAATATCGCGTGAGAACGCCCTTAGAGCCTTAGAATAATTTTTAACGCCTTGCCAAATGTTTTAAATTTTGTTTGCTCCTGTCGAGGACAAAAGATTTTAAATGAAACGTCGAGATAATAAAAAAGATTTACTGGCCGAAGTATCTTTAATTTGAAGAACTATGAATGCCGGTCAGGCAGCCTCTATCTTTACTCCTATACTGATAATACAAATTATGATCAAGGTGAAACTTTAGTGAGGCTTTAGACTGGCTGTTGATCTGGATCCATTCATAGTACAGGAATTTGTTTAATTTACAGGAAGACACTAAACAACTATAAACACATCTTCAAACAGTTGAACTCTTTAATGATTTCACCCAAGTTCTCATCTAAAATGTTGTGGTATTTCAGGAACACTATCTCTGCCGCCTCAAGTCGTTACGACAAGTCCTCCAGTATTCCAGGTTCTTCCAGCTCCATGAAGTAAGTTAGATTTTCCTTTTCTTAAAATACCCAATGGATGCTTCCTTTCTCCAATGGAGATATTTTGATGCTTCCTAAAAGGATTATTATTTTTTATATGTGCAACACTTTTTAGTTCAAATTTGAAAATAAAGAGTGAAAATAGCTTGTTTAATGTAACCACACAGGAGACAAAATGGATGGATCGAACAAACACATAATAAATAATTTTATTTATATTGTCATTTTCCATTTAATTTTGTATTTTTATTAGAACTAAATAAATATATATATATAATTCCCATTATGATTGTAGTAACAGAAAGCAAAGCTTTAAACTATTTAAAGCTTACCAGTATACATAGTCTGGGACCACACATCCTTCTCATACAGAATGCCATTGGTTTAGTATAATGCTCAGCATACAGTCCCGTGACTTGTATAACCAAAATTAAAATAAGGTAAAGGGACAGTGCATCAAACAGAGCCCTCATAACACCCACAGCTGTGTAATCTGAAATCAACATCTCTCAAATGTCAAGATTCCATCAGCTTTTTCTCTCTCCATGATTGTGAAGTTCTCATTTTAAAACCCTTGCTTCTCTGTGTCCTTTATCACTCCACTTATGACTGTTTATCTCAACAAAACCTCAACACCATCTGAATAACTACTCAACTTTATTACATGCTAGGCAACCATTGGAATCACTGGCTTTAGTCACATACAATAGGGTTCTGTCCTCCCAAGAGAACAACAATCTTTGATTTCCTGACTTAAGTCTGGTTATCTACGGACAATGACTTTCCAGAATGGTTGCAAGGTTTCCCACTATTTACTAAGTGCAATTCTCAACCTGCAACCCCAAAACACATTATTGGCTCATCCATTGATAAGCTCTGCTCATCCCCAGGAGACACCATCAAAAGTCTCAAACTCTACAAGCTTGATACCCTGATATGATTAAGTGAAGATAAAAAAAAAGAAGACATACAATAGGGTTCTGTTCAAGCTGAGTTTGCCCAAGACTTAGTTATAATGTACTAATAAACTTTTTTCATATAGGTGCCTGAAAATCTCAAATTTGATATTAATCTAAAACAAGTTCTGCAGCCAAATAAAACCACATTCTTTTCAGGTGGAGGTTTTCTGTTATAGTGATCCTCTTGTTTGAATTTTTCTAACACTCCTCAACTTGCCTGTGTGTTGTAAATAGACTTGATATGTATTTTATACTCATTTATACTTTAGGATGCAGTAAGACCCTGCTAAAAAATGAACCAAGAATTTAGTTATGTTTCCTCATAATGAACTTAAGGTTCTCCCCAATTCCATTCCATTGGAAATATCATTGTTATAATAAAATTTGACTCTCCTTTAGCAAATTTAAAGTCCCAAAATAAAAAATTCTAATTAAAATAGTAGGCTTATAACATGAACATAAAATTTTAAAACATCAAAATTTTAATAAAGTTCCAGCTTACAGATCTTGATTCCAAATTCACTAGCGGACAATTCAGAAAATTGATGTGTTGAACAAAGAATATATATTTTTAATCAAATTAATTTTAAATGTTTATATATATGTTATAATTATAAATTTGTTTGATATAGAATTTGCTTAGGTTGTTTAAGGATTGGAATTGTTGAACCATTTGCTTGATTTTGGTATACATAAATATTGTGGTATGGGTAAGCAGTCCTGGAACAGATATTAATAAAATGGTTTAGATATATTAGAATTAGCTTTAAACACAAGTTAATAACACCAAATCCAAACACTATTCATTAATTTGGATTTGGTCTTATTACCTTATGTTTATGATGGGTTCCCCGGTTTGGATATTTGAAAAGGGAGGGTACACGATGTGACTTATTAAAGTTTCCTTACTTAAGTATATATATATAGCAATTTAGGCCAACAACCCCATGTATATAACCCGCAGCAAGACCTTAATGTTGTATAATAGCAGCACAGCTGTCAGTGATGCACTATCGGCATATGTCTTTACATCATCACATGTAATGCAATTCGTGCAAACAGGATAAATAAAATAAATAAAAAAAAAGAAAAGGGGGGAAAAACTCTGTAATTGATTAAGAGTTGAGCTAAAGCAAGGATTGAGCATATAATATTGTCAGAACAATGGTCTAAAGATGGAAACAGCCGCGACACTATTATACAATTTCATCAGACAACCCATGAAATCGTTATTAAATTGGGCAATCTATAAAACACTGAAACACAGACACTCTCGGCAATGTATGTGGCCGGTAATTTATGGGAGACTTGATTATTAGTAACATTCCCTTCAAATAGGTAATAAACATACAACATTTCATTTAAACAGTGGGAATAGCACCATAAGGCAAATTATGTATGAAATAGGTAACAGAGGAAACAAGAAAATTTCTCTAGATATTTATTTAAATATCTTAAAATTTGGGAACATGTCTATACTGACGAGATATGCTATTTACATAGAAATTTAGATAGAGGTGACCTGAAGTTACTTTATAGCCCTTTAGGGCCCATGCGAAATCTAGGTTGGTTACTACACAAAAAGGGGGGGGGAAACCTAGATCTCCATCTATTCTAGCGGGAAAAAATATATGAACCCTAACACTCCTTTTTAAGTCACTTAAAGCCCTTTAGGGCCCATTCAGAATCTAAATAGATTAGCTTCTGTTCGAAAAATAAAAAGGGGGGGGGGCTAAACCATAATGGCGAGGGGCTTACCTTCTCTCGAAAGCGGCGGCAAGGTCTGGTCTCCTCTACGTCTCAGGCCCGACTAAAAATCGTCCTTCTCACTGAGCGACTTCGATCGAATCTTGCCTTTTGGCAAAGAACCTCCTCTTATTCATGTCTCTCTCCATTTTCATTCGCCGAAAGAAACACCAATCAAAATGGCCAACGCTCCAGTATCAATTTCATAGACGCCCCAGGCCTCATCAAAATAGAACATATAGTATTACCAAAACAAAAAAAATCTAAAGAGAGAAACAACCACGGCACTAGTGTAAGATTTCAGACTCCAGGCCTCTTCCATCAAAATAGAACATATAGTATTACCAAAACAAAAAAAATCTAAAGAGAGCAACACCTACGGCGATAGTGTAAAATTTCAGACCCCAGCCCCCTCCCCTCCACATGGATTGAAATAAAATCCTCCCTTTTTCTCGGGACGATATATATATATCGCCCCCCCTCCGTCTTAGCTAAAATTGACACAGGTCCCTTTTCACTTGAACTGTAATATAACGCTTTCCTTTCTCGGGAAGGATTTTTTTATAAGGTTCAGTCTTTTAGAGATCTTCCTTCTCCATTTTTTTTTTTTTCTGGTCACCTTTACCTAAATTTTTGGTGAGGGGAATATATGTACATATGAAACAACAGTTTCCAGCTCGGATGTCTCTGGATGTCTTCTTCTTTACCAGGCATCAGCTTTCGGCATGGAAGTCTGGTGTCATCTGTTGTCTAGGTTTCTGGGCAAAAAGAATGGTCTGTAAGTCTATGTGGGAGGGAAGCCATGTATCCATTTGATTTGATTATACATACGCCTTCTGTTGGGGTATGGTTACAAAAACGTGCCCCAACAATCCTCCCCCTGCCAAGTAATGGACAAATGCGTTTGTGCTATTCATTATTCATCTGCCTTTCATCAGTTACTATGAAAGCAGGCCCATTTCTAGCAAAATGCATTTTCCATTACTAGGTGAAGCCAGGTGTACCGAAACCTATAGGGAAGATAAGGCTAATCAAAATGATGGTATGCTATTCTAGATGTTTATTATTCCGAACATTAGTGGGCATTGTGCATCCTGGCTAAGGGGTTTTTATGTGTTATTATTCTGTCAGCACACTGTTATCAACATAGGTTATGGGGGACAGTCATATCATATGTATGGAAGTAAGCAAGGTCATCTGTCTTACCATTCATGGGTATATATACCACCCTTCCACTTTCTTCTTTGGCCTTGAGGAGTAGGCCCTCCTTGTGGTAAGTCCTCTCAACCCCATCCTTGCCTCTTGTGGTGCTGGATTCATTGCTACCTTCTTTCTGCTAACAATACAGTTAGAGCATTTCCCTATTACATATTATATATAAAAATTTGGGCGCCAAGAAGTCGTTTAGAAATAACTGACTAGTCCAACTCCTAAAACATGCCAGCATCTTTATTTAAGTACCAATCAAGACATTCGTGTGGTATAGTTATACATATACAATCAAAGGAAAGGATAATTATAGTTAGCTGAAAGAAATATCTTGATACATAATGATTAGCCTATGACATGATGACTTTTGCTAAATAAAAAAAAAAAAGGTTACAGAAAACAAATTGTGAAAGTAATTATTAAATAAGGCACGAAATATGTAATGATAAAATGAATCCTTCCATGTTATATGATGGGTATAATATATATATTGAAGAAAACACGTATCATGCAGATAGTGATTAAATATGATAAAAAATCATCCCATGATAGATGATAAAGAAAACTACTACAAAATTATATATGATGACAAAATATATATACTTATACAAGTAAGGCGGATAAAAGACAATAAGGATAAAATAGATCATGCCTTGAGGGAAGAATAAGCCATGACAACATGTTAAAAAAAAATCGCAACATGGCCGGTAAATATTACTAATATCATGAATATCAAAGGAAATAAAATTGTTGAAATGAATAGCATATGATTATAATATAATATATATGATATAAAATAATAACATATTCAATTAGAAAATGAAAACACATTATATATATTTGTGCGCTGAAGGTTCAAGGTTTAGTATCTCAGTTAAGTTTTTCAATCTTATTCAGTCTGGAATCACGAGTTGGTCACTGGGTAATATTCGTCTATCCCGATCCTACTGGAGGGTGTGTTTTCTCTTATGTGTTAGATTCCTCTGTTACAATACTCTCAACTCAGATGGGTACGTCATTTAGAATCTTGGTCAAATGGAACATAGCCCAGACCTCTATTAAACTACACAGTCCATTTAAATCTAGGGTGACAACCGTATGAAGAAAGCTCTCTGTTTGACAGAGAAACTAATCAACTTCTCCCATTTTGTTTGTGACTCCGTTTACCTTGTCTCTGGGGTGTGTACAGTTCAGCTACCTCCCCCTTCCAAGAAATTCATATTACTTTCATCTACTAATATACCCTCTATTCATTGGCCTGAATCCTACAAATCTACATCTTATAAATTTGAATTTTATCAATCTGAAATTTTGGTTCTTTTACAAATTCCTTCAGAATTCTACTCCCTGTATAACTGCTCTTAATTCTACTGTCCTCAATACAACACTTCTAAAACTTTGACTCATTGGCTCGTTCTGGCGTCTCGTTCGCGGTCCTTATAGTTAACTAATACTTTAAAATCTTATCCTATCATGAAACGAGTTTAAACTCGTTGAAGGTCCTAATAATTACTTATTCTGCCTCTCGAATCGGTCTTATGCTCGAATTCATTCCAACAAAACGTATGGCAGGGCGAATCCTTTATTAGAAGAAACTTCTGCTAGCTATGGGGGATCAAACTGGTACCAAAAAAATTCAATAGACGGAAACTACTTCGTCTAGAATAACTGGGCAATCTCTGCCTACATGCCAATCTTACAGGACCTCCCGTCTGGAATACCCTCGCTCCAGCCACGCTAAAAACGTCGAAACTACGGTGTCAGATCGGTTACCCAAGGTCGCGCCGTTATACCCCAGGCTATACGGCATGGCTAAAACAAATCCCCCATCCTGCATAAAATTCAATCTATACCTCTTCGTTTCCTCTAATGAGGAGAAGTTTTGTGGGTTTCCTGGTCTGATCATAACCTCCCACAACCTTCCAGTCTGAGAATCAAGATATGATCATTATCTACGACTCTTAAAATTCAAGTTGATATAAATAACAAAGAGTACTTGTTTACCCTAGTAATAGAAATTAAAATTTTATACTCCCGAAAGGGGAGACCTAACAAAATGGAGCAAATACCTTTCCTAACAATAGAGTTTTTACAGTCCTGTGAGGCTATCGTTCCTAACAAATAAAGAAATCAAAATTGAAAATTGAACCTATTAAATTCCCTAACACGCTCTAAAGTAATTTTGGTCTAACAGTATACTAGTTTTTAACCTTCTCATCATTTATTCCACTTCACATTCATACAAAAAAAAAATTCAGTCACTGTGGGCATTCATTCTAAAGTTAAAAGCTGCTATAGACGCCAAAACACTCAATAATCTCTATCAAATAAACCCTAACAATTTCTAAATTCCAGGACTAATGTGAAATCAAATAAAGTTTTCTAATTAAAACAAATTGGGAACTAAAGCCCTAGGTTACTCAAAGAAAATGCCTCTGTACAAGCTCTATATATACTAACACTTTATACTCGATAAATGATTGTTAACAATAATTGTTAACAATTCTAAATAATCTGGAAGCTAACCTACCAAAAAAAAAAAAAGAATCAGTGTAACTTCAAAAACTGCCCTTGCCTTGACACTAAGCGACTTTTCACGACAATTCTATAAAGACACACACAAATTATAATGGTGAATAAAGGACCATTAAATGTGACACCTCATAAAAGCGGATTGAGTCACTCCCCTAGCCACCGTGGGTGAAGTCACTATCTTCTTACTTCATCGTGCGTCTGTCCCCTTTGCAGTAGTCCGACCTCAACACTCTATTGAAAGATGGATTTATAGGGTTTATGATTCACTACCCAACACTAACATTCTCAAGTGCTTTCCAAGGATCGACTACGGTCTGGGCCTACTTAACTTCTACCCCTGGCTTAGGGTCCCTATACTTCACAACTTTACTCTGAAAGATTGACCTTTCATGTCCTCATTAGAAACCTATTTCAAAGCTACTACCTGAAGGCCAGGGATTATAGGGTTTCTGAATTACCCAACACAAGCCATAGGATGCCTATTAGGTTCGTTGTTTTAGACATAGCCCCCCTCTAAGTTGTGATTTCCTACACCTTCCTTCACCTATTACTCCTGATAATAACTAAAATTTCAGATTTACACTAAATAGTTAATTCACAATGGTATACATTATTCTCATTGGTCTTTGAAACTCGGGTTTTAACAAGAAATAGTTTGTATAGAAAAAAAAAAGGAATCCCAATGAAGTTCTACTTAAAAAAAAAAAGGTTTTTAAATGAAAAAAAAAAAGGTTGAAATCTCTAAACTTCTCATTCTATCGAGCTGATTCTCCGTACACACTCCAAAATCCTAGTTAGTGGCGACAGTCTAAGCAGAATTTACACTGTGTGGGCCTTTTCACCCTTGTAGACCTGCGTAAAGTTAAACTGTTCACACTAACTCTGTCAATTTCCCCTCGTCTCATTACTTCTGAGTCCGCTCTGGTTCTATTGTTGGATAAAATTGTAACATAACAATAAAAAGAAACTAAAATTTTCCTAAATCATATCCTGACAGGTTGTACAAGCTCTTCAAAACGGTGTGTCATATTAAAACAAGGTTGTGAGACAACTCTTAATTATATACTATACTAAAAATGAGGCTGAGTCAATTCTACACTAGGAGAACACGAAAACCCAATATGTCGTTCTTGCAGCGAGCATGGGGCCCTATCACAACCCCGAAGTACAAGGACAGACTGCCTAAGGTCTTGTGACCGACTAGTAAGCAGCGGGATGCCGTTTCTCGTGTTGAGGGAGCGATGTCAGTAGGACAGAGTTTCCTGGTATTCCCTCTTATCTGGCACGACCGGTCGGGGTGAACAGTCGCGTCTCGTGAAAGGAGGAAATATCTGAGTTCCCCCCTCTTGCTCTAACTGTTGGGTCGATTTGGCTCATGTAAATAGTAACTCTTATACTATATCTAAAATCTCTCATATAACTTATTAAATAAAACGGTGTAAAAACGGTGTTCTATACAAGGATAAGGTTGTGACAATTTTCTCTAAATGACACACTAATATTAAAACAAATTGTGAAGATCTTTAAAGATGGCAACAAACACTACAGTAAGGTTGTGAGACGGTATTCTGCACAAAGACAAGGTTGAGACAAATAACACACAAACCCTGAAACATGGTGTTAAAGCTCCTTTCAACACTTAGCACTAGAACACATGTTAAAAAAAAAAAAACTGCAAACTGTTTAAAGTTCACCATAACACTAAGACATATTTGCTATTTAATATATAACCTAATATTGTAATTAATAAAGACCTATCTATATTAAATAGTGTATACTGTTGCCGAAACTTATGTAAATCAGCTTACACAAACCCCCAGTGCATAATATGTCTTATTTTAAAAGGAATAGTTCTATCGAGGCGATATTGCGGTCGACAGCTACGCTTTATACATTAAATGTACTTTCTTCCATCAATCTTTATCTACTATTTACAAAACCCTTTATCCAACTTTTTTTCAATTCTTTCTCTTTCAACATCTTTCTGCATCTTTCTATCTCTTCCTCATCAACATTCAACGCTTTCTCACTCTTTCATCATCCTTCATCATCCTCAACGCCTTTCAACTTACTTCCATCGCATCTCTCTTCAACGCCTTCAACACATTTCATCTCTTATTCATCACCTTATAACACAGTTCAACGCCTTTTTCATCATATTTCATCGCCCTTCCATCACTTTCAACACCTCTTTCATCCCTCTGAAGTCTCTTCGAAACCCGTCATCGGGATCTGGATCCCGATCTATTATCACTCTTAATTTTGAACTACTCTATTCCAACAGCCTATGACCCTTAAGCTTTATAACTCCATATACACTCGGCGGGGTAGTTACCTTGTTAAGAAAACCTATAATGTCATAGATCATTTAGAGAGAGAACATAACAAATTTGTGCGAATAGTTTGCTTCAACTATTGATTGTAAGCCTATTAAACTCGTTCTCTTTAGGTTGGCTCGCTCATTAGTCTTCGATTTTTTTCATTCAATGGTCATATTGAGTCCACATGAGTGCTAAACGTAAACTGTATTAAAATGGTGTAGTTTTCTAGTTTTCGAATTATATGACAGTTAGAAAAAAAAATCCTGGAAATATCTCGCACTGGCTACTATTAAAAAAAATTGAATGGGGTACAACTCCGATCTTACAGGATACCTCATGGCTCATAGAATTGAATCGCTCATTTCTCACTAAAATATTCACACAGGTATGGAGGTCTCCAGTGGTTCTATAGCTATTGGTCAACTAAATTAATTGGTGGCAGAAATTGAAGTTAGTTTAAAGGCTCATGTGCTGTTTTGTCATGCGTCTTTATGTCATCTGCAAAGGAAAGTGTCGCCTCAAAGGACCTAATTCTGGGACTAACATCCGCTGCACATTTCAGGAAGGAGTGGTCGTCCATACAATAGCAAGATATCATTTTGCTGCCAATGTACAATGTTGAGCATTTTCCATGTCGTCATTTTGTCGATCCCCAATCTTCTAGGGTGTTTCTTTAAGCATTTCTCGATATCGTTTAATGCTTTATGCGATCCCGCCCGGCATTCAATAAGTATTATTTGATCGTACCATCTCCAGGAGACCATCCCATTGCGGCCGAACCATTTCCACCCAACTTATAACGCCGTCCATATCGCGTAATTGAAATTAGTGTAAAACTCAAAGAATAAGACCTTAATCTCTTAATTCTTTACTAATTTCAGTTGGCTCAACATAAATCTTCTCAATTATTATCTTAGTACAGTGGCGTGACATGTCACACTTCTTCTAGTTCTTTCGCAAGCTCGATTAATCCCAGTGAAAGCCCGTCCAGGCGTCAATCCCGTGCTAACCCGTCATGCATGACTTCAAATTTGGAAATTATTAGACCTGAATATTTGCAGTGGCATCTGCTTCCACTGAAAGTTTTTAAGACACAAGGCTGCCTCTTAACTTGTTTAAATCACTGTCTTTACTCCCATATGCCTGTGTTAACTTTAACCATGACCTTATCAATTCTCAAAATTCTGCCTATCGAATATCCTGAGGATCAATGTTCTTCTTGTCTACGGCGGATTAACACAATAATTGTTCTCTAGAGTTATCTGCGTCGAGTGGTCAGTCTGTACTACTAATTCTCCACTCTAACTCCAGGATTCCTTTATCTACTCAGGCTGTTCAAAAATTTTCAAGACAGTTGTTCAAATCCCCAATGATAATCTGCTAAATTTCGATAATTATTGGAATTCTCATTAAACAGAATAACTACACCTTTCTGACACAGAAATATCCAGCATCAAGATATAGCGCACCGTCCAATTTCTTTATTTCAAGACGGTGTCAAATTACAACTGAAGGAACATACTAAACATATAACTGGTTTAAATTTCATGTAATCTCATCATGCCTTCTGCTGGCAAATGTATACTGCAGAATTCAATACTATCAAGATGGTTTTATTTGTCCTCATCCAAAAAAAAATGTTTCAGAAATAGAATCTTGGAAATCTCTACTTAAGGCAAAAAAAAAATTGCACATTTATCAATTTAAGATAACCTTCCCTTGTCAGAGTGTATACAGCTGCCAAGCCAAATACGCAGGGGAGACAGGAAGGAGAGTCAGCAATAGAATATATGAACATAGACGCAACGTTATTAATCAAGACAATAGGTCTCTAATTTTCCAATACTGCAAAGGAACAGGTCACACTTTCGCATTAGGAGAACCTAGAATACATTACAATAACATAAACAGCAAATATCAAAGGCTTATAACTGATTTTCTATTATTCAGAAAACACAATAGCATTAATAGAAAATAGATTTGCCCGAAACATATAACACAATATATCCTAGTACCAGCTAATAATATCAACAATAATATAAGTAACTTATATGTGATAGCCAATAACTATTATAAAACTACTTAAATAATAGAATTTCTAACCTATAAGATAATTCATAGAATATAGCAAACAATAGTAGAATATGTGTAATACCTTAATCAAAAAAAAATATGTCTTAAGAAAACAAATAATATGCAAAACTTTCTAATGTATATATATATATGTACATAGAATCATAATAGTTTTAGCATCAGGCGACGTTATATTTTCTTGATATATTGTATATGTTTCTCCTGTAGAAGGGCGGACAAGCTCGAAAGCTCGAGAAGACCAGAATAAAAGATACTCATCCCCATAGACGTTTTACTTTGATATCAGAAATCAATGATAATATTAAGGTTTTGCCACAAACAATGTGAATCGTAAAAGACAGCGGCGAGAGATGCGGTATACACCGCCTCAACATAACTTTCATTGCCTGATAAAATGCCAGTGAAACGGAAAGCATAAATTAAAATTTACGATTTATAATAGACTGTTAATCTCAGGATGCGTGGACTACTTCACCAATACTTAAAAATAGTATGGCTTTTCATTAGGTATATATTTCTAAAGTATAGGGGAAGAAACATATACTAAATTCGAGCCCCGCGGCGGGCGACATTGATGGGTTCCCCGGTTTGGATAGTTGAAAAGGGAGGGTACACGATGTGACTTATTAAAGTTTCCTTACTTAAGTATATATATATATAGCAATTTAGGCCAACAACCCCATGTATATAACCCGCAGCAAGACCTTAATGTTGTATAATAGCAGCACAGCTGTCAGTGATGCACTATCGGCATATGTCTTTACATCATCACATGTAATGCAATTCGTGCAAACAGGATAAATAAAATAAATAAAAAAAAGAAAAGGGGGGAAAAACTCTGTAATTGATTAAGAGTTGAGCTAAAGCAAGGATTGAGCATATAATATTGTCAGAACAATGGTCTAAAGATGGAAACAGCCGCGACACTATTATACAATTTCATCAGACAACCCATGAAATCGTTATTAAATTGGGCAATCTATAAAACACTGAAACACAGACACTCGCGGCAATGTATGTGGCCGGTAATTTATGGGAGACTTGATTATTAGTAACATTCCCTTCAAATAGGTAATAAACATACAACATTTCATTTAAACAGTGGGAATAGCACCATAAGGCAAATTATGTATGAAATAGGTAACAGAGGAAACAAGAAAATTTCTCTAGATATTTATTTAAATATCTTAAAATTTGGGAACATGTCTATACTGACGAGATATGCTATTTACATAGAAATTTAGATAGAGGTGACCTGAAGTTACTTTATAGCCCTTTAGGGCCCATGCGAAATCTAGGTTGGTTACTACACAAAAAGGGGGGGGAAACCTAGATCTCCATCTATTCTAGCGGGACAAAATATATGAACCCTAACACTCCTTTTTAAGTCACTTAAAGCCCTTTAGGGCCCATTCAGAATCTAAATAGATTAGCTTCTGTTCGAAAAATAAAAAGGGGGGGGGGCTAAACCATAATGGCGAGGGGCTTACCTTCTCTCGAAAGCGGCGGCAAGGTCTGGTCTCCTCTACGTCTCAGGCCCGACTGAAACTGTCCTTTCACTGAGCGACTCCGATCGAATCCCTGCCTTTTGGCAAAGAACCTTCTTTTATTCATCTCTCTCTCCATTTTCATTTGCCGAAAGAAACACCAATCAAAATGGCCAACGGCTCCAGTATCAATTTCATAGGACGCCCCAGGCCTCATCAAAATAGAACATATAGTATTACCAAAACAAAAAAATCTAAAGAGAGAAACAACCCCGGCACTAGTGTAAGATTTCAGACTCCAGGCCTCTTCCATTCAAAATAGAACATTAGTATTACCAAAAACAAAAAAATCTAAAGAGAGAAACAACCCCGGCGATAGTGTAAAATTTCAGACGCCATCCCCCCTTTTTCTCGGGACGATATATATATATCGCCCCCCCTCCGTCTTAGCTATAAATCGACCAGGCCCCTCTTCACTTGACTGTAATATAACGCTTTCCTTTCTCGGGAAGGATATTTTATAAGGTTCAGTCTTTAGAGATCTTCCTTCTCCATTTTTCTTTTTTTTTCTGGTCACCTTTACCTAAATTTTTGGTGAGGGGAATATATGTACATATGAAACAACAGTTTCCAGCTCGGATGTCTCTGGATGTCTTCTTCTTTACCAGGCATCAGCTTTCGGCATGGAAGTCTGGTGTCATCTGTTGTCTAGGTTTCTGGGCAAAAAGAATGGTCTGTAAGTCTATGTGGGAGGGAAGCCATGTATCCATTTGATTTGATTATACATACGCCTTCTGTTGGGGTATGGTTACAAAAACGTGCCCCAACAATCCTCCCCCTGCCAAGTAATGGACAAATGCGTTTGTGCTATTCATTATTCATCTGCCTTTCATCAGTTACTATGAAAGCAGGCCCATTTCTAGCAAAATGCATTTTCCATTACTAGGTGAAGCCAGGTGTACCGAAACCTATAGGGAAGATAAGGCTAATCAAAATGATGGTATGCTATTCTAGATGTTTATTATTCCGAACATTAGTGGGCATTGTGCATCCTGGCAAAGGGGTTTTTATGTGTTATTATTCTGTCAGCACACTGTTATCAACATAGGTTATGGGGGACAGTCATATCATATGTATGGAAGTAAGCAAGGTCATCTGTCTTACCATTCATGGGTATATATACCACCCTTCCACTTTCTTCTTTGGCCTTGAGGAGTAGGCCCTCCTTGTGGTAAGTCCTCTCAACCCCATCCTTGCCTCTTGTGGTGCTGGATTCATTGCTACCTTCTTTCTGCTAACAATACAGTTAGAGCATTTCCCTATTACATATTATATATAAAAATTTGGGCGCCAAGAAGTCGTTTAGAAATAACTGACTAGTCCAACTCCTAAAACATGCCAGCATCTTTATTTAAGTACCAATCAAGACATTCGTGTGGTATAGTTATACATATACAATCAAAGGAAAGGATAATTATAGTTAGCTGAAAGAAATATCTTGATACATAATGATTAGCCTATGACATGATGACTTTTGCTAAATAAAAAAAAAAAGGTTACAGAAAACAAATTGTGAAAGTAATTATTAAATAAGGCACGAAATATGTAATGATAAAATGAATCCTTCCATGTTATATGATGGGTATAATATATATATTGAAGAAAACACGTATCATGCAGATAGTGATTAAATATGATAAAAATCATCCCATGATAGATGATAAAGAAAACTACTACAAAATTATATATGATGACAAAATATATATACTTATACAAGTAAGGCGGATAAAAGACAATAAGGATAAAATAGATCATGCCTTGAGGGAAGAATAAGCCATGACAACATGTTAAAAAAAAATCGCAACATGGCCGGTAAATATTACTAATATCATGAATATCAAAGGAAATAAAATTGTTGAAATGAATAGCATATGATTATAATATAATATATATGATATAAAATAATAACATATTCAATTAGAAAATGAAAACACATTATATATATTTGTGCGCTGAAGGTTCAAGGTTTAGTATCTCAGTTAAGTTTTTCAATCTTATTCAGTCTGGAATCACGAGTTGGTCACTGGGTAATATTCGTCTATCCCGATCCTACTGGAGGGTGTGTTTTCTCTTATGTGTTAGATTCCTCTGTTACAATACTCTCAACTCAGATGGGTACGTCATTTAGAATCTTGGTCAAATGGAACATAGCCCAGACCTCTATTAAACTACACAGTCCATTTAAATCTAGGGTGACAACCGTATGAAGAAAGCTCTCTGTTTGACAGAGAAACTAATCAACTTCTCCCATTTTGTTTGTGACTCCGTTTACCTTGTCTCTGGGGTGTGTACAGTTCAGCTACCTCCCCCTTCCAAGAAATTCATATTACTTTCATCTACTAATATACCCTCTATTCATTGACCTGAATCCTACAAATCTACATCTTATAAATTTGAATTTTATCAATCTGAAATTTTGGTTCTTTTACAAATTCCTTCAGAATTCTACTCCCTGTATAACTGCTCTTAATTCTACTGTCCTCAATACAACACTTCTAAAACTTTGACTCATTGGCTCGTTCTGGCGTCTCGTTCGCGGTCCTTATAGTTAACTAATACTTTAAAATCTTATCCTATCATGAAACGAGTTTAAACTCGTTGAAGGTCCTAATAATTACTTATTCTGCCTCTCGAATCGGTCTTATGCTCGAATTCATTCCAACAAAACGTATGGCAGGGCGAATCCTTTATTAGAAGAAACTTCCGCTAGCTATGGGGGATCAAACTGGTACCAAAAAAAATTCAATAGACGGAAACACTTCGTCTAGAATAACTGGGCAATCTCTGCCTACATGCCAATCTTACAGGACCTCCCGTCTGGAATACCCTCGCTCCAGCCACGCTAAAAGCGTCGAAACTACGGTGTCAGATCGGTTACCCAAGGTCGCGCCGTTATACCCCAGGCTATACGGCATGGCTAAAACAAATCCCCCATCCTGCATAAAATTCAATCTATACCTCTTCGTTTCCTCTAATGAGGAGAAGTTTTGTGGGTTTCCTGGTCTGATCATAACCTCCCACAACCTTCCAGTCTGAGAATCAAGATATGATCATTATCTACGACTCTTAAAATTCAAGTTGATATAAATAACAAAGAGTACTTGTTTACCCTAGTAATAGAAATTAAAATTTTATACTCCCGAAAGGGGAGACCTAACAAAATGGAGCAAATACCTTTCCTAACAATAGAGTTTTTACAGTCCTGTGAGGCTATCGTTCCTAACAAATAAAGAAATCAAAATTGAAAATTGAACCTATTAAATTCCCTAACACGCTCTAAAGTAATTTTGGTCTAACAGTATACTAGTTTTTAACCTTCTCATCATTTATTCCACTTCACATTCATACAAAAAAAAAATTCAGTCACTGTGGGCATTCATTCTAAAGTTAAAAGCTGCTATAGACGCCAAAACACTCAATAATCTCTATCAAATAAACCCTAACAATTTCTAAATTCCAGGACTAATGTGAAATCAAATAAAGTTTTCTAATTAAAACAAATTGGGAACTAAAGCCCTAGGTTACTCAAAGAAAATGCCTCTGTACAAGCTCTATATATACTAATACTTTATACTCGATAAATGATTGTTAACAATAATTGTTAACAATTCTAAATAATCTGGAAGCTAACCTACCAAAAAAAAAGAATCAGTGTAACTTCAAAAACTGCCCTTGCCTTGACACTAAGCGACTTTTCACGACAATTCTATAAAGACACACACAAATTATAATGGTGAATAAAGGACCATTAAACGTGACACCTCATAAAAGCGGATTGAGTCACTCCCCTAGCCACCGTGGGTGAAGTCACTTTCTTCTTACTTCATCGTGCGTCTGCCCCCTTTGCAGTAGTCCGACCTCAACACTCTATTGAAAGATGGATTTATAGGGTTTATGATTCACTACCCAACACTAACATTCTCAAGTGCTTTCCAAGGATCGACTACGGTCTGGGCCTACTTAACTTCTACCCCTGGCTTAGGGTCCCTATACTTCACAACTTTACTCTGAAAGATTGACCTTTCATGTCCTCATTAGAAACCTATTTCAAAGCTACTACCTGAAGGCCAGGGATTATAGGGTTTCTGAATTACCCAACACAAGCCATAGGATGCCTATTAGGTTTGTTGTTTTAGACATAGCCCCCCTCTAAGTTGTGATTTCCTACACCTTCCTTCACCTATTACTCCTGATAATAACTAAAATTTCAGATTTACACTAAATAGTTAATTCACAATGGTATACATTATTCTCATTGGTCTTTGAAACTCGGGTTTTAACAAGAAATAGTTTGTATAAAAAAAAAAAAGGAATCCTAATGAAGTTCTACTTAAAAAAAAAAAGGTTTTTAAATGAAAAAAAAAAAAGGTTGAAATCTCTAAACTTCTCATTCTATCGAGCTGATTCTCCGTACACACTCCAAAATCCTAGTTAGTGGCGACAGTCTAAGCAGAATTTACACTGTGTGGGCCTTTTCACCCTTGTAGACCTGCGTAAAGTTAAACTGTTCACACTAACTCTGTCAACTTCCCCTCGTCTCATTACTTCTGAGTTCGCTCTGGTTGTCACCCCTTGTTGGATAAAATTGTAACATAACAATAAAAAGAAACTAAAAATTTCCTAAATCATATCCTGACAGGTTGTACAAGCTCTTCAAAACGGTGTGTCATATTAAAACAAGGTTGTGAGACAACTCTTAATTATATACTATACTAAAAATGAGGCTGAGCCAATTCTACACTAGGAGAACACGAAAACCCAAGATGTAGTCCTTGTAGCGAGCATGGAGCCCTATCACAAAACCCGAAGTGCAAGGAGGACAGAGTTTCCTGGTATTCCCTCTTATCTGGCACGACCGGTCGGGGTGAACAGTCGCGTCACGTGAAAGGAGGAAATATCTGAGTTCCCCCCTCTTGCTCTAACTGTTGGGTCGATTTGGCTCATGTAAATAGTAACTCTTATACTATATCTAAAATCTCTCATATAACTTATTAAATAAAACGGTGTAAAAACGGTGTTCTATACAAGGATAAGGTTGTGACAATTTTCTCTAAATGACACACTAATATTAAAACAAATTGTGAAGATCTTTAAAGATGGCAACAAACACTACAGTAAGGTTGTGAGACGGTATTCTGCACAAAGACAAGGTTGAGACAAATAACACACAAACCCTGAAACATGGTGTTAAAGCTCCTTTCAACACTTAGCACTAGAACACATGTTAAAAAAAAAAAACTGCAAACTGTTTAAAGTTCACCATAACACTAAGACATATTTGCTATTTAATATATAACCTAATATTGTAATTAATAAAGACCTATCTATATTAAATAGTGTATACTGTTGCCGAAACTTATGTAAATCAGCTTACACAAACCCCCAGTGCATAATATGTCTTATTTTAAAAGAATAGTTCTATCGAGGCGATATTGCGGTCGACAGCTACGCTTTATACATTAAATGTACTTTCTTCCATCAATCTTTATCTACTATTTACAAAACCCTTTATCCAACTTTTTTTCAATTCTTTCTCTTTCAACATCTTTCTGCATCTTTCTATCTCTTCCTCATCAACATTCAACGCTTTCTCACTCTTTCATCATCCTTCATCATCCTCAACGCCTTTCAACTTACTTCCATCGCATCTCTCTTCAACGCCTTCAACACATTTCATCTCTTATTCATCACCTTATAACACAGTTCAACGCCTTTTTCATCATATTTCATCGCCCTTCCATCACTTTCAACACCTCTTTCATCCCTCTGAAGTCTCTTCGAAACCCGTCATCGGGATCTGGATCCCGATCTATTATCACTCTTAATTTTGAACTACTCTATTCCAACAGCCTATGACCCTTAAGCTTTATAACTCCATATACACTCGGCGGGGTAGTTACCTTGTTAAGAAAACCTATAATGTCATAGATCATTTAGAGAGAGAACATAACAAATTTGTGCGAATAGTTTGCTTCAACTATTGATTGTAAGCCTATTAAACTCGTTCTCTTTAGGTTGGCTCGCTCATTAGTCTTCGATTTTTTTCATTCAATGGTCATATTGAGTCCACATGGAGTGCTAAACGTAAACTGTATTAAAATGGTGTAGTTTTCTAGTTTTCGAATTATATGACAGTTAGAAAAAAAAATCCTGGAAATATCTCGCACTGGCTACTATTAAAAAAAATTGAATGGGGTACAACTCCGATCTTACAGGATACCTCATGGCTCATAGAATTGAATCGCTCATTTCTCACTAAAATATTCACACAGGTATGGAGGTCTCCAGTGGTTCTATAGCTATTGGTCAACTAAATTAATTGGTGGCAGAAATTGAAGTTAGTTTAAAGGCTCATGTGCTGTTTTGTCATGCGTCTTTATGTCATCTGCAAAGGAAAGTGTCGCCTCAAAGGACCTAATTCTGGGACTAACATCCGCTGCACATTTCAGGAAGGAGTGGTCGTCCATACAATAGCAAGATATCATTTTGCTGCCAATGTACAATGTTGAGCATTTTCCATGTCGTCATTTTGTCGATCCCCAATCTTCTAGGGTGTTTCTTTAAGCATTTCTCGATATCGTTTAATGCTTTATGCGATCCCGCCCGGCATTCAATAAGTATTATTTGATCGTACCATCTCCAGGAGACCATCCCATTGCGGCCGAACCATTTCCACCCAACTTATAACGCCGTCCATATCGCGTAATTGAAATTAGTGTAAAACTCAAAGAATAAGACCTTAATCTCTTAATTCTTTACTAATTTCAGTTGGCTCAACATAAATCTTCTCAATTATTATCTTAGTACAGTGGCGTGACATGTCACACTTCTTCTAGTTCTTTCGCAAGCTCGATTAATCCCAGTGAAAGCCCGTCCAGGCGTCAATCCCGTGCTAACCCGTCATGCATGACTTCAAATTTGGAAATTATTAGACCTGAATATTTGCAGTGGCATCTGCTTCCACTGAAAGTTTTTAAGACACAAGGCTGCCTCTTAACTTGTTTAAATCACTGTCTTTACTCCCATATGCCTGTGTTAACTTTAACCATGACCTTATCAATTCTCAAAATTCTGCCTATCGAATATCCTGAGGATCAATGTTCTTCTTGTCTACGGCGGATTAACACAATAATTGTTCTCTAGAGTTATCTGCGTCGAGTGGTCAGTCTGTACTACTAATTCTCCACTCTAACTCCAGGATTCCTTTATCTACTCAGGCTGTTCAAAAATTTTCAAGACAGTTGTTCAAATCCCCAATGATAATCTGCTAAATTTCGATAATTATTGGAATTCTCATTAAACAGAATAACTACACCTTTCTGACACAGAAATATCCAGCATCAAGATATAGCGCACCGTCCAATTTCTTTATTTCAAGACGGTGTCAAATTACAACTGAAGGAACATACTAAACATATAACTGGTTTAAATTTCATGTAATCTCATCATGCCTTCTGCTGGCAAATGTATACTGCAGATTTAATACTATCAAGATGGTTTTATTTGTCCTCATCCAAAAAAAATGTTTCAGAAATAGAATCTTGGAAATCTCTACTTAAGGCAAAAAAAAAATTGCACATTTATCAATTTAAGATAACCTTCCCTTGTCAGAGTGTATACAGCTGCCAAGCCAAATACGCAGGGGAGACAGGAAGGAGAGTCAGCAATAGAATATATGAACATAGACGCAACGTTATTAATCAAGACAATAGGTCTCTAATTTTCCAATACTGCAAAGGAACAGGTCACACTTTCGCATTAGGAGAACCTAGAATACATTACAATAACATAAACAGCAAATATCAAAGGCTTATAACTGATTTTCTATTATTCAGAAAACACAATAGCATTAATAGAAAATAGATTTGCCCGAAACATATAACACAATATATCCTAGTACCAGCTAATAATATCAACAATAATATAAGTAACTTATATGTGATAGCCAATAACTATTATAAAACTACTTAAATAATAGAATTTCTAACCTATAAGATAATTCATAGAATATAGCAAACAATAGTAGAATATGTGTAATACCTTAATAAAAAAAAAAATATGTACATAGAATCATAATAGTTTTAGCATCAGGCGACGTTATATTTTCTTGATATATTGTATATGTTTCTCCTGTAGAAGGGCGGACAAGCTCGAAAGCTCGAGAGGACCAGAATAAAAGATACTCATCCCCATAGACGTTTTACTTTGATATCAGAAATCAATGATAATATTAAGGTTTTGCCACAAACAATGTGAATCGTAAAAGACAGCGGCGAGAGATGCGGTATACACCGCCTCAACATAACTTTCATTGCCTGATAAAATGCCAGTGAAACGGAAAGCATAAATTAAAATTTACGATTTATAATAGACTGTTAATCTCAGGATGCGTGGACTACTTCACCAATACTTAAAAATAGTATGGCTTTTCATTAGGTATATATTTCTAAAGTATAGGGGAAGAAACATATACTAAATTCGAGCCCCGCGGCGGGCGACATTGTTGGGTTCCCCGGTTTGGATATTTGAAAAGGGAGGGTACACGATGTGACTTATTAAAGTTTCCTTACTTAAGTATATATATATAGCAATTTAGGCCAACAACCCCATGTATATAACCCGCAGCAAGACCTTAATGTTGTATAATAGCAGCACAGCTGTCAGTGATGCACTATCGGCATATGTCTTTACATCATCACATGTAATGCAATTCGTGCAAACAGGATAAATAAAATAAATAAAAAAAAGAAAAGGGGGGAAAAACTCTGTAATTGATTAAGAGTTGAGCTAAAGCAAGGATTGAGCATATAATATTGTCAGAACAATGGTCTAAAGATGGAAACAGCCGCGACACTATTATACAATTTCATCAGACAACCCATGAAATCGTTATTAAATTGGGCAATCTATAAAACACTGAAACACAGACACTCTCGGCAATGTATGTGGCCGGTAATTTATGGGAGACTTGATTATTAGTAACATTCCCTTCAAATAGGTAATAAACATACAACATTTCATTTAAACAGTGGGAATAGCACCATAAGGCAAATTATGTATGAAATAGGTAACAGAGGAAACAAGAAAATTTCTCTAGATATTTATTTAAATATCTTAAAATTTGGGAACATGTCTATACTGACGAGATATGCTATTTACATAGAAATTTAGATAGAGGTGACCTGAAGTTACTTTATAGCCCTTTAGGGCCCATGCGAAATCTAGGTTGGTTACTACACAAAAAGGGGGGGGAAACCTAGATCTCCATCTATTCTAGCGGGACAAAATATATGAACCCTAACACTCCTTTTTAAGTCACTTAAAGCCCTTTAGGGCCCATTCAGAATCTAAATAGATTAGCTTCTGTTCGAAAAATAAAAAGGGGGGGGGGCTAAACCATAATGGCGAGGGGCTTACCTTCTCTCGAAAGCGGCGGCAAGGTCTGGTCTCCTCTACGTCTCAGGCCCGACTAAAAATCGTCCTTCTCACTGAGCGACTTCGATCGAATCTTGCCTTTTGGCAAAGAACCTCCTCTTATTCATGTCTCTCTCCATTTTCATTCGCCGAAAGAAACACCAATCAAAATGGCCAACGCTCCAGTATCAATTTCATAGACGCCCCAGGCCTCATCAAAATAGAACATATAGTATTACCAAAACAAAAAAAATCTAAAGAGAGAAACAACCACGGCACTAGTGTAAGATTTCAGACTCCAGGCCTCTTCCATCAAAATAGAACATATAGTATTACCAAAACAAAAAAAATCTAAAGAGAGCAACACCTACGGCGATAGTGTAAAATTTCAGACCCCAGCCCCCTCCCCTCCACATGGATTGAAATAAAATCCTCCCTTTTTCTCGGGACGATATATATATATCGCCCCCCCTCCGTCTTAGCTAAAATTGACACAGGTCCCTTTTCACTTGAACTGTAATATAACGCTTTCCTTTCTCGGGAAGGATTTTTTTATAAGGTTCAGTCTTTTAGAGATCTTCCTTCTCCATTTTTTTTTTTTTTCTGGTCACCCTTACCTAAATTTTTGGTGAGGGGAATATATGTACATATGAAACAACAGTTTCCAGCTCGGATGTCTCTGGATGTCTTCTTCTTTACCAGGCATCAGCTTTCGGCATGGAAGTCTGGTGTCATCTGTTGTCTAGGTTTCTGGGCAAAAAGAATGGTCTGTAAGTCTATGTGGGAGGGAAGCCATGTATCCATTTGATTTGATTATACATACGCCTTCTGTTGGGGTATGGTTACAAAAACGTGCCCCAACATTTATAATCTATAATCCAAATTGTGCCTTATCAGAATTAGCTTTAATTAAGCTTATGGAATATAAATACATAATTTGATAAAGTATTACCTGTTTTAAGGCGAATAGAATAAAGAAAACAAAAGACTTATTTACATATCTACAAAATATTTGAGCCGGCCAATGGGAAACAACAACAATGGATTTATATAGGGAAAGCGGCAAACTTTGGCGGTCGACTTTACAGAGTAGTTTGTTCTAAAAGTTATCATTTTAAAATATGATATCATTTTTATATAACATATATATAATGGTAGTATTCAATATAACTATTTACAAATGTAAAATAAGGGTATAATATGCTATAATAATAAATATAATATTATCCTAATTTTTTTTAGTTTCAACATATAAAAAAATAATAACCCTTCAGTAAGAGGTCAACTCTCTGTAAAAGACACTTTGGCTCTGCAACTAGACGTCCTTTACACAGAGAGGTTCTATTGTAGTATGAATTAAAGAAGTTATTCTTTTTACATTCTACATTTTTGGATTGAAGTTCTCTTATAATATGGAGCTACCTACCCATCCTTCTATCGTACTGGAACCTGTTGTAAATGCATACACTAGCTCACTGTGATTGTGGTGATGTGGACAGCTGATAGGGAGCTCCTTGCTCTTTGTCCATGATGGCCGCAGTGCTGGTATCTGGATGATAGACTTTGCCAAGAGCCAGATGCTGCCGCCTGGAGTGAACATTTTCCACGACCAGCCCTGGCTGGAGGGCAACCATGAGGATGGCTACCTCACCGGCCTGGACAACCTCATCTCCATCTTTGACAGCCTTATCCCACCCACTTCTTGAAAACCTCAGCAAACTTCCATATATTCTTTAAATATCTTCTTTCATTTCTTCACACATCAATCTCTTGAAACCTACCTCTGTTCTTTTTTTCTTGTTGAAGTATTCCATCTTCCATTTTTTAAATATATTTTTTTAATATTATCATTTCATTTTAATTCCCTTTCATTTTTTTTCTTTATTAAAATATTCCATCTTTTCTCAATTTCTTTTTCTTGAAAGCTACTTTCCATAATTTTTTCCAAATCTTTATCCTTTTTTTATTTCTTTTTTTACACACTCTCGTCTAATTTTTCTTTTTTATTTGATATTTCTCTCTTTGATTTTACACAAATTCCATTCATTGTTATACGAAGGTTTAAATATTTGAGCATAAAATTGTTGTTGTTTTTTTATACCTATAATTGTGTAGGTGTAAAAGGTCACTTATGTTTATAATACACTTATTTTTGATAGAGATTTCATATGTATGTTCTTCAATTTGCCATTGCAACAAAAAAAGGTAACACATTCCATTTTGAAATATTTACATCTTTTGTTAGAATATCTGTAGATATATTTATTGTGGATAAATATTTGTGGAGAGCAAATTTAAAATGTAAGAAAATAGTAAACATGTTAATCACAATAGTTTATGGGATCTTGTTTTCACATGTTCTAGCTGTGTTTACTTTAAAATAAAATAAAAAAAATAGCTTTTTCTTTAATAGCATTGCCTTTATACCAATGAGATTTCCAGTTAGATTTATTATTTGAATGATAGCCCATCCAATGACCAGTTGTTAATGGTTAGTTAGTCGTAAACTTAATGAAATGTAAACCCTTTTTTTATCACTCTATTTATATATACAGTAGAACCTCCCTGTAAAGGACACCCAATTTTAGAGCCAAAGTGTCCTTTAGGGAGAGGTGTTCTCTTACCGGAGAGTTGCTAAATTGTAAAAATATTAATTTTGCAAAAGAAAACTGTCCTTTGTGTTGAGGAGAATTGCAGTCAGATACCTACCTAACTGTACTGTGCCAGCTTGGGATTCCACAGCTACATGTTGTAGTACAATTGTACAACAACCTACAACACATTAAAACATCAGCTAACTACTAATCAATAAATTTTACTAAATAATTAAGTAAACACTTGTTTACTATTCATCAAGTTTTAAAAAGCTATTATAAGATTTTTATAGAAGAAAGTCATTCAAATAACTCATTTGGTAATGCTTATAGGATATTCAAGTCATTGAGATCGAAAAATAGAAATTTAGGATTACCACTAATAGATAATTTACCAGATCATTTAAAGACCGACAAAATAAAAAGTTTAATGAACGATCTATTTCAGGATGATATTGGAGGTTTGGATAAAGATGATCATATTTTGATTAGAAATTATACGCCTAAATATAAAAATAAAAGTAGTGTTTATATCGAATCTAAGGAAATAGAGGAAACAATTTTAAAAACAAATATTAAAAAAGCACCGGGCCCTGATTACATTAGTAACAATATGATTAGACAGGCTAAAATAAAAATAATCCCAATTCTGCATAAATTATTCAATAAATGTATAGAAATGGGATATTATCCGGATGAATGGAAAAAATCATTCTTAAAAATAATTCCAAAACCAGGCAAAACGAATTATGAAATAAATAAAAGTTATAGACCTATATCATTGACATCTAATCTATCTAAAACATTTGAGAATATAATAAAAAATAAATTAAGTAACTATTATTTAGAGAATAATTTAATGAGCTCAAGGCAGCATGGTTTTATGAAATCTAGATCAACAATTACTGGAATGGATAAAATTATAGAAACTATATTGAAACATAAACAAAAAGAATTGACTTCCTTGATAGCTATAGATATTGCGGGTGCATTCGACAATGCATGGTGGCCTGCTATTATAAAAAGAATGGATAATGATGATGTTCCTTCAGATTTAATACGGATCATAAAATCTTATTTGAATAATGAAAGGGAGGTGAAATTTACATACGAATCAGAAACTTTTTATAAGAAACTAACTAAAGGATGTCCACAGGGTGGACCTTTATCTCCACTTCTATGGAATATTTTGCTAAATGATTTGTTGATAAATTTTGATTCAATGAATGCAGATATTATATGTTATGCAGACGACGTTACAATAATTTGCTGGAATAAGACTATTGAAGGACTAAAAACCGCAAGTGAATACACCTTAAATTATGTGATCCAATGGTGTAATAGAAATAAATTAACGATCAGTACAGAGAAGACTAATATGCTATACCTACATAACAAACAAAAAATACCTATTAAGGTTAATAACAATATAATAATGCCGGTCAAGCAAGTAAAAATTCTGGGAATGAAATTTTCTAATCACAAATGGAAAAACAAAGTTAACTTTACACCGCATGTTAATGATATTCTGTGTAAGGCAGGACGTATGAAAAATTTATTATGTTCACTAAGTGGCAATATGTGGGGTTTAGACACTGAAAAGAGGTTAACTTTATTCAAAACAATCATTAGGCCTGTACTTACATACGGTTCTGAAATTTGGTTCAAATATTTAAACAATCGTTGTAAACAAAAACTGAACTCCATGCAGTACCAGATCATTTTATGGGCAGTTAGAGCATACAAAACCACTTCATCAAACTGTGTGCATAGCTTGGCAAAAATTCCACTCCTAACAGATTATATAGAATCCAGAATAATCAAATTTGATCTAGCTCAAATGTCCATTGAAGATCTAATTACTTACGAACCCCATGCTCCAAGTATAGTCAAATCATTCTTACACGCAAAAATGAATGAAATTTTTGAGAACACTAATGAAATTTTCAGAAGCTTTTTCGTATTAGGAATTCCAAGATTTTTCCGTCCAAATTTTTATAATATCCAATTCATTACAGATCATGGCAATTTTGGGAAATTTTTGGCAACTATCGGCGCCGTGAAGGAACCAGGATGCTTCTGCGGTGGTGAAATTCAAGACGCGAGACATCTACTTCTGGAGTGCCCAATTTTCCGGGATTTTAGGGAAAATAGATTTGGTCGTATTGGACAGCTTGATGAATTTGTAGACAAAAAAGAAAAGTATAAAAATTTTGATCAATTTTGTAAATACATATACAACTTTCTCTTGAATTGGAAAAAAGAGAAGGAATCTTAGAAAAAAAAAAGAACTGCGATGCTTGCTCTGTGTGTTTTGCTTTGTTGTTTGTTTTTCTCTTTGGACAATTTTCTTTAGTTAATTTATGTAAAATAATGAATTGAACAGGATTGTATATAGCCGAATTGCTGTAATGCAGTGAAATGTATTGGCGCAAATATCCCTGAGTTTGGGATATCGCGTTTCATGATGTTAATAAAGTTAATTAATACTAATCAATAAATTTTACTAAATAATTAAGTAAACACTTGTTTACTATTCATCAAGTTTTAAAAAGCTATTATAAGTTAACCTGGTCTAGAGATAACACAGTACAGCAATTATACTTTTGCTATGAAAAATTCAACCATGAGGCATGAAATTTTAGTCTAATAAATCTTAATAACTAAATAAACTGTCCTTTGTGGAGAAGTGTCCGCTAGTGGGGTGTCCGCTAAAAGTAGGTTCTACTGTATATGTTACGATGTACTAGAGCGCCATCTGTTATCAAATTATAAAACTATTTTAGAGGCGTATTATTCTTTTTAAAATAAAACAATTTCTACTGTCCTTACTGCGATGAAAAAATGTATATATAAAATAGGTATCTTTCTCAGAATATATGGAACATCATAAACTGAAAAATCTGCAATTTACCAGACTGAGTCACAATGTCATTCCCACTAGCTTCTTATTAGGTTATTACAGTTCATAGCTAATTTTATATTTTAGACTCGTAATTCTGAGTCAGTTTCAGATAAAAAGTCAGACTTTCTAACAGGCTCTGAATTAAAATATATGTCAAAAACATTGAAATCATATTATTCACATAGAAATTAGGAAACTTCAGAATGACCCAGCAATTTATTTAATCTATAAACACATTGAAACTTATAAAATACCAGAGAAACAATAAGACAAGTTTAAAAGGAGCAAAATATAAATATTAAAAGCAAGTAATTTTCTAAAATATAAGAGTATATACAATTAGAGATATCCTGGTTTTATAAGGTAAAAGGACAAATCTATGGTTAAAGATAATTACTAATAAATTATATTTTCTAATTTTTTTATAAAGATATTTCAACATTTTTGGGGTTACCTAAAACAAATGTTAGGATATAGCCTCATTTGATATTTCTTTTTATTATAATTATATACAGTAGAACCTCCCTGTAAAGGGACACCTAAATGCAAAGCCAAAGTGTCCTTTAGGAAGAGGTGTCCTCTTACCGGAGAGTTGCTAAATAGTAAAAATTGTAATTTTGCAAATGAAAACTGTCCTTTGTAGAGAGGTGTCCGCTAAAGGGAGGTTCTATATATATAAGCCTGTTATAGAGATCTTGTTTGTTTATTAATTAGTGTTGTTGATTGTGGAACAACCAATATTAGGGATGAATATTCTGTAGATCATCATCATCAATTATTTTTCCTGCCTCTTTCATTAATTTAAAGGTGATCTGATAATTTTTATATCACAATAGCTTGCGATAAAAACACATTTTGAAGAGATTTTAAAAGAATTTTTGAGAGCTTACTATTTCTTTTTCTAAGTCAAGAAGAAACCAAGATTTCTTTTGAAGCCTCTCTCTTCTCAATCTTTGTATAGTATGACGCCTTTGTTCACAATTGGGTGCAGCAATCAACCCTTAATTTTTATTGGACAAGACACCACAATCAACCCTTAATTAGAATTTGCTGGAAAATTTATAATTCAGACTCAATTAGCAGTAGACTAAACTAACACATACTCTCTCGATTTCACAAATTTTCATGGAAATCTTTGAATAAATAGGACTACTGATAATTTGGATTTAATTCTCTGTTTAAATTCTATCCATATTTATATGGGTTGACTGTCTCCCATTAAATCCTGATGTTTCAATGTTGGAGAGACATGCATTTTGATAATCTCTACTCTCATAGCCAATTTTTAAAGCTAAAATATACTTACTAAAAGATAATATTTTTCTCAAATAATAGAATTTTATGGCCTTTTCTCAGATTATATACATTTAAGACTATTTTCCCATCTGGTTTAACCCAGGTGTTCCATTATTTCACTACAGGTCAATATGGTAACATTGATTAAAGGAAATATGATTTTCAGCAATAGATGGAGCTAAATTTGATAATGAAAGAAGATATACGGTGCAACCTATCATTACTGATAACACTGATAGACAAAACTTAAGGAAGTTGTACCTTATAGCATATATATATCAGGATTCAGAAAATATCTCTCAGAGTTATTTTCTGAATCCCGATATATATATGTTTCCTGTTTCTTATCCCCTTGTGTAAAGATTACACAAATTCCATGATCTCATGGAATGGGGGTATAGGGGTGCAGCTTTCGTTGATCATGGCGCCATGATCCAGGCACACTTTGGTGAAAGTCTGACTTTGCCTGTAGTTTGAGGCCGTTCCTAGGAAGCCTTTGCTGCCGACTCTAACATAAGTACAGACACAGCTCCTCCGTATTCCTGAAGTACCCAGTCAGTTGAACTCAGCATATATATATGCTATAAGGTACAACTTCCTTAAGTTTTGTCTATCAGTGTAACTGGCCATCTCTCTGACCACTGAGATGTAAAAAAAAAAAATGGATTTTCTAAATCTGAATGAGCATTGGTGAACGACCATCTCCAGTAGTGTATCTGTCTTCTGAGTTACTATAATACTGTTTACAGTAGAACCTCTCTCTAAAGGATTCTTAGCTGTAGAACCAGTGTCCTATAAGGGGAGGGTCCTCTAATTGCTAAAAATGGTCATTTTAGTGATGAAAACTGTTCTTTTTAGGGAAGTGTCCTCTCATGGAGTTTCTACTGTATTCAGTAGAACCTCCCTGTAAAGGATACTTAGCTGTAGAACCAAAGTGTCTTATAAGGGGAGGGTCCTCTTACTGGAGAGCAGCTAATTGCTAAAAATGGTCATTTTAGTGATGAAAACTGTTCTTTTTAGGGAAGTGTCCTCTCATGGAGTTTCTACTGTATTCAGTAGAACCTCCCTGTAAAGGATACTTAGCTGTAGAACCAAAGTGTCTTATAAGGGGAGGGTCCTCTTACTGGAGAGCAGCTAATTGCTAAAAATGGTCATTTTGGTGATGAAAACTGTTCTTTTTAGGGAAGTGTCCTCTCATGGAGTTTCTACTCTATACAGTAGAACCTCCCTGTAAAGGACAACACCTAATTGCAGAGCCAAAGTATCCTTTAGGGAGAGATGTCCTCTTACTGGAGAGTTGCTAAATTGTAAAAATGGTAATTTTGCAAATGAAAACTGTCCTTTGTGGAGAGGTGTCCGCTAGCGGGGTGTCTGCTAAAGGGAGGTTTTACTGCATTATATTTTTTAACCAACTGGGTATCTCTTGACATAATCTATAATTCACCTATAAAGTTGTATAATTTAATAAATAAGTATTCAGGTTTTAACATACGAACAAATGTATATATGTAAATATCTTTGTGTGCTATCATGTTGTGTATTTTTTATATTGATTTTTTAAATATTTACAAAAATATATGTGTGTTTTTGGTAAGAAATATTTATTTTTGAGATATTTTTCAATGCTTCTATGTTATGAGCATTTTTTTAATCAACCTATCTATCTCTATTTACCTAACATGGCTTTATTTTTCTATACTGCCATGGAAAAGTTTCATATTCCATTTAATATTTTGTGTGTTGTGTTGGCTTGCTGTTTCAATTTGGCTTACACTTGAGACTAGTTATTATTCTTTCTATCGATGAGGCACAATTTGGATTGTAGATTATAAACACAAGGTAATAAGACCAAATCCAAATAAATAAATAGTGTGTGACGTTTCGGTAACAGCGTTGTTACCATCTTCAGACAAAAGTACTTTTGTATGAAGATGGTAACAACGCTGTTACCGAAACGTCACACACTATTTATTTATTTGGATTTGGTCTTATTACCTTGTGTTTATTCTTTCTATCTTTAATTGTTGACTAAGTTTAGAATTTGATTACAATTTTTAATGCAATTTAAGAATTTTAGCCCTATACAGAACTGTCACTTCAATTTTTAGGACCTATACCAAAAATTGTGTTTGTGAATGTCTTAACATTTTGTTCAAATATGAATCAAGGACTTCTATATTTTAAAATATAATGAAAATCAAAAAATGTACTTTATAATTTGAGTTAATATTATTGAGAGAATATAATTATTGAAAAAAAAAAAGGCATACCTGGGCCTGTGAAAGAATAACAATCTTTTTAATAGATCCAGGTATCCCTTTTTATTATACTTTATATTTATTTAATTAACTTTTTAAAATAAGAAAAAATATATATTTTTAAAAATGATTGAAAATTTTCATCTTTTTTTGATTTTTGATCTTTTTACAGGATCACAGGAAAAAAATAGATTATTAAAAAAAAGTGAATTATTGAGTTACAAATATAAAGGGGTGTCCTTACTATCCATATCTCCAATCCAAAGGTTGTTTGCAGTCATGGAGCTCTATCCTTTTTTTAGCAACATGTAGCTCACTCCATTGCACCTGAAAAGCAAATGAAGGCTCCCAGCACCAATGAATATTTAGCGTTATAAGCATTTATAAACAGAATGAGGTTCAAATCAGGTTCTAAATAAGAATCACAAGATAACAAGGCCAATTCCAAATAGGTAAACTAAATACAAGGTAAAGAAAAGAGTAGCGAATTAATTTTTTTTTTCTTTTACTGAGGATTTAGCATGCTCACAGATTTGGATTGTGAAATTTTGCTATAAAATCATTATGGAAATGTGAAATGTTTAACAAATTTAGAGTATAATAATAATTGTTGATAATCATGCTGTCTTTATATCTCTCTTTTAAGTAATTTCATTGCAATTATCAAATATGTAAAAAAGGTTTTGATACCTCACATATATAGCCTTCAAATAAGATCGGGCAGTTGTTGATCTATACATCAGGAACCTGCATTACTCATCTATATATATATAAATCAATGTTTGTACGTTTGTTTGTATGTCCGGTATACAAATTCGCAGTAGTTTACTAATTCAAACCAAAATTTCCATACATCGCTAAAAAAATACGGGGAAGACGATAGGCTATTTTAAAAAATATATAAATCAATTATTAAAACTATATATTCAAATTATTCTACTTAGCTCACGAACAGCGCCCTCTATCAACGATTAAATTATGCTGATGCAAACAAATAGATAATGCTAATAACAAACAATTATAAAAAAATCTTATCTAAATATATATCACTCGGGTAGATATGCACACGGGTCAATCCCGGGGCAAAGCCCGGGTCACCTGTCTAGTTTCAAATAAAATTAAGTTATATGAGATATTTTTTACCATTTATGTGTTTTTGATTTTTTTCAAAGTTTGATGTCAAAGTAGCTCTACTGTCTTCCATATTGTTGTTAGACTACCTCTGATTGTTGGGTAGGGACATTCCAGCTCTTCCATTCCATTGCAAAGTACAAATATTCTGGGTGTAGTCAAAATTTTCCAATTAATTTATTGTATAATTAACATACAATAACTAATAAATATATCGGATCTCTATATTTTTGACTGGAAACAGATTTTTTTTTGACAACCTCTATTTCATTGTTTATATTTTTCTTCTATTTTTTATAGTATCTGCAAGAAAATAAGACCTAATCCAAATAAATTAATATTGTGAGACAGTTTCAATAACAGCGTTGTTATCATCAGAAAAAAAGAATAAAATTATTTCTTTTGATTTTTGAATCAATTGGTTTATTCTTTTGTTTGATGATGGTAACAACGCTGTTACCGAAACATCACATACTATTAATTTATTTGGATTAGGTCTTCTTTTCTTTTACCGATTTTCATTCTATATATTTGTATTGAGAAGAGAAAGTAGAAAAAAGTGTGGTAGGTTGGTACAAATACACATGGTTCAGGCCATGATAATCAGGGTGGGTAGTTAGCATATGCTTTTTCTGTAAGTGTGCCACATGTCAACACATATAAAAAGCAGTTTGACTTTTGCACTTACAAGTGTACCAGAGCCCTGTCTGGTTACTTAGAGACTTACTGGTGGGGTTTGAACTTCTGCAAGAATCCATTGAAGTAATTTTTCTTCTGATACAAGAGCCCAATACAGGATTCAAACCTGAGTCGTAGCTGTCAAAAATCAATGTATACCACCACTCATACTCCGACCCTCCTAAAAAATTGTTTTAGTGTTTCTCTCATAAAGTGTATTTGACAAAGTTTTCACTCTATGTTGTGTTCTAAACTATTTACTTGGTTGCTTACTTGAAAGTATGAAACATTATATCTTTGTTTATTTTTCTCATCATCTTTCTTTATATATTTGTGTTATTATTCATGTGCTATCTTTACCCTTTTTCCATTCATAGCATAAATTTATTATAATAATAACTTAATCCCCCCCCCCTTTTTTTTTTTTCAAATTTGTAAATATAAATTTTTATTATTATCATAACTTTTTTTTTTTTTGTAAATGTAAATTGAATTATATTTCTTATTTTTTTCATTCATTAAAGATAAAAAAGTGTAATCACTTTTTTTGTTTTCTATTCAGGTTTGTGCGCATTTTTTCTTCTCTCCCCATTTTTATTTTGTTTAAAAAATATATTTAAAAATTTGTGTACGAAATGACATTTATATTTTGGTTGTGTTGTATAGTTTTTTTTTTTTTTTTGCTATGGCTTTAAAGCTTAATTTATAAAATGATTTTTTGTTATTATTAAAAGTGTGTTTTTTTATTATGTGTAAGATTTTAAGACTGGATTACAAAAATGCTATTTTTTATCACTTTATAGATTTATTTAATGTATATTTCTCCAAAAAAATATTTATATAAATTTGTTTATTAGAGATTGTTTTTTTTAATGTGTGTTGTTTAAGATTATGTTTTGGGAACTTCTTTTATTAATCTTTATAACTGTTTATATTCCCAGCTCTTCCCCTTTTTTTATATTTCTAAAGGGTCCTTGCTATTTAGTTGTGCTTGAATTTTATTTTAATTTTGCAAATAAAGTTTCCAAAGTGCTTTCATTCTGTCCCCTCTTTATTTTTATTATTTATTATTATCCTATTTACATACATTAAGAACTCTCATGAGAAAAAAAAAAAGAGTAAAATTTTTTTTTTTTTTTTGCTTAACCCTATTACACGTGGTACAGGCCATTATAAGCATGGTGGGTAGAAGTAAGCAACTGCTTTTACTGTAAGTGCACCACATGTCTGCACATGTGAAATGCAGTTTGACTTTGCACTTACAAATGTGCCTGAGCGCCATTTGGTTACTTGCACTCGCTGGTGGGGTTGTACTTTTGCAAAAATGGAGTGTTTTTTTTTTTTAATTGGAAAAAAGTGCCCAATGCGGGAATCGAATCTGGGTCTTAGCGGTCGAAACCAATGGTTCAGACAAGGGGTCGGAAAACTTTTGATTCGGAAGAGTCAAAAATTACAATTTGCAAAATTTCAAATTTTTTAAAGGGCCACAAAATTTTTTCTTACCAAAAATAAATAGTACTCGCATAAATTATATTTTAAAAGGATTTAAAAGCGCGAATGTTTCTTTTATTCATAAAACGAACTTCTACTGTCCTTACTGCGATGAAAAAATATATTGGGAGAGCTTGGCTCATCAGTGGTGAACCCTCCCAGCGGTTTCGCCAATTTAATCCACCAGACCGCTTCTCAGAGCTCTAATACTCTATTGGATCATTCTGCTTTTATATGCTACACTGAAGGATGGAATCTTAGGAATGGTTTTCAAGTAAACTATGGACATAAGCTTATAGGACAGTAGTTTACATTCAAATTTTTGCTTCGAGCAATGCTCTTCAGCAAACTATAAAGACAAGGCCAGTTAGGAATAAATTAACACAAAGCAATAACGCGCCATCTATACATATAAATTAAAAGGATTTAAAAGCGCGAATGTTTCTTTTATACATAAAACGAACTTCTACTGTCCTTACTGCGATGAAAAAATATATTAGGAGGGCTTGGCTCATCAGTGGTGAACCCTCCCAGCGGTTTTGCCAATTTAATCCACCAGACCGCTTCTCAGACCTCTAATACTGTATTGGATCATTCTGCTTTCATATGCTACACTGAAGGATGGAATCTTAGGAATGGTTTTCAAGTAAACTATGGACATAAGCTTATAGGACAGTAGATTACATTCAAATATTTGCTTCGAGCAATGCTCTTCAGCAAACTATAAAGACAAGGCCAGTTAAGAATAAATTAACACAAAGCAATAACGCGCCATCTATACATATAAATTAAAAGGATTTAAAAGCGCGAATGTTTCTTTTATACATAAAACGAACTTCTACTGTCCTTACTGCGATGAAAAAATATATTGGGAGCGCTTGGCTCATCAGTGGTGAACCCTCCCAGCGGTTTCACCAATATAATCCACCAGACCGCTTCTCAGAGCTCTAATACTGTATTGGATCATTCTGCTTTTATATGCTACACTGAAGGATGGAATCTTAGGAATGGTTTTCAAGTAAACTAAGATTCCATCCTTCAGTGTAGCATATAAAAGCAGAATGATCCAATACAGTATTAGAGCTCTGAGAAGCGGTCTGGTGGATTAAATTGGCGAAACCGCTGGGAGGGTTCACCACTGATGAGCCAAGCCCTCCCAATATATTTTTTCATCGCAGTAAGGACAGTAGAAGTTCGTTTTATGTATAAAAGAAACATTCGCGCTTTTAAATCCTTTTAATTTATATGTATAGATGGCGCGTTATTGTTTTGTGTATAAATTATATTTGTATATGTAACTATATAAAGAGTTGCAGCTTCGCATCCAAAGAGCAGCATGTGGCTCACAAGCCTGGTTTAGACCATCCTTCCACCGACCCCCCTCTCCTTGAACCAGGAGAATAAATATTGAGACAGGGATCTTGTACAAGTGCTTTATAGTGACCCAACTAAAAGCCCAAAATCCTGAACTAGCAAGTGAGTGGCACCTGAATGAAGGCTCAATATCACGCAAAGGGTAGGTGAATGGACAGCGAACTAGTTAAAACTTTGCAAAGAAAACTGATACCAAAATAAAAATATTCTAAATCTCTTTAGAAAAATGCCTCCGAATTTAAATAATATAATTAAATTTTAGGGTATTCTCTCTAAAAGAAAGATATCACATATTATACATATATAAAAATATACTAACTTTCTTAATTCAACACACCAAGGGATCAGAGCTTTTGGTTGAATTAAAGTTGGTTAGGCTATCAAATTTATTTGACAAATACACTTCGTTCTCTTTTTATGCGGTTTTTTTTTATGCGGTTTTGGAGTTATGCGGTGCAAGAAAAAAAAATTTATTCGAATTTCGAAATTTTTTTTTTTTTGGTGATTAATTTTTTCTGAAAACGAATAAGAATAACAACTACAACTCTACTATTACGCAATCAATACAAAGAAAGAATTTTGTAACGTCCTGGTTGTATGTTAAGTTATCCAACAAACAGTAGAGGGGAAGTTCCAATGTCTTTTATTCCGCGCCTGCCGGTGTCTTACACAACTCGTGCAAAACCGAAATCAAAACTGAAAACCCGCCGGCGTGCCAGCTGCCGTTACAAATTTCTTTTTTCTTTTATTGACATGTTTTCTCTTGATTTGTTCTTAAAAACAAAAGAGACAAAAACAAAAATACCTCGTTAAAATTGCGTGTTTTATGCTGCATTTTGTTTTTGTATGAAACTAATTAAAAAAGCCTGCATATTGGAAAGCATTAGAAAATAAAACTTTGTGAAAGAAGGTTACTACCGAAAACCGGAAGATAAATTTACTCAAGTGAATTGTAAGTTTTTTTGAATAATTTTAGTGCGTAATTGTACATTAAGTTTTTTCTATAATTTTTAGTCCTCTTAAAGAAAATGTGTGACAATAATAAAAAACAAAAAAGAAGTGCAATTTCGCTAGAAACCAAAATTATAATTCTCGATTGCTTGGCGAAAGGAGAAAGATCAACAGCAATAGGTAAACGTTATAATTTAGGCGAATCTACTATAAGAGCAATAAAAAAAATGAAGCGGCAATAAGAAGATCAGTCAGATCTGGTACAAATTTGAGTTCTAAAATTCCATCATATTCAAGAGGCACTTTAATAGAAAAAAAAACAAAACAGAAAAGGCTCTCGTAATTTGGATTGAAGATTTAACTCAAAAAAGAATTCCGTTAGATGGACATTTAATCAAGATGAAAGCCCTTAAATTTTACAAGGAGTTAAAAGAATCAGAGCCATCTACATCTTCACGTGAAAGTAATCCACAATTCTCTGCCAGCACAGGGTGGTTAACTGGTTTTATAAAAAGACATTCTTTTCATAATCTAAAAATAAAAGGTGAGGTGGCTTCTGCAGATGAAGAAGCTGCTAGAAAATATCCTGAAAAGTATGGCTAAAATTATTAAAGATGGAGGATATTGTGCCCACATCAAATCTTCAATGCTGATGAAACAGGATTGTTTTGGAAAAAAATGCCAACCCGTACTTACATTGCAAAGTCCGAAAAAAATGCCAGTGGTTTTAAAGCTGCTAAAGATCGAGTTACTTTATTGCTGTGCAGCAATGCATCTGGCGATCGAATGTTAAAACCGCTGCTTGTAAATCGATCTTTAAAACCACGTGCATTAAAAGGAAAAGACTTAAATACACTGCGCGTACATTGGATGGCAAACAAGAAGGCCTGGGTAACAACAGCTATTTTCACTGAATGGTTCAATAAATGCTTCGTACCCGAAGTAGAAAATTATATGAAAGAGATGGGTCTCGAATTTAAGATCTTATTAATTCTTGACAATGCACCAGGTCATCCAAACTTAGAACATCCAAATATAAAGGTAGTTTTTTTCCCTCCAAACACAACGAGCCTAATTCAACCATTAGATCAGGGAATTATTTCAACATTTAAAAAATATTACGTAAAATTCACTTTCCAATTCATTTTCCATAAACTGGAATCCGATACAATAACAGTTACTGAAGTTTGGAAACAATTTAATATCTTGAACTGTGTAGATCATGTTGCGTTAGCAATTGCCGAGATAAAATCACAAACTTTAAATGCATGTTGGAAAGCTGCTAGGCCTGAATGCGTATCAAAGAGAAATGAATCAAATAGAACAACAATAGTAACATCAGATATTATTTCAATTGCTAAGGAAATAGGTGGGGAAGGTTTTGATGATTTTGGCGAGCATGATATAGAAGAATTGCTTGTGGACGAAGCCCTAAATGATGATGATATTTTGGAAAGTATGGTAGATACTACTAAAGATTTCGAAACAGTAGATAGCGAACTGGAAGATGTTACTCCACTGGACGAAAAATTACTTCGGGAAGGCCTTCAACTTTCCGGTAAATTGGAAATTTTTTTTATTCAAAATGATAATGATGTAGAACGCGCCTTAAAATTCCAACGTGATCTGAAATTTTGTATGTCTGGCTACAGAGAACTCTACAAAGAACTAGTCAAGCCATCACAGCGTTTGATTACTGACTACCTTGTCAAAGAAAAAAAAATCACTGAAGTTCCTAAAGAAGCATTACCATGTAGATCTGATGACGTAATTTTATCTTAAAGTGATGAAAGTGATCTTGCACCAATCCACAAACGGGTTCGCACATTATCAGACAGCGAATAATGATGAAAACATTCTTAATATGATTTTAAATAAAGTTTTGTTTATGTTTTTTTTTTTACATATAAAGTTTTGTTTTTGTTATTAACACACATACATATGTGCCATTTATTAAAATATGATGAGAAAAAAATTAAATCTTATTATTTATAAATCTTTTTTATGCGATTTCTGGTGCATTTTAAAACATTATTTAGTTTTTATGCGATTTTTTTAATAAATGGAACGTATCCATCATTTTACATATAAATGTATGTCTTTTTTTGTGCGATTTTTTTTATGCGGATTCCCCTGGAACGCATCTACCGCATAAAAAAAGAACCAAGTGTATAAGCAGTTTGAGCTCATCATTTAGTTGGAAAGATTGATGTTTATTTGTATTTGCTTAGCGAACTAATCTCCCACGCCTTCTGATTGGACGAATGTGTCCATGTTTGTATATAATGGGGACCCATAGGTATACGAGGTCTCTTCCCCATAGTATATGGGCGGGCATGTGAAGCATGGGAGAGCAGATTCCTCTCTCTAAGCAGTTCAACTTCTACATCTATGGTCAGCAGGTGGAGATATACTGTGATCACAAACCATTGCAATATCTCAAGTCACTGGAGAATAAAAATCGTAGGCTCATGAAATTTCCTTGATGCTACAGGACAGAGAATTAACCTTTTTCCATGTAAAAGGGAAGTAGAATGCGATGGCCGACTGGCTGTCCCACGACACCTATAATACCGAGGTTGCTGTAGTCGATGTCTATGAAGGGGTGACTGCCATTCCCAACTATGAGAAGTCCATGCTGAACTGCCCTGTATGGGAAACCATCTACAAGAAGGCTATGAGCACTGACAGTGAGGTGGAAGAGAGTGATGACACGTATATTTCAAACAGGTCTACTCGATATCTCGTCAAGGTCAGTCCAGACAGTAGACCTAATCGTAAGGGAAGGATGGTGAAGCAAATCGTAATACCTCCAGCTCTACGTGATATCATTCTGGAAAGGTGTCATGACAGTCCTATAGGACGGCACCTTTCAATAGAGAAAACCCTATACGCGGTCTTAAGCCATTACTATTCGAAGAGTGCCATGTCTGATGTACGTAGGTACGTGAAGACGCGCCCAGTGTGTGCTGAGAATAATGGTAGACTTAAGAAGACTCCTAATATGCCCATCCAACTCGCTAACTACCCTTTCGGAAGGTTATGGTTAGACTTCGTGGGTCCTCTTACCTTTTCTAGGAACAGGAAATGATACCTGCTCCTGTTCATGATGCTTTCACCGGGTACGCTGAGGGTATTTCCGTCAGAGATTGTACCGCAGAGACTGCTGCGCTCGAATTTGTTATTAAGATAGTGAACAGTAATGGAACTTGCAAAGAAATCTTATCTGACCGGGCTGCCTTCGAGTCAGATCTGTTCAGAGAGATATGAAAGTTATATAGTATTAAAAAGCTATCCACAACTTTTTATTGTCCTACTTGCAACTTGATTGTTTAAAAGTTAATGACACCATTTGTTTCATTCTGCGTCACAATGCCAATAGCAGGGATTGTGAAGACAACCTCGAAACGGCGGTTGTTGCATACAATAATGCCGTGCACTCAGCGTTAGATGAGAGCCCCCATTACATGCTCTTTGGCTACAACGCAGTCAATTATGAGGTTAGTGAGAAAGATGTGAGCGAATTCAGAAAGCCATCCTTGGCCGAGAGTCTTAAAGAAATGCAAGATGCTAGGGAGACAGCTAGGAAATTCTTGGCCGAAAACTATGACGAAAGAGTCAAGAAGTATGAAGCGCAGACTGTGAGAGTTTTCCGCTAAATTCTATGGACCTTTCCGTGTGGTGTCTGAAGTAAATTTCAGAGTGCGGGGAGTCAATATGCAAGATGAACATGATGTGCATGTTGGCAGGATGAATCATTCAGGAGCATTGCGTCATAGAAAGCCCACAGCTGCAAAACGTGAGTGATATTCTCGGAGAAGGAGGATTCCATTGGCTCGGGAAGGTGGGAGTGCCTGTCCTATCTCTTCCAGCCGAGAGATGTCCCCACCAGCGCTAGAGACTAAGTCTGAGGCTGTTCTCGACCAGGAAAATGATTCTCACGACAAACCTACAGTGTTCGATGGGGCGTTCGATAGGGAACATTTCAGCCCCCTATTTTCTGAGACCAAATCCTCGCCCTGCTTATCCCAGCTATTTTTGGTCCTCCTTTTATACTGTGTCTACTAGAACGTATTATATACATGCGTGTGCTTGATAGTCTCTCATGGTAACTTACTGTAGTCTGTGCTGGTTATTTTTAAAGTTTCTTTTGGGATGAACAAGATGGGGGAGGCACCTTTATGGATGCCTACTTTTCCTCTCTTTAGTTTTTTTTTTTTTATAACATGGATCCCGTGAACTTTTACCCTCCCGACAGCGGGAGGTTTTTCTTACGGGGCAATCGCAAGATGTTTGGAAGAATGGTTCATTTTTTTGGAAGGATACTTTTGTCAAATTTATTTGACAAAATATAAACAGTTTAAGCTTATCATTTAGGTGGAAAGAGTGTTGTTTATTTGTAGTCTATTAGCGAACTAATCTCCCACGCCTTCTGATTGGACGAATATGACCATGTTTATAGGGGGCCCATAGTTATACGAGGTCTCATGATAAAAATTTCAACGATTAAACACCTTAATAAACACTTGGATACAAGGACTCTATGGGGCCTACTCGCCTGCAGTCGTGGGTCATGTCAGCTGAAGGGAATGAGCCATTCCCACCTTCGGACGCTCTACAAGTCCTGGGGCTGTGGCCGATGAGGTTTCCACTCCTAGGGATAGGTCTTCTCAGGGTAAGATCCCCCAGGCCCCTATTTCCACCCCTCCCTGCATCCATTCTGGATCCTCTGACTGCTGGGAAGAGATAGATCCTCTTTTCACTAAAACTTTTTTTTTTTGCTTATCCCAAGTACACGTGATACAGCACATGATAATTATGGTGAGTAGAAGTTGGCGACTGCTTTTACTGTAAGTGCACCACATGTCTACACATGGGAAAAGCAGTTCGACTTTGCACTTACAAATGTGCCAGAGCCCCGTTTGGCTACTTGCACTCGCTGGTGGGGTTGGACTTTTTCAAAAATAGGGGGCCGGCCATTGGAGCATTTTTTTATGAGAAAAAAAGTGCCCAATGCGGGATTCGATCCCGGGTCATAGCGGTCGAAAACAAACGGTTTAGATCAACATTATACTGACCCCCTCACCAAAAACTACAACGAGAAGGGGATATCGCTGCCTCTAACCTTCCTGCTACCATACTTACTGGGTTATCTGACTCAGTAAAAGATAATCTGCGATCCTCCATCACAGCACCTAAGTCCTCAAGGTCTTCTAGGCGATCTTCAGATTGTCGTCCCTAATCTACCCAGTTGTTTTGTACTTCTTATTAAAGTTTAAAACACATTTAAACTATATATATTTTATTCAATGAAGATCAAAATTACATAATCATCACATTTAATTATATATCATCACAATTAATTATATATCATAACTACATAACATTAAGCCATCTATTTTTAGTTTTGTTTTTGTCACCAGTCCAATATTTTTATTTTAACAGACTAAATTATGAGATTAATTTATAAATGAAATATTATGCAAAACAAATGAACAACTATCACCAGAATCTCAACCAAATGTAAGATTGAGAGTAAGGAAAGACAAACTTCAGGATGATACGGAAATTTATTTAACCCGAGCACAAAATAAACATTTATAAGATACGAAATAAGCAATGAGGGAAGTTTCCTGAATAGCAAAAAAATATACAAATAAAATAAATATAAAAATTAATATAATCTGTATTTAAGATATAATAAATACTTTGCTACAATATTGTCAGGAGGACAGAGTTTCCTGGTATTCCCCCTTATCTGGACCGACCGGTCGGGGTAAACAGTGGCGTCACGTGGAAGGAGGATATATCTCAGTTCTCGGACTAACATAACACTAAAAGATTATCAAATTATCGAATTACCTGCCACCAAAGAATCTGGAAGGGGAAGAGGGTCAGGGGGTATAATTGTCGGTTTTAGGGAAGGCGGGAAATATAGAGTAGAGAGTTCTGAAAAGGATGGCACTTGGTTATCTATTTTCTTATCAACAAACACAAGAGCCCCCCAACATGTTATCTGTTTAATATTTGTATACCTTCCTCCAAACCAAATACAGCTGCATAACTTAGATAAGCTGTTTACATACATTCAAAAGCAAATAGCAGATGGAAAAGAAATTATTTTACTTGGAGATTTAAACATCAGAACTGGGAAGTTGGGAGGACTACACAATCCACTTAATTTCCAGCTCCCCCTAACATCGGAAAGAAGGGCTAAAGATCATATAATATCATCTCTGTCTAATAAACTTCTTGATTTCCTGGAAGATAATTCTTTGACAATAGTTAATGGAAGATCTAGAGGTGATAAAGATGGAGATTTTACATACATATCCGAAAGAGGCTCTTCAACTATTGACTATTGCATACTCTCACAGGGTTCACTACAAATTTTACTGGACTTCAAAGTCGATGACCAACTGTACTCAGACCACCATCCTTTGGTTTTAACGATAAAAGGCCAAAACTTCAATGAGAAAAAAACCAAACGGGAAGATTATAATATTACGAGATATAGATGGTCAGCCGATGGACTCGCAACGTTTAAAATGAAACTGGAAGAATTGCGGGAAAAAAACATACCAGCCTCCGATGACCTTGTATACACTTTCAATCAGCGAATTTTGGAAGCAATGTCATCTGCAAAAATAACCTACTCAATTAAGGGCGGCCCCAGGAAATCTAAGCCGTGGTTCGATAAGGACTGCTATGATATGAAAAAACTGGCAAAAGAAAGTCTGAAGAAATATCGTAAAACAAATAGATTGGAAGACAGAGAATGTTATGCTTCTTCCAGAAAGAAATATCTTGCTTTATTGGATCTAAAAAGGAAAGGCTTTGATAATGAAAAACAGGAAATACTCAGAAATGCTAAAGACTCAAAGACCTTCTGGAAAACTATTGCGCTCTACAAAAGCACATCTATAATCCAAGGAGAAATATCTATACAGGACTGGCTGAACTTTTACCGCGAACTAATGACTACAGAGAAAAATTTGAGAATTTGTAATTTACATAATGTGATTTCTCAGAACGATCCTATATTGGACTCAGAGATAACCAATGCAGACATATACATGGAGATAGCTGGTTTGAGGAGTAACAAGGCATGCGGGCCCGATGGCATCCCCAATGAAGTATTAAAAACACTCCCTGATTCGTACATACTGCTGTTGAAACAACTCTACAATAGTGTTATGACGACTGGAAAATACCCAGCAATTTGGACTAATTCCACTATACACCCAATCTTTAAAAACGGTTATAAGAACAGCCCCTCCAACTACCGAGGTATTGCACTGATTAGCAATGTATCAAAGCTTTTCACATCAATCCTAAGATCACGACTGGAGGAATGGGTCGAAGGAAGAAGGGTTATACCCGAAAACCAAGCGGGATTTAGAAAAGAAAGATCATGTATTGACCACATATTTACACTAACTACTTTAATCCAACTATCATTAAGAAAAAAGAGGGGAAAACTATATGTCTTTTTTGTCGATCTAAGGAAGGCATTTGATACTGTACCCCACTCACTACTTTGGAAAAAACTTTACAACCTAGGCATAAGTTACCAATTCATAAGTACGATCAAAAGTTACTACGAACAAGCAACTATAGCTATCAGATGGAAGGGATCATTTACGGAAAGTATTAAGATAAACTCGGGAGTCCTCCAGGGAGAACCACTTTCCCCACTGCTATTTATATTATTTATCACGGACTTAATCGAAATTTATAATAACTCAGACCTGCCGAGTGTAAATTTGCCAGAATTTGGAGATATCCATTTATTGCTGTACGCCGACGACATAGCAATTATAGGTGAGTCCAGGATAAACCTCCAAAAGAAGATCAAAATACTGAAAGAATATCTCGATGAGAACTTAATGACACTAAATGAGTCCAAGTCAAAGATTATGGTGTTCCGTAATGGAGGTAAACCCTCAAATAAGGATAGATGGTTCTGGAATGATAAACCCATAGCAATAACTTCAAGATATACATACTTGGGATTCCCTCTGACACCAACAATAACAACTACTCACCCGGCAAATTACTTTAAAGGAAAAGCACTTACAGCAATTAACGCCACACACCCAATATTAATAAAATCAAAAGCAAAGTCAATAAATTTATCAATCAAACTCTTTGATACAATAGTGAGAGCTGTCCTGATGTATGCCGCTCCATTATGGGCAACAGAGCATAAAGACTTACTGGACAATATACAAGACATATTTATCCGTAGGTTCCTGAATCTGCCCAGATACACTCCAGGTTACCTAATCAGATTAGAAACCGGTCGTATCTCATTGAGTGTAACAGCCTTAAAATTAACCCTGAAGTATTGGCTGCGGGTGTTGAATATGAGCAGTGACAGATTGCCACGTATATGTTTTAATAGAACACGGGAACTCTCTAATGCTTCGGGCACACCCATCGGTTTCATTAAAAAGCTCACTAATCTGCTTAACGATAATGGATCCCCTGCACTTGTTTCCTGTGATGACCCTGAAACGCTGAGGAGCGCGATTACAGGGCTCTTAAAAACAGCGGCAGACCAATCTATACAAAACGACCTTACAAGAATGGATAAATCTAAGCTATACTCTCACTACAAAGACATTCACATATCTTTCATGACGGAGGGATACCTTTTAGGGGATTTTCCTTTCCCGGTTGTAAGACTACTCGCACAAGTTAGAATACTTTCAAGTTTTTTTAGAGAAAACCACACCAAGATGCTCTGCGGTGAGGACCCGACTTGTACCTTCTGTAATTCAAAACTACAAAATGAAATCACTCACTATATTTTTGATTGCTCTGCTCTGAAAGAAGAAAGAAGAACCCTTATGCTCAAAACTGGGCAACTCTGTGCTTCACTTCCATCAATAATTGACAATATGACCCAGAATAAGTATATTGCTACGGCGTTTTATGGTTTCCACAAGTCCATATCTCAGAAGAAGGCCAAGTGATACTCACTCCTCACTTTCTTACTGCTACTCTTTTTGTGTTGATTTCTTGCTTCCCTCTTTCTTATTATTATTATTATTTTTTTCCTTTTCTTGTTTTTTTTTTTTCTTTTCTTTCTCTTTTTACTCTGTATATATCGCTATTTCCGTTGTCTCACTGCTTTGTTCTTATGCATACCTCTGGTGAATCCTGTATAGGGTCAGTGACCCTAAATAAAGGCTTTTTTGTTGTTGTTGTTGTTGTATATCTCAGTTCTCCCCTCTTGCTCTAACGGCTGGGTCGATTTGGCTCATGTAAATAGTAACTCTTATTTTATATTTAAAATCTCTCATATAACCCATTAAATAAATATTTAAAGTAATTCGAAGGCCTAGTTAATTATTTTTCATCGCGACAATTGTGGTGGAGACGCCGGGTAACGAGACAGTCACCAGACGAAGTCGTCGCCTTCAAGGATTGCAACCAGAGCTATCTACAGTGCTTGCATTTCCCGCTCGGAAGAAAATGGAAAGAGAAGAAAACCGACCATTCTGCCATCGGTGGAGAGACCCCACTGTCTTCTCGGGGGAACGTGGGGAAGATTCGCAGCGTTGGCTGAGCGACTTCCAGCGTGTGGCACGTTACAACAAGTGGGATGACTCCATGTGTCTGGCCAACGTCATCTTCTACCTCACTGGCACAGCGAAGTGCTGGTTCGAAAACTTCGAGGAAATCTTGAATTCGTGGGAGGAATTTAAGATAAAGTTTTGTGAAATATTTGGGAACAAGGAAGACACGGCTAGAAAAGCCGAGAACATTCTTCGAACTAGAGCGCAGACGAGTGGGGAAAACGTCGAGAGCTACATACAAGAAGTCCTCCTTCTTTGTAAACAGAGCAACCCCAGAATGTCGGAAGGAGAAAAGGTGAGCCACCCGATTAAAGGCGTAGCGGAGGAAGTGTATCAGGCACTTGTTGGGAAGGACATCAGCACGGTGGACCAATTTGTTGCGTTCTGCCGCCGATTCGAGGCATTCAAGAGGATGCGTGTTGCACCGCCCAGGTTCAACCGACTGCCCAATGTTACCACCATCTCGACCGCTGAACCTGAGAACCTAGAAGCCCTGATTAGAAGAATAGTAAGAGAGGAGGTGCAGAAGTTTATGGCTCCTCCTTCTACATTTGCCGCCCAGGATATCGACACTCCATCTCCCGACCTACGGGATGTCATCCGTAGTGAAATCCAGCAAACGTTGGCTCCTATCTCTGCCCCTCGTCAGCCCGAGAGCTTCCGCCCTCGGCGACAATACCTCCCCCAGAACGATCAAGGTTACCGACGAAGAACCGAAGGGCCACCAAATAATCAAAGGACTCAGTGGCGTACTGAAGATGACAGACCGATCTGCTTCCACTGTGGGCGCCCTGGCCACGTTGCACGTTATTGCAGAGACAGACGTCAAGCTTTTGCGGATGCCAGACTTGGAAGAGAAACAGTCGATTTCGGAAGACCAAGAACGGAAAATTACACCATGGGCGAATCAGGAAGCGAACTATCCCAAGGAAGATTTAGAAACCCGTCGCCATATCCCCACCGCGGAAGATTCCAAGCTCCCAGAAGAACCTCACAATCCCCTGCTCGCCGTCCCAGCCGCTCACCCAGTCGCCGCAGTGAGGAAAACTAGATGGCGCGCCCTCTGGAGGTGTGGCCGCCACAGACGAAAATCCTCCCTGCCGTATAGCCGCTACAATGGAAAAGAACTGGATATCTGTCAACATACAAGGACGAAATGTACAAGCTCTTGTGGACTCCGGCGCTGATTACTCAGTAATTTCTGAAGCTTTCAGACGTTCTATAAAGGCCCCAGTTTTTAAAGAAAATGGACCACTTCTAAGAGCCGCGGACAAGAAGCCTATCGTGACCCTTGGTAAGTGCTCTTTAGAAGTTCAAATCAAAGGACTCGATATTATTTTTGATTTTGTAGTAGCCGCTGAATGTAGCCACGATGTTATACTGGGCTGGGATTTCTTCAAAGCCACAGATGCCATTATAGATTGTGGGGAAAACAAATTGTATTTAAGCGAAGCTGAAAAATCCTACGAATGGAAAGACCTGAAACTTTGTGCTGCTATGGACTGTGTCATACCGCCGAAATCTTTTGGCAAGATTGTTGTCACCAGCCAGGATGTATTTGGCAGCAGAGATGTAGTCGTTACAGGTTCCAAACGCCTGCAGTTGGAAAAAGGACTTTTTATTCCCTCTTCCCTCGTTAGGTTCTTACATGGCAGAGCGGTGTTGTGGGTGACTAACAGTACTCACCAGTCTCAAGTGATACCTTCGGACATGAAGATAGGAACAATGCAAGATCTAGAAGTAGGGAGCATATCTAATCTTGACGCTTGTTCTGAAATAGCTGGAAAAGACGAAGTAACTTCCCCAGATGTGAGAGAATGTTTAATTTCAATGATTTCTACTGATTTGGAGGAAACAAAGAAAAACAGATTACTCACGTGCCTAAATGAGTTTTCTGATATATTCGACTTTGAGAAAAAGAGCTTCCCTGTCTCTGGCGAAATAAAACATAAAATCGATACGAGTGATTATCCGCCTGTCAGACAGCGTCCTTATAGAGTGTCTCCCGCCGAAAGACGTGTCATTCAGAGTGAAGTAGAGAAAATGATGGAGACTAAAATCATCCGGCCATCATCAAGTCCATGGGCCTCTCCCGTTATATTAGTGAGGAAGAAGGACGGCTCGTTGAGATTCTGTGTCGACTATCGTCGTCTAAATAAAATTACAAAGAAAGATGTTTACCCTCTCCCTCGTATCGATGACGCGCTGGACACCCTCTCTGGATCCAGGTACTTCTCCACTATGGATATGAGATCGGGTTACTGGCAAATCGAAGTAGACGATAAGGACCGGGAGAAAACGGCATTTATCACTCCAGATGGGCTTTATGAATTTAATGTAATGCCATTTGGTCTATGTAATGCACCAGCAACTTTCGAGCGAATGATAGACAACGTCCTACGGGGATTGAAATGGGACATGTGTTTATGCTACTTAGACGACATTGTAGTCTATGGATCGACCTTTAAAGAACATTTAACACGTTTATACAAAGTTTTGAGATGCATTCAGCAGGCCGGACTGTGCCTGAATTATAAAAAGTGTCATTTCGCCTCGAGACAAATAACTATCCTCGGGCACGTCGTTAATGAGTTTGGAACGCAGCCAGACCCAGAAAAAGTGAAAGCCATTGTCCACTTTCCAAAACCCCGTAATATCAGTGAGACCAGAAGTTTTCTTGGGTTAAGTTCATACTATAGACGCTTCATCAAAAGTTATGCTAACAAGTCTCGACCCTTGAATAGCCTTTTAAAGAAAGATGAAAAATTCATTTGGGGCGAAGAACAAGATGAATCTTTCCGGATTCTCAAACAGGAATTGGGATCTTCGCCTGTGTTAGGACATTTCATAGAAGGTGCGGAAACTCATGTCCATACTGATGCAAGCGGCTATGGCTTAGGGGCAGTTCTTGTTCAAATCCAGAATGACGCGGAGAGACCTATAGCCTATGCCTCACGAACACTAACCAAAGCGGAAAAGAATTATTCCACTACAGAAAAAGAATGCCTCGCAGTTGTTTGGGCCCTTGGTAAATTCCGCCCGTACCTATATGGCAGACCCTTTACTGTGGTTACCGACCATCACTCGCTATGTTGGCTGGTAGGCTTGAAAGATCCATCCGGCCGCTTAGCTCGTTGGGCCCTCAAACTACAAGAATACGACATAAACATCGTTTACAAAAGCGGACGCAAGCATAAAGACGCTGACTGTTTGTCAAGAAGCCCCTTGGCTGACACCGCAGAGATAGAAGGGCACATTACTTCCATCCAAGACATTGCAGAAGAACAAAGTAAAGACCCTCATTTGGTTGGGATCCGTGAAAAACTTGCAAATGAAAATTTAAAAGGGTATCAGATGATTGGAGGCGTTCTCTATAAGAAAAATTACGACCCTGAGGGCAAACCATGGCTGCTAGTAGTCCCAAAACAAATGAGGCACGAAATTCTTAAAGATGTCCACGACACTCCAATGGCCGGTCATTTGGGATTTGCCAAAACCTATGACCGCGTTAGAAAGAGATTCTATTGGCCTGGACTTTATAGGACAGTTTCCCAATACATTGCTCATTGTAAAGAATGCCAGCGAAGGAAGGGCGTGCCTCAGAAACCTCCTGGACTACTAGTCCCAATACCTCCAACGACCTCGCCTTTTCAAAAGATAGGAATTGATTATCTGGGAAGATTTCCCATATCTCACACGGGAAATAGATGGATAATAGTCGCGACTGATTATCTCACCAGATTTGCGATAACAAAGGCCGCGGCAACAGCGGAGGCTACTGAATTAGCAACCTTCCTTATTGAAGACGTCATACTCAAGCACGGCGCTCCTCGGGAAATCATCACGGACAGAGGAAGAAATTTCATGTCTCAGACCATACGAGAAATAAATAATCTAAACGGAACAAATTACAGATTCACACGGCATACCACCCTCAAACGAATGGTTTGACAGAAAGACTTAACAAGACCCTGACTGACATGATCTCGATGTATGTTGACGTTGATCAGAAAAATTGGGACAACATCCTACCATATGTGACCTTCGCCTACAATACCGCTCGACAAGAGACAACAGGATACAGCCCGTTTTTCCTCGTCCACGGCCGAGAAGTTGAAACACCGCTGGATTCTATACTGCCGTACCAGCCGGCAGGAACTGCAGAAGATTATGTGGGCCATCTTGTGACCAACGCTGAGGACGCACGAATGTTAGCCCGTCTCAACATCCTGCAGGCTCAGAGCAAAGACAAAGAACGCTACGACAAGAAGCATCAGGAGGTGACGTACAAGGAAGGTGATTTGGTGTGGGTGTTCACCCCAGTCCGTACCGTTGGCTTATCGGAGAAGTTATTGAAGAGATATTTCGGACCCTATCGAGTGATCAGAAAAATATCGAGTGTAAATTATCAAGTAGAAGGCGTGACGAATACTAGGAGAAGACGAAAAACCCAAGATATCGTCCATGTAGTGAGAATGAAGCCCTACCACGACCCTGAAGTCCAAGAACAGATTGCCCAAGGTCATGTGACCGACTAGTAAACAGCGGGACGCTGTTTCTCTTGTGGAGGGAGTGATGTCAGGAGGACAGAGTTTCCTGGTATTCCCCCTTATCTGGACCGACCGGTCGGGGTAAACAGTGGCGTCACGTGGAAGGAGGATATATCTCAGTTCTCCCCTCTTGCTCTAACGGCTGGGTCGATTTGGCTCATGTAAATAGTAACTCTTATTTTATATTTAAAATCTCTCATATAACCCATTAAATAAATATTTAAAGTAATTCGAAGGCCTAGTTAATTATTTTTCATCGCGACAATATTTTTATGTATCACATTCTATAAATAGAATTAAAATCAACAAATCTCATTTAAAAGGAATAAGTATACGATTCCCCATTTAGTAAAGGAAACCCAAAAAGAAGAATAAAATATATTATGCATACTATTATTATTAAGAAAAAGGCTACTATTTTTTCACATACTATTATTATGTTTAAAATTATATATCATTATGTATTGAATATATTCTATGTTGGAGATGAGAAAGATACTACCAAAAGGGTCCCATTTTCAATGCTATTAAAGTTGTGCTAACGTCTCAAACTTTAGGCGAAGAACTTAAATGCTATCAAAGAACAAATAGGCAACTTCAACGTAGAATTCGAATAAGTTGAGAAGTTCTTTATGATGACACTGGTTCTAACATAACACACAAACACACAAAAAGAAGTGAGGCAGCTCAAGTAAGGTAGTGAAGATTACAGTTATCGAGGCTAATATATGATTTGGGAGCAATCTAAGTCTTTCGTTAGGATTTTCGTCAATTCCAGGAAAGCTTCTATTTCACCATGTTTGTTGGTTCTCGAACAGGGGTCGGCAAACTGCGGCTCACATGCGGCTCTTTGGATGAGAAGTTGCGGCTCTTTATATAGTTCCATACGCAAATATTACTTATGCGAGTACAATTTATGGTTGGCAAGAAAAAAAATTGTGCTCTTTAAAAACTTTGAAATTTTGTAAAGTATATTTTTGACTCTTCCGACTCAAAAGTTTGCCGACCCTTGTTCTAGACCCGTTTTTTTTTTTTCGCATATACATGTTATAGATTTTTTGTATGTACGAGTGGGTTTGGAATAGGAGGTATAGGGATTAGGACTGAATCGGAAAGTCCTTTTTGGTGCGTCGAAGTATATAAAGTAATGGTTGATATATTGATTCTTTCTTCTGTAGTAGAATAAACTATTTGTGAGAATTCGTGTTAATTTATTGAATAAATTTAAAATTAAATTTGTTTTCCAAATATAGTACCATAGTAACAACAATTAACCCATTTTAAAATCCATTTTTATAAATGATTTGTTCACAAGGTATTGAATATAATATTGATCTTTCTCATTTTTCAAAATATTGCTTGCCGTTATATGATTTTAAAGAATAAAATCGTTCTATGATATACATTTAAAAGTTGCGATATTGAGGCCTTCTCAAAAGAATTCAGCTAATCTTTATTCAAAATAGAAGTTATTTATCAAAAACGTCGACATCAACTTCATTTATGAAACTTGAGATTATATGATACGGAGTTCAAATGTGCTGACAATATTGATGTGCGCTCTCTATGGCTACCATTATAGAAACTTCATTTCATTAAATTGGCTCAAATATAATCAGGAGAAATTTGAACACGATTCCTGATTTAAGAAACAAACAAATTGGGCCTAGATGATTTTATTTGAAGACTAATTATAATTACACTCTGGGGGGAAGGGGCTGTCAAAAGTTTAAAAAAAAAGTGTAGTCCAAATATGAAATCCAATCTGCCTTGCTTCAGAAACGAAGTGGAATGAATTCCGGAAGATATAAGGAGAAAACAATAGGTCCCTAAAAGGCCGATATAAAGATCAATGTGCCGACAAGAAATAATTCGCGATCAATAACACTAATAATTCTTCCAATTGCTTTTAAAGGATTCAGGTCCTGACTCCCCTAATGACTATATCTATACTGATATATTGCTAAGGTTATAAATTATATTAAAAACGTGAATTTTGGAAATATTCAATATGAAAACAATCTCATGTTGGTATATAAAATGGATATGGATGGGAATTAAAAATATTTTCACAATGTATAAAGAATAGCTTTGAAAATAAGGTAGCGGAACCAGGGCTGCAAAATCTTGTCTATTGCATTGGCATCTTGGAAAGCTATATAGCAGCATCAAATGTACAGAATCTGGTCCTTGGAATAAGCCGTGTGCAAACCACTGGGCAAAACAAGGGCTTCATAAACCTCGTGGCTTATATTATACCATGTTTCTCAAAGTTTCATTTTCATTAAGCTCTTACCATCTGTGGTCTTTGTCAGAGCCTGAATTGAAAGCTATATCGCGGCAACAGAGATTCAAAATCCGACTCTTGTTAAGGGTCTCCTCGGGAAAGTTTTATCGGCGCCAGAACTGCAATATCAGTCCTTCGCATAAGCTGCTTGTAAAGTTATATCGCGTCACCAAGGCTTTAATATCTGGATCTTGCCATAGGCTAGATAGAACAAATTTTAGTGGCGTCAAGGCTGAAATATAAACCTCTTGGAAAGGTATTCACGGGACAAGAGCTATAAAATCGAATGAAATTATTTTTGGGATCCATGGCTATAACGTCTGGCTCTTAAAAAATATCTTTAGCGGCGCCAGAGCTGCAAAATCTGGCTCTCGGCATATGCCGCGTGAAATTCTCTTTGGAGGTCCAGGATTTCAAGATCTCAACAATGGCCTTTTGAAAATCTCAAAAGCGGCACCAGAGCTGCAAATTCTTGCTCTTGTCATAGGCGCATGGAACCATCTTGTGTGTCACCAGAGCTTCAAGATCTAGCCTTCAATATAGGCCGCCTGAAAAGTTATATCGTAGCGCCAATGCTGTGATATCTGGCTTTTGACTTGGGCCACCTGGATCATCATCATCCTCAATCGTAGAAAAACCTCGGAGGAGTTCTCCGGACAGGTGATAATACCAATTCTATTGAATATATAGATATTTTTTTCGACGTGCAGGCTGCCCTTTTCTCTTTCAAAGTTTGCCCTATAATATCTCCTTGTTCTACATAGTTTTAGGCCTACTTTGAAAGAAGGGCTGTCTGCTCGTTGAAGTATTGGCCTTAAAATAATATCTAAAATACAAAATAGACCTCGTATCTATAACGTATTTCTTATGAATTGTGGTATATGTAATGTAAAAGATGCTCAAACCTTTTGTTTGGACCATTTTTGTGTATGGATGTGAAGCTTGAGAAATCAGCAAAGAACTGGAGAGAAAAAGGACCTACACTGATGGCCAAAAGTAAAGTTTTTACACTTGGTAATTTATTCCTAATTTCAATTTATATAAAGTAGGTTTCTCTCATAAAACATATATTTATATTTTTACAGAACATTTTTATGTTTCCTTTTTATATTGTAAATACTCTATAATATGTTTATCAATATAATTAGAGATGATTGATGGTCAGAGATCATAAATTAGATTTACACAAATGTTTTTACTCACTTAATACTCTTTTTTATAGCAATATATTCTTGACATCTGCTTCTCATACTCTTTACAAGGTTATTAATAAGTTCAATAGGAATTATTTTTAAATAGCAGTCTTGAGCTCATCAAGGCTTCTGGGAAGGGGACAAAGACCCACTACATGTCTCCAAAGGGCTTCCCAAGCATGTTCTTTCGGATTCCAATCTGGATACCTGGCTGGCCAGTTCATTTTTTGAATTCCAGTGTCTTGAATATACCGAGTCACCAAGTTCGCTCTGTAGGGATGAGCGTTATCGTCCATTATCACAAAATCTGTATCTTCTGTGTGAACCAACGGAAGAACATATTGCTCTAGGATCTCATCACGATACCTTTGATTAGTCAAGAGAACCTTCTTCAAAGACATGCAGATCGAGGCGCCCATTGAAAGAGATGCCCACCCACACCATCATACCACCGCCACCAAAGTTGTCTTTCTCTTACATTTGATGGGCTATATCGTGCCCCAACCTCTAACCTAATCTGTATCGTTAAGAATCTCCCTGGAGGCTAAATCAAGATTCATCTGTGAAGATAAATTTGCTCCAGTCATTGTCCATGCATTTGGAATACTCTCCATAAACACCCTAATTTAAAAATATTAAAATTGATTTCGAAAAAGGCACATGTTTCATCTCCACGCCCACTTACCATGCTCCACCTATCATTTCTTACGTTTATCTCGCGAATGCACATATTGGCAATGTCAAGCGGTAATTTCTAAGGCTCCAACCATATCTAGAACTATCGCCCAGAACAGCCAATGTGCACATTCGTCAGATGGGCATGCCGTGTCACCTGTTGTGTCGCCAACCTTTGTCACGCACCCTCCTTGTACATTTTTTCAATCTCTTACTCGAGTTATATCACCACCCATATGTGCCATACAGGCACCCAAACACCTTTTACACCATGCCTGTTTAAGAGATAAAAATTTTGGGAATTACTTTTGCAAATCATAGAAGGAAGAATAAATTAAATTTCAACCCACATTTGAAGAATATACTAAAATAGAACTCAAAGAATAAAAAGAAAAATACTTTTTTTCGATATGTGGTAAATCTTGGACACTAAGCATCCAGAAAAAGACTCATTTTATACAAAACAATCTTTAGACCGATACTCACTTACGGAACTGAGGTCTGGTATAAAGTATTTACACAAATTTAACTCACTCCAATATAAAATATAATTATGGTATACACAAACTTATAAAACCACTAGTTATAGTTGTGTCCATACTCTGGTAAATATTCCTTTGATTACGGAATATATGGAATCCAGAAATATAAAATATGATCTGAATAATTTATCGATTGAGGACCAACAGCGATATAAGGTAGGATCACAAATTTCCGAACCTTTTTTTTAAATTAATTATTTATTCATAGTATAGTAATTTAAATATCAAAATTTTCAAAATAGGAGCCTTGATTATCTACACATTTTTTCCAGCGTGAAAAAAGCTGTTGAAATGCTAGTTCAAAGTCAATTTTTCTAAGCTTTTTTAGCTCCACCGTCGCATTTTCAATTACTTCTGATGACGAAAAGCGCCTCACTTTTAACGTCATTTTAAGTTTTGGAAAGAAGAATGAATCGCATGGAACGATATCAGGAGAGTAAGGAGGATACGGAAAGACAGATACAGAGTGTTTGGCTAAATAGTCTTGAACAAAAATGCAAAAAAAGCAAAAAAGCAGGGGCATTATCATGTAGCAATTTCCACTGTTTTGATTTAAAGAGTTGGTTTCTTTTTCTTCTTATCGCATCACGAAGGCGCACAAGTATTTCTTTGTATGCCTGTTTATTAATAGTAACCCCCTCTTTAATAAATTCATAATAGACAAGTCCTTGATAATCGAGAAACACTACAAGCATTACTTTTCCTTTGGACTTGTCAAGACGAACTTCCTTCTTCCTAGGAGAACTTGGTGTGTGCCATTCGAGTGATTGTTTTTTGGTTTGTGGATCAAAAAGAAAGCACCATGTTTCATCACCAGTTATTATTGTTTTAAAAAAAATCAATCATTATTTGCAGTCTAATTAAATCTTTGAAAATTGATAATCTGGTTTTTCTTGGTTAATCTGTTAAATTTCTTTGGACAAAATAACCACAAAGTTTTTTTCATGTTTAAATGTTCACCAATAAATTTTTGGCCACTACCATACGAAATTCCAAGTATTTCTGATATATTATTAATAGTAATTTTTCATGTTTAAATGTTCACCAATAATTTTTTGGCCACTGCCATACGAAATTCCAAGTATTTCTGATATATTATTAATAGTAATTTTTCATGTTTAAATGTTCACCAATAATTTTTTGGCCACTGCCATACGAAATTCCAAGTATTTCTGATATATTATTAATAGTAATTTTTCATGTTTAAATGTTCACCAATAATTTTTTGGCCACTACCATACGAAATTCCAAGTATTTCTGATATATTATTAATAGTAATTTTTCTATCAGCAACAATTTATATCACGTACCTGTCCAATATTGCGATCCGTTGTTGACGTCAATGGCCGACCTGATCTGGAATCATCTGCGATGTTCTTACGGCTATCTTTAAAACGTTTATACCAGAAATAAACTTGCGTTCGTTACAATTTTTCGTCTTCATGAGCTTCATTCATTAATGTTAATGTCTCTGTGAAAGACCTTTTTAATTTTACACAAAATTTAATATTTGCCCTTTGCTCAAATGATGAAATTGCAGAAACCGACGTGAGCTAAATACTTACAACAAAAATATGCCTAAAATGAAAACGACGCATACGCATTTACATTAGGCTTTGTTCTTTACAGTAAAATTGATTTTACATTTTTCAATTTTTTTTTCATATTTTATTTTTTAAACGTTCGGGAACTTTTTGATCCTACCATGTATGACTTGGATATTCCAGACATACTTGAAAATTTTATAAAATATAAAATGACACTATTGAATAAAAATACTAACCAAACATTTCAAAGTTTCTTTCCGGCTAATATTCCGAACTATTTTCAAGCAAATTTCCACAACTCTCAATTTATTACAAATCACGGAAATTTTAGAAGCTTTTTAAAATTCATCAAAGCAGTGCAAGATTCAAGATGCTTCTGTGGATGTGAGGAACAAATTTCTATTCATCTGCTGCTAAATTGCCCCGTCTTCCAAGAGTATAGAATAAACAATGGACTAAATGCATCAAACCCGTTTGATCTAATTTCAACAAAAAACAAATATATAAAATTTAACTCATTTTGCAGATTTATTTTGAATTTTATATAAAAAAGTACTAAATACCTTTGGAACGCTTTCATTTAAACATTAACTCTATTTAACATAGTTTTGTATTGTGAATAATTCTCTAATATCTTGTATATTTTCATTCTAAAAAAATTCTTGACACTTTCTTCAATCTGTAAATTGTTTTCCTGGAATGAAGTACAATTGATTTCATTTAACTAAATTTGCATACCAACTCTTTATACATATTTCAATTATGTTGATTTTTTTTTTCATTTCATCTATCTAAATTGCATACTAATTCTTGTACATATTAGGTGTACAAATAAGTTTTGAGGTTTTTTTTTTATAAATTCGAAGCTTTATTCAGAGAAATCAGTACAATATATTTAATTCAAAGTATTGTCCATCTTTAGCTACGACTTTTTCCCATCTTTCAGGCAGCATACGGATTCCGTGTCGAAAAAATTCCTCGTCTTTTGAGGCGATCCAAACCTCGACCCAATTTTTCGCCTCTTCGTAAGAAGTAAAGTGCTGCTCGGCCAGGCCATGTGTCATTGAACGGAACATGTGGTAGTCTGAAGGATCAATGTCTAGTGAATACGGCGGGTGGGGTAGGACATCCCATTGAAGCGCCTCCAAAGTCTCCTTGACAACTTTTGCAACATGTGGCCGAGCGTTGTTGTGCTGATAGATCACCTTGTCATGTCTTTTGGCATATAGTGGGCGTTTAATCTTCAATGCAGGCTTAATCGCATCAATTGTTGTTGGTAACGTTCTCCAGTGATGGTTTCGTTAGGCTGAAGTAGCTCATAGTAGATCACTCCGAGCTGATCCCACCAGATGCACAGCATTAGCTTCTTGCCATGAATATTCGGTTTGGCCGTTGAAGTTGATGCATGACCGGGCTTACCCCACGATTTTCTGCGCTTTGGGTTGTCGTAGTGAATCCACTTTTCGTCCCCCGTCACGATTTGATGCAAAAAACCCTTCCGATTTTGTCTTTTGAGCAGTAGTTCGCACGTGCAAATACGGCGCTCGATGTTTCCTGGCTTGAGTTCATATGTAACCCAATTTCCTTGTTTTTGCACCATACCCATGACCTTGAGACGGTTCGAAATCGCTTGTTGAGTCACTCCCCAGGTTTCAGCGAGCTCCTCTTGAGTTTGGCTTGAATCTTCGTTCAATAAAGCCTCTAACTCAGCGTCTTCGAACTTTATTGGCCTCCCTCCGCGTTCTTAGTCTCTGGTGTCAAAGTCGCCACTTTTGAAACGCCGAAACCAGTACTCACAAGCTTTTATTGATAGAGCATGTTCCCCATATGCTTCACACAGCAATCGATGTCCATCAGCTGCACTTTTCTTCAAATTAAAACAAAAAAACAGCGCTTTCTGCAAATTGTATTTTGTTGGCACAAAGGTTGACATGGTTAGAGCACCAAAAATACAGTTCCTTACACTTGAGTGAAAAGACTCCTTCTGATATTTTTGGGGTAAATGATGGAGCCTTAACATGAAACCTTACAAGGTCCGATGCTATTTATATAATAATTGTTGTGGCTTCTTTTACAAATCCCTCAAAACTTATTTGTACTCCCAATATTTCAAATGATCTTTCTTTCTTTTCTTTCTATGTTTAGTTTACCTTTAAAGTGCAAGTGTCCCTAGTGAGACATAGCGCTCTCTCTAAGTGGAAATATAAAAAAAATAATGGTAAAAGACTAACTCATGTACCACGTACGACCACTCACCATGCCACATGTTCATCCCCAAATCATGTGCCATGTTCCACCATGCCCCAACTCAGAGCCTTGTTCCATTCTATGTTGGGCCCGAAAAACAAGAACATTCTTCCCACCAAAATGCCCGATCATTGTCAACATGAGCCACATACCATGACAACACATTTCCACCTACTTACACGCATGCCCACACCTCCCCAAACAATTGTCACCATACAACAACCCCAGAAACAATTGCAGACACACGTACACTTGCAGATAAAATTCCACATTTTCACCACAATATTCAACAGTACAAACACATATTCACCCAAACACAAGTTCGCAGTTCCAAGCCTCAATATCTCCCCTGTAAAAATTCCTACTACAGAGGGTTTTCCATTTTTAAAATAACGATTTTAGTGCTTTATTAAAAATAAATTATTAATGATTGTACAGATTATTGTTTTTATGTGTAAGCCTTGACGCTTAGCAACAGCCCTGCATCGATATTTCCAAGAAATAAGGCTGCGTCTTAGAATATTTTGATCAAGACCATCCCAACAGTCTTTAACAACTTTGCAGAGGCCCTCTAGCGTCTAGAGGGTCTTCATACTACTTTCTAGATTTAAGAACAGTTTTCAGCAAGCCAAAAGCACAAAAAACCATAGGGGTCAAGTCTGGAGATTTTTCAGGGATGTGCTTAAAATGGATGTACGAAATTCCGGTTTCATCCAGGTATTAACGTGTTGAACGTGATGTATGACTCGCGGCTTTATCCTGGTGCAACCACACGGATCTTGAGGCACTTGGATACAAAAACGGGATTCCATTGTCGAATAATGGATCTAAGACAAGTCTTTGGTAGATTTTCAAATTTATCTTGACATTTGGTTCCACCTTCTTTATGGAAGCTTCCCATTGTAGCAGAAACCTGCAACGATCATAAAGCCTTTTGAGAAACTTCCCTTGCATTGCTTGACCCAGTTCTGAAAGGTTTATTTGAGAGTTAGCATAGTAAACGGCACAGTTTGGTTTCTATCATTGAGGCCAAACCCATACCTCGTCCAGTGTAAACAACATTCTTCCATTTTTTACCTGCCAGGTACTTTTCATAAAGGGCCCTGCTGCAGGTCTTTCGTTCCTCAATATGGTACTGCTTGAGGACATGAACTTTCGCCTTTTTACGTATTTTAAGCCGATTTTCCCCATATTTCTCTAAACTTGAAAATTCTCATCAAATATTCACTGGTAACAAAATAATTAATCTTACCGCAAATTCTTCCTTCGAATTTCTTGGATCAATATGCATCGCGCACGTGGTGACGTCGGGTGAGCGGTTCCATCCAGTTGAGTCTGGTTCGAGGGACCATATTTTGGGTTTCAAGTTTGGCTACCTATAAATCAGGTCTCTCCAATTATTAGTCTCGTATAGAGTTTTTTTTTTTCAACCAAATTAAAAGCGATAAAAGTATATATACAATAAACGTATATACAAAATTTAACTTATCTTTACAGGTTAACGCTACTTCTCATTACTAACATCAACCAAGCCTTTTTGTTTATACGCATGACCAACTTCTCTAGGTGGAAATTAAATAAACTTGAATATAAAAACATAGAACTAATGAAAAAAAATATTGTATATAAACAAAGGAATAAATTTACAAATTCTAAACTTCAACAATAGGTGTGATGCAAGTTATTAATGTATGTAAGGTATGGAGAGTGATTTATTAAAAGAAGGTGTGTGGTTTATTAACAAAACATGGAGGTAAGGTATGTACAATGAGGAATGTACAGGTCACAAGTTTGTGCCCAGACTGATGACGACGGAATGTACCCGGTCGCGCTGTGCCGTAGCTTCAGGCGGCGGCATGAGAATGAGGTCCGGGAGACTGTGACGCCGCTTGGAGGGTGTCCGGCACACGAGGGCAGGACGGGGAGACTCCGTGGCGTCCTTCTTGAGGGAGTCCACCAGCTGGAGTAGCCGGGGTAGGTCCTCAGTGGGAGACCCCGGTGGATGATTCGTTGTGGAGTTGGAGACGGCAGCCTTGGACTTCTGGACCACACAATATACCACATAGTATGCATATATGTATTTATGTGTGTGTGTTATAAATGTGTATAGTGACTTCATGGATGACTTACTGAGAAAAGTTCAGAATTGCAAAGAATTAGGCATCCGTAACAAGAAAAAAGAACAGATTAAGAAATATTACAATGGAAAACATCGCGATTGTACATACAACATAGGAGATTTATGAGCCATATGAAATCCAATAAGAAAAATAGGAAAAAGCGAAAATTTTTAAAGATATTTAAGACCACATATAATATTGGAAAAACTATCAGAATTGAATTATTTAGTAACGCCTAAAGACCAACCCAACAAAGACCCACACGTTGTCTATATATCAAGGATTTAACAAAATCAACAAGCAGTCCAGGGCCGGGTTTCTTTAACTATTTTTTATTTCTCTAGCTTTTGGGTCAACGTGCCGTCCAACAGAAGAACTAAAAGTATGACTTCAGCTAGCTATACACGCCCTGGGCGTGTTGCCTGGCCCTAGAATGCTTTGTTGATTATGTTAAATTGTAAAGGCAAGGATGAACATGTAATATATATCAAGGATGAAATCTTACTTCCAAAGAATACAGGAGGACCACGATGACAGGGCAATGTCACGTAATATTCTGGGGTGGCCTACCCGCTCAATCATCATCAGTCACGTGATGTTACGTCATCACTGCATTTGTAATATTTAGTTTATTAGTTCATATAGATCTCTCAGTTTGTTTTACCTACACGGCCTTTATTGAGCTGGACTTGGCTTCCTACAAGGAAGACGCGGCAGGATCATTGTGGACCAAGTGATCCTGAACTACGAGGAGTCTGTCCGCGTCTGCTACCGCTGCTGTGGCTACGGCCACAACGCTGATAGGTGCACCAAGGCTACGGTCACCTGCTTCCACTGCGCTTCTGGTGACCACCAAGGCCGAAGCTGTCCAACTCTTGCCAAACCGCGCACGGCCAAGTGCGCCAACTGCTCAGCCAAGGGCCTCTCTGCCTACCACGAGGCAAGATCAATGTCTTGCCCAACTGCCTGAGCTAGAGCTGCAAAGTTCTAGTCCTCCCGCCTTCTTCCTGCCTCCTGACCTCCGCGAACCCAATCTAGCCTAACCTGCCTCTTCCCTGACGGTGATCCTAACCTTAGCCTCTTCACCCTGGTCATAGTGGTTTTATATATTCCGCTTTACGCGGCCATTGGGGCTCAAAAATCATTTATTTTGGTTAGCAGCCCCGTAAATGAAGATATTTTCTCTCTCAGTTTGTTTTTGATATCTGGCTAAATTTGTAAATACTTTCCTTGTTAAAATAAGTTTTTTTTTTTTTTAATTATAATTAATAGTTCTGGTTTTACTTATAATCTTGATTTGAATCCATCAAATCTAGACGTGAAGCCCATCGCCCACACACAAACAAAATGACTGTTCAAAAATATCTATTATCTATCTATAGTCCCTAAGGGACTGTCCTCGAAGATTCTTCCAGGGAACACTTGGGGATATCCACCGGTGCACAGAGGAGGCCCTGGAGTGGATTCGTCACCTCGACATTCCACTCTAGAGAAACTTGCCAACATTGTTGTATTGTGCTGTAAAAAACAATATCATACGCAATATATATATATCTATCTATATATATATAAAATTGAATGTCTGTCTGTGTGTACTCTATAGATTCAAAACCATACATCCAATCGCCGTGAATTTTGGGATATTATTAGGTATATCCCCGGGAAGGTTTTTGAAAAATAATTTCTTGAATATCCTTAGAGTTATTTACAGATTTGTAGATTTAACTCGCATTACGACGATGATAACACGTTTTTTATCTATAAGTTTTATTATCACTAAGTATATTATCTTAAAGATTATTTATCAAAAGTAAGATAATCTACCTATTAATTGCGCACAAGTCAAAGTTATTTTTATCATTTATATACAACATATATATTGGTAGAATAGATAAAATGATGATTTTGTAAGGTAGAAAATTGGGAAAGACAAAATTCGGGATGACACGGCAATTTATTTGAGACAATAATAATGATACAATTCCAAGGCAAGATACTATTCCTTTAACTTCCAATTACCGAGGGAACCAATTAATATTGATTTTATTCAACTTATCGAGTATTTTTCAAGGGACCGGGAAAAATGTTCACTTTATCGAGAGATTCAAATTTACGAGTTTCAAATTTTATCAAAATATATATATATATTTTTTATAAGTTTATAAAGAATTGTTTTAACAAATGTTCGTTAGACAAACCTTTACTCGGGTATAACCCGGGCGAAGCCGGGTACATCCGCTAGTCTATATATATATATATATAAATGAATGTCTGTCTGTGTGTATGTACTCTATAGATTCAAAAACTATACATCCAATCGCCGTGAAAATTTGGGATATTATTAGGTATATCCCCGGAAAGGTTTTCGAAAAATAATTTCTTGAATATCTTGAATAGCCTTAGAGTTATTTGCAGATTTGTATATTTAACTCGCAAGCAGCGCCACCATTGAGACGGAGATAGGCTTAAGTTTGCTGCTTCACCCCTGATGACCTTGGGTCATCGTGTGAGTCACAGCATGATGCTACAAAAACACTCTCTCTGGGGATTTTACGGCGTCGACAACCTGTAAGATTGCCTCTCTCATATATTATACTTTAAACATCTGCTTAATTAAAGCATTTTTCATTTGAAAGAGACTGCCCTCTTAACCCTCTTTAGACAACATTAAATGATATCCCGTGTCGTTTTTTTTTAATGAATTGAGAGCCACCCCTCGCTTGAAGCAAATCCTTTAATCCCAAGAGACTGCGCGAAAGACTTGAACATGAAACCACCGACGGAACGCTTTGTCTTCTACATAGGTTTATGGAGAATTGTTTTAACAAATGTTCGTTCAACTTATCGAGTGTTTTTCGAGGGACCGGGAAAAAACGTTCACTAGATAAAACGATGATTTTGTAATGTAGAAAATTAGGAAAGACAAAATTCAGGATGACACGGCAATTTATTTGAGATAAGAGTATTGATACAATTCCAAGGCAAAGATACTATTCCTTCAACTTCCAATTACCGAGGGAACCAATTAATATTGATTTTATTCAACTCTTCGAGTATTTTTCAAGGGACCGGGGAAAAATGTTCACTAGATAAAACGATGATTTTGTAATGTATAAAATTGGGAAAGACAAATTTCAGGATGACACGGCAATTTATTTGAGACAAGAATAATGATACAATTCCAAGGCAAATATACTATTCCTTTAACTTCCAATTACCGAGGGAACCAATTAATATTGATTTTATTCAACTCATCGAGTATTTTTCATGGGACCGGGAAAAATGTTCACTAGATAAAACGATGCTTTTGTAATGTATAAAATTAGGAAAGACAAAATTCAGGATGACATGGCACACAGGTACCGGAAAAAAATTTTCACTTTATCGAGCGATTCAAATTTACGAGTTTTAAATTATCAAAATATATATATTTATATATATATAAGTTTATGGAGAATTGTTTTAACAAATGTTCGTTCAACTTATCGAGTGTTTTTCGAGGGACCGGGAAAAAATGTTCACTAGATAAAACGATGATTTTGTAATGTAGGAAATTAGGAAGGACAAAATTCAGGATGACACGGCAATTTATTTGAGACAAGAATAATGATACAATTCCAAGGCAAAGATACTGTTCCTTTAACTTCCAATTACCGAGGGAACCAATTAATATTGATTTTATTCAACTCATCGAGTATTTTTCAAGGGACCAGGGGAAAATATTCACTATAGATAAAACGATGATTTTGTAATGTATAAAATTAGGAAAGACAAAATTCAGGATGACACGGCACACAGGAACCGGGAAAAAATGTTCACTTTATCGAGCGATTCAAATTTACGAGTTTTAAATTATCAAAATATATCTTTTTTTATATAAGTTTATGGAGAATTGTTTTAACAAATGTTCGTTAGACAAACCTTTAGTCGGGTAAAACCCGGGCGAAGCCGGGTACGTCCGCTAGTTGCCTATAAAATATTTAAAAAATAGACTGGATTGATACACATTCAAAATGGTTAAAAAGGCATTTATTAAGCCAAACAGTGTGAAAAAGTAGATACAATAGAGCTTCCATTGAGAGGATGCCTAAAATCGTAGCTTAACCCGTCTCTCCAAGAGGCAGTCTCTTATTAAAGGTCTATTAGAGATTCTTTAATATCAATTAGAATCTCCAATGAGAGACCACCTACAGGAGAAACAAGTTGAGTCATGTTTTTAGGGGGTCTTTCTTAAGAGACTCTATTTACATATATTAAAATCAACATTTTCTTACTGTTACGTTTGATTCCTGCTAATCTCTATATATAAAAATGAATGTATGTCTGTCTATCTGTCAATTATTAATTGGACTAAGCGAGTATTGTGATTTTCATTATTCTATATGGTCTGGAAGCATATTAAAATTAAATATACAAAATTTGAAAGGAAATTTGTCCGTTCTTGGCCAACCTGACAACCCAGAAGTCTGAAAATTGGTCAGCTAGCATTGTCATCAGGTTTGAACATGTGTACCAAATTTTATATTTCTAGGTGCCCTATAAGTATATCAATAAAAATTGATTACAAGATTTGGCGACAGACATCTAGACAGACAGACAGATAGGCAAGTTAAATAAAAGCTTAAAAAAAAAGGTTTTCAGAAGGGTATTCCCGATGGCGATGCCCTTTTCAGATAATCGCTCCGCCATCCCCAACTCTGTAAAACCCGACCAGAACCTGGCCGGACATCTTCATTAGCTCTTCCCAACAACTCCTCCAGTACCAGGATATACTGCACAGGACCAAAGTCCGAGCAGTAGTCAATGTGTTCCTATCAAGGCTTCTCAGCTAAGTATTTATGAATTAGATACATTATTTTTTTTTTGCCGCATAAAAGTTTTATTGTCTTGTCAATTGGTGAATACGATCTCAATTTCAATAGAAAAAAATTGACATGGAATCCACTTCAAGAGGATATTCTTCCAGACATCACTTGATCAGACATTAGCTATACACTTAGACAACCCAGACTGCGGGTGGTAACCACCTCAATTTCAATGGAAAAAGTTGACGTGGGGTGTGACTTTTTATACACTACTAAAGGCATTAATAAAGGTTTTGATTGATTGAAATAAATTTACATGTCACCTATACAAGACCAAAAAAAAAAAAAGAAAGAAATTAACTAAAGAGGCTTTCTAATGAAATAATAAGCTTTATTATATATCTTATCCCAGCATTTGCACATTTTATATTTGCATATATAAATTTTATTTTTGCTTATATGAAATTTAAGGAATTATAAAAGTTGATGTTTTATTTTCCATTCCTTCATTTGCTCGAGCTTTATCACGTTGGCAAAGGATTTGCAGAGCATCTCGTACAACGCAGGGATTTCCAAGCAGGCTGTCGCATTGATCACCTCAACCAGGACGTCAATGTCCTTCTTGAGGAACTGGGTGTCCCATTCAGGGAAGACATCGATGACAGAAGTGGGCTGCCTCGGAACCTTCACGAATGGAGGGTCATTCTTGTGGTGGTTGATCCATTCGAAGATCAAGTTGAGAGTCTGGGCGCTAACTTGTGGGAGGGGAAAAAGGTCTTCACTCAGTTCCGAAACTTCCAGAATATCTGCGAAGTATTTGCATTTGGTGGCAATCTCACGATCTATCTCGATAATCTGGTTATCCGAAGTCAATATCTTTAGAGTATTGATTATCTTTTCTTTTCTTTTAACTGGCTGTCTTTTTCTAATCTTTTTACTTACTGTTTTCTTCTTTTCTGCTACTTTTTTCTTTATATACATTATAATCTTTTAAATATGTTTATTTTATCTAGATATATTATATGTAATTCGAGTCCCTAGGAAGAGAGATATATATTTCTAATCCAGATTATTCTGTAGTTTAGAACGCCAACTAACCTGAATTCCTTAGAAGATTATAATATATTGTTTATTTATTGTTTGTTTTATTACCACAGAGTCTGAAACTTTAAACTCTTAAATAAATAAAAATATTACAAAATATAATCTGTTAATAAAAGTTATATAAATGTGTTTTAGAAAAATTTATAATCCCCAGGGTCTCTGCGCTCCAGGAACCTGGGTTATAAATATCTCTCTATAACCCAGGTAGGAACCAAAACCTAGCTACCACCCTTGCCCCAATTAATAGGATTCTATCCATCACATGTTTATATATAATGTCTGTCTGTGTGTACTCTATAGATTCAAAAACCATACATCCAATCGCCGTGAAATTTTGGGATATTATTAGGCATATCCCCGGGAAGGTTTTTGAAATATAATTTATTGAATATCTTGAATATCCTTAGAGTTATTTGCAGATTTGTAGATTTAACTCGCAAGCAGCGCCCCCATTGCGACGATGATAACAAGTTTTTTTTATCTATAAGTTTTATTATCACTAAGTTTATTATCTTAAAGATTATTTATTAAAAGTAGGATTTTCTACCTATTAATTGCGCACAAGTCAAAGTTATTTTTATCATTTATCTACAACATATATATTGGGAGAATAGATAAAATGATGATTTTGTAATATAGAAAATTAGGAAAGACAATATTCAGGATGACACGGCAATTTATTTGAGACAAGAATAATGATACAATTCCAAGGCAAGATACTATTCCTTTAACTTCCAATTACCGAGGGAACCAATTAATATTGATTTTATTCAACTTTTCAAGTATTTTTCAAGGGACCGGAAAAAAATGTTCACTTTATCGAGAGATTCAAATTTACGAGTTTCAAATTATCAAAAAATATATCCATTATTTTTTTTATAAGTTCATAGAGAATTGTTTTAACAAACGTTCGTTAGACAAACCTTTACTCGGGTAAAACCCGGGCGAAGCCGGGTACATCCGCTAGTATATTATAAATATAAATTCAACTATATACTACCACTATACGTATGTGCGGGAGGGTGGTATTTTTGTGCCGAATGGAACACCTCTACCTTTCGAAAACAAATGCATTTTTATGCACTTATTAAACGTAAATATTCCTTTTTGGTAGTACTCACGTACCAAACGAGGTGCTTCTCTCTCTCAATGCATTTTAAAATAAATTAAAACAACATACTTTGGTTATCACCCCAGAGATATTTATGGCGAACTAAACAACTTAGTCCCTATTTCTGCTCCGCGCTTATGGAATTGAAAATTGGGGCGATGGCGTCGACCTTTCATATTAAATCTTACTTTTCCTTATTACTAACTAGCCGAATGACCCGGGCAACGCCCGTGTTTTACCCGATTGAATGTTTTTATTCAAATACTATTTGTTACAATTATAAATTGGCGCCTTATATAAATGCATATATTAGTAGAGTATATAGTATTATATCTACATTTATGTAGATGTGACATATATATCCCTAATGATAATAGTACTTACATATGTACATAAGTATGTGTATATATATACACCTTAATAGTACAAAAGCTACATACCTATACTTTCGATATTTGCGGACCTATAATGAGGTATTGTTAACAATAGATTATTTTAAGGAGCGACCCGCTCCAACACAATAGTTACAAAAACCAAAAAGCGAGTGGGGGGGGGGGCATGATGGGGGTGGCAAAGGTGGCGTGATCGTAGCCAACCAATAGGAGAGCGCCATTCCAAAAAAAAAAAAAAAGCAAACGGTGACAGAGATTAAGAATTATTAAGAACGCATGACGCTCGTAACTGTATCTACTTATATATTTGCCTTATTCTGTCTGTCTGTCTGTCTGAAGCTCACGGATAGAATGCGCGCCCATTGGCCGCCAGCAAACACGTGACCTCCCTGCCCGCCCCCCTCTAGACAACCCTGTTATCAGCTGTGTGTTACATCCACCTGTCTATACAGACCACCCTGTCTATAGCGATCACCCTAGGCAACCCTGTTATCAGCTGTGTGATGCATACATCTGTCTAAACAGACCACCCTGTCTATAGCGACCACTCTAGACAACCCTGTTATCAGCTGTGTGATACATCCACCTGTCTATACAGACCACCCTGTCTATAGCGACCACCCTAGACAACCCTGTTATCAGCTGTGTGATGCATACACCTGTCTATACAGACCACCCTGTCTATAGCGACCACTCTAGACAACCCTGTTATCAGCTGTGTGATACATCCACCTGTCTATACAGACCACCCTGTCTATAGCGGTCACCCTAGACAACCCTGTTATCAGCTGTGTGATACATCCACCTGTCTATACAGACCACCCTGTCAATAGCGACCACCCAAGACAACGTTTTTAAAATATATTCGCACTCGGGTAAACCCCGGGCGTTGCCCGGGTCATTCGTCTAGTATTATATAATTGTACATAGTTGCGGAACTACTGGTTTCCTGTGCTGCTCTTTTCCTGATATTGCACCTTGTACGGAGAATCTGTATAAGACTAATGTCTTAATAAAGGCTTTGTGTGTGTGTGTGTGGTTATCACCCCAGAGAGAGAGTGTGTAGAATTTACTGTTGGCGATAAAGTTTATGCCACAGCACCAGTTTGTCAAATTCAGACAAAAGCAATATGTATTCCATGGTTTCATGCAATGGCCTTCAATAGTACAGGAGCATATCTCATTTTCTATATGGTTCAAATCACATAAATAGGTACCGCTCAGCAAGAGTAACCTAGTTCATGATAATTGAAACAATGACTAATATGTGAAGGTTATTCACATATTAAACAAATTTTAACACGGGATTCAATCCCGGTTCATGACTGTCGGGAATCGAGCGTGTTACCCTCTCATCCACTGACTGATTTCCTAATATTTTACGAAAGGGTTATGAAATCTGAGGAATTTGCTAAAGAGGTGTTTAGGCTGGTAAAGTGTGGTATGGATTAATTTTTAAAACTTTTTTATACTAATGAGTCACGAAAAGATGGAAACCACGGTTTACAATATGATTTTTGGTCCCAATTTTCAAAATCTGGTGTTGTGGCATATTATTTAACAAAACCAATATGTTATGTTCAGTAGGTTGATAAACAAAAATGTATTCTGTAGGAAAATAGTCATTATTTTATGTATGAATTTGCAATTGTATTCAATATATTTTGTTTCTCTCTCTTCAAACTTTCCTCTTTACCTCTCTGGTATTTTGTAAATATAGCTTTGTTTTTACATTAAATAAAATGCTGTATCATTCCGAGGTTTAAAATAAAAGGATTCAAAAGCGCGAATGTTTCTTTTATACATAAAACGAACTTCTACTGTCCTTTAAATTAAATTGGCGAAACCGCTGGGAGGGTTCACTACTGATGAGCCAAGCCCTCCCAATATATTTTTCATCGCAGTAAGGACAGTAGAAGTTCGTTTTATGTATAAAAGAAACATTCGCGCTTTTAAATCCTTTTATTTTATATGTAATGATGGCGCGTTATTGCTTTGTGTTAATTCCTAGGTTTGTATTTCCTAATTTATCCTTTTTTTCGTGACAATATAAAAATTAATAAACACAAACAGCTAAAGGCGAATATAAAGTAATAGTTTAATGTTGAGTGATTACACACTGCCCTTCACCTCATCTACGACTGTCCGAACTTTACAGAAGTGAGACATCGTTTGTTCCCTGATTCAAATGATCTAGTTCTTTCACCTCAGCTACTTTGTTTATATAAATATAATGAACTCTGTAGAATAATACATGTAAATTTGTAAATATTTAATTCTAAGTTCTAATTTGTTTGCTGTTTTGTTTCCTCTGTATTAGGCGCAAATATTTCAATAACGCGCTTGGTTGATTGATAAATTAAAAAAAAAAAGGTTGAGTGATAATGCAAGTTTATTTCGTCAAAACAGCTTGTATTTATGGCCTTGAAGTGAGATTTTGAAATAAGCTGAATTGAAAATCTGATAAACTTGAACTTGGAATGACTTGAATATTTTTCTAAAAATAATATATACAATCCCTTGTTTAACATCATTTGGGAGAAAAATTTCTATTCAGGGAAGAGTCTCTTGCAATTACAAGACTATCTTGCGCCGGGAATTGAACCTGGGTCAACTTCTTGGAAGGAAGCTATGCTAACCATTATACCACCGTCGCTTGTTTGTAAGCATCCAAAAAGTGTATTATAAATAGAGCCGACCAGGTGGTGACCTACTTGTTGGACTTTGGTGGCGAATCAATTCAACTGGAAGAATGCTGTCCAGAAAAACCTGTATTGAACTGCTGCCTACGAGACAAAAGAGCCGGATAATATTGGTTCCCTCTCAGCACCTCAAAGTTAATCAAACTAAATGCGTGAATAGACTTGCATTTTTAATAACTACACTCCCCTTTAAGAGTTAAGCACGAAAACAAAACAAAATATATATATATATATATACATACAATTTTAAATTAACCAAATTTAGGTTGAATCACAGAAAATATTTAGAAACATAATAGGTATTAGATAATAAAAGGCATATATTGGATATATCCAATATATGCCTTTTATTATCTAATGAATTAAGTATGGATTGCTCATTTTCAAAATAATAGGTATTATACAAATGTACACAAATAATCAGCATACATTTTTATCGCAAATAAATATGCTAAAAATTGGAGGTGTTTTCGAAATAAATACAAAAAAAAAAAGTTTATAATAGACTTTTGGAGAAAGGTATGGGTAATTATATTAATTTGACTACTTTCTATAAAAATATATAATCTATCTCTCTATATATATAAATTAAAATTAAAAAAAAAAACATAAAATATATCGATAAACTAGTATTTAACTTTTACATTTCAACAGATTTTTTCACAAAGTCACTATCTTTTTTAAATGTTTAAACCTTTAAACAAGGTGAAAAATAATACAAATTTGAGATATTGTACTGGGATAAGGTTCATAAATTAAGAAAAGAAAAAAAGGCATCTCCTTATCGTGCAACTGAAAGTTGCACTGCAACTTTTCGTTGATTTTCAATTATTCCAGAATTGGCCAAATACCCATCCTTAATTAATCAAGAAAAGCTAACCACGTTACCAATGGGTAACACGAAGCAATAAAGTTTTATTGAGAGTCCGCCGCGCTCAAGACAGGACAAGGTCTCCGATTTCAGAAGTCGTTAGTTTTACTTCCCTTCACCGACAAACGGCTGGACGACAACAGATTATCTCTCCTCTCCGCGTCTTCGGCGCTGGCCTCTCTTCTAGGTGACATCCAACCTGCCTCGTCCCTTTGTGTTACCCATTGACGCCTGAAACCACTTTAGCCCCATGACTGCGTAATGCCTGCCTACCACTTATGGTTTAATTTCACACAAAATCATAATAGCAAATTACATTAATAAATTCAATGCCATCTATCGATAAAATGTGTAACAATTATTTTTTGGCAATGTGTTTCTTTTAACATATACAGTGGAACCTCGGTTTACGAGCACCTTGGAGTACGAGCTTTTCGCAGTACGAGCAAAATTTTTTGAAAAATTTTACCTCGGATTACGAGTGAAATTTCGCATTACGAGCAACTCGTGATGGTTGCCCGTAATCGTGATGGATGAAAATTCACTGGGATCCCTCCCTTCAGATCAGATTCGGGAAATATGTAAAATGTGGGAAACTGTGCAATTGTTCGTAGCAAGAAGAATTTCCCGAGTTTCAATTATTAAAAATAAGAAATTAGTTTCGCACTACGAGCGTTTTGGAGTACGAGCATGGCTCTGGAACGGATTATGCTCGCAAACCGAGGGTCCACTGTATCATCAAATATTATCTCTACAGAACTTACTGTAATGATTAAGGCATTTTATTATTGAAGTAAGGACTGTAGAAATAATATGTATTGATATATGTTAAAAGAAACACTCCTTCACAAATTTTCACAAAAATTATCATCAATCATATCAAGTCTCAACTCCCATCAGTTTGCGAGTTGAAATCGTACATGACTGACAGACATCTTATTTATATAGATGATTTATTTAAAAGCCTCTAAGTGTGATGGATGACAAGAATATGATTGATCTAAAAGTTTAAGCCTCCCACTTTTTCTCTCTTTTGGAGATTGTCTCTTATCAGAGATTCTTATATATTGGCATTTAACAAAAACACGCACATCAATTACATCCTTTTTAAAAATATTTTCTTCATATAAAACGTGAGCTATCGAGTACCATGCTCTTCACTAGACGTTACTACACAAAACTTATCAACAAAGAACACTAAATATTCATCTCTACTAAATTGTTAGAGAAGGAAAAAATATGTATTTCTTCTAGAAATTTTACTTCTTCAGATTCAGATTAAAGGGAAGGACCTAGAAACATCGTTAAAATATGAGGTGAAGGCTAAGAAACTAGAATAAAAAAGAGTAAAAACTCATAATAGTAGACAAACTATTGCGTCCTGGGTAAGAAAATGCGGGTGTTGGCGTATTGCCCGGGAGAACGGGTGGCAGACGTCGTGCATTCCTCTGTGTCGGGAATGCTGACATACTCTTTTAGCACGGTAGCGTCTTGTTGACATACTCTTCCAGTACGGTAGCTCCATGTTTACGTTCTCTTCCAGTACGGTAGCTCCATGTTGACATACTCTTCCAGTACGGTAGCTCCATGTTGACATACTCTTCCAGTACGGTAATTCCATGTTGACATACTCTTCCAGTACGGTAGCTCCATGTTGACATACTCTTCCAGTACGGTAGTTCCATGTTGACGTTCTCTTCCAGCACAGTAACGTCATATTGATATTAACTTCCAGTACTGTGAAGTCATGTTGATATACTCTTTCAGTGCTGCAACGTCATGTTGACACACTCTTCCAGTACGGTAGCTCCATGTTTACGTTCTCTTCCAGCACAGTAACGTCATATTGATATTAACTTCCAGTGCTGTAACGTCATGTTGACACACTCTTCCAGTGCGGTAGCTCCGTACTGACGTTCTCTTCCAGCCCAATAATGTCATATTAGTATTGACTTCCAGCACGGTAACGTCATGTTGACGTACTCCTGCATCATTGTAGCGTCCTGTTGATCTACTCTTTCAGCACGGAAGCGTCATATTGACATAATCTTTCTGCACGATAGCATCGTGTTGACATGCAGCAGTACAGCAGCGTAATGTCGACGAACTCTTCCAGCACGGTAATGTGTTGTTGTTTGGCATGCTCTATCTACCAATATAGACATAGAAGATGTCCAAGTGCTGACTCAGCTTGTCTTTTAATAGTGTCACAGTAGTAGTGTTGACACAATGGGTGCTAAGACAATCGGGTTGATATAGCCACAACAGAAGTTTTGACGTTGCTTTGAGGATTAAATTTAAACTCACACACAAGGCGCAGGTCACAACAAACGTGGCAATTTTTGCATTCACATATGTTTGTCTCATTTTATTTTTAAATATCAATTTAGTTTCGCAGTAATGCAACACTTAATGTCAAAGTCTCTGTAAATACCATTCTTACGTTAAGTAAACAGGTACATGGTATTTTACTTCCATAATTTTATTAATAATTTGAAAATTGCCTAACAGGTCTATTTGTAATTCATCTGCGGAAGAGAATTGCTCGATTCAGTTAATGGATATTGTAATATACCTTATAATAATATTATAATATACTCTGTTTAATTAATTTATTTTTGATTGTTTGGATTTGGCAGCACTGTAATTATTGTTGTTGTTATGAATCTATTTAAAAAGTGTACGTTTGACATTAAAAATATATATAATAAAAATTAGTTTATTAATTTAATAAAGCATATTTATTTATTTAATCGAAGAGGAACATTACAAAAATGGCGCAGCCGACAGGTACGATCATCCTGCATTTTAAGAATAAAAAGGTAATTGGCTATAGCTTTAACCCTGATGCTAACGTTCTATCTATCCCTGAAGAATTTCAATTGCCCATTTATCACGAGCTCGTGTTTAAATGTGGAAAGAATCTAACTTCTTACTATTTAGAAAAGGATTCTAATAGATTTGTTAAAGTTCCATCAAAAATAATTGAAATATACAAAAATCGATCATTTGAAGATTTACAAATTTGCGTAATGGATGAGGAGGAATTAGATGCAAAATCTCTATTAACAGAAGACACTTTTAGCAAATTGATAACTACTGTAGCAGAACAACAAAAACTAGTTAATTCTTTAGTTCAAAATTTAAGTTTAAACCAGCATGAATATGCACCAAGACATGTCGAAATGAAAGCACCTGATTTCTCCGGTAATAACTTAGATCCAGCCACTTGGATAACCCTATATGAAAATGTCTGTGCAAATAATGGTTGGGTAAAAGATCAATCCAAAATATATGGTATGAGAAACTACCTAGGGGGAACTGCACAATTGTGGTTCGATAGCAGACTTGCTGATGAATGCAACTTTAGCTGGGAAACATGGAAAGAAGATTTTGTATCCTCATTTGGGGATAACCCCATAGACAAATATGATAGGGCGTTCAAGTGGAGATATCGAGGCGGCTCTCTGATCGATTACTTCCACCAAAAACAAAGGAAAATGCGATTAGGGATGCCCGGCTTAAGTGAAAAGCTATTGATAATTGGAGTGATTCATGGGCTACCCCCAGATATTCAGAATCAGTTGTCCACTGTGAAAATCGAAAACAAAGAGACTCTTCTTCAGCTGCTGAAAAATATCCGTCCCAGTTTGGAGAAAAAACCTTTTGAACCCAAGCCCTACCAGACAACTGGCAACACAGTGGTCAAGAAGCCAGCCTATTTTGCCAAACTTGATCAAATTGAGGAGGCATCACAGACAATAAACAATCAAAATAATTCTGTGTCTTCTCTTCAAAAAAACTAAATTTAGAGGGTTGTTCGATCCCGATGACAAAATCGATCCTATTTTTGTCTTGCAAAAGTCCCGATTCTATGTTGCCCGTTATTATAAATGGTGTAAAACTTGTTGCTTTCTTGGATCCAGGTTCTTCTATCAATCTAATGAGAAGAGACCTTTTGGCCAAATATAAATGGAAAAGTTATCCATCAGAGACCACGATAACAACGATTGACGAAAGCCATGTCCGAGCTACTGAGAATATTGAGGTGGAACTTCAGGTTGACGATCAACAGAGAATGATGACGGCGACAATATTGAGGGAGATGCCATTCGAACTGTTAATAGGAAAGCCTACCATGAGGGATCTCCGAATTCAATGGAACTTTGAGACTGATGAGATTAAGTGCTTGTCTTTGCGGTCAAAAGAAGTTATTTTTACCAGTGATGACCTCATCACTATATTCCCCAAGCTTTGCAATGTCTCCAAAAAGGAATTACCATTGCACGAGATCGACTTTCTATTGAAGCCCAATAATAACATCGTGGCGTGTAAACCTTACCCTATGTCAGATCACAAGAGAGCATGGACTGCTGGAAAAATCAAGGAGATGCTAGATGGGGATATTATTACTCCTTCTACTTCTGAGTACGCATCACCTTGTATTCTAGTTCCTAAAACGGACTCGTCCTACCGGCTCTGTATTGACTATCGACAGTTGAATAAAGAGACTTTTTTGGACCCTTTTCCTTTTCCTAGAATCGACTCAATCATTAATAAATTTGGGGGTTGTCGATACTTTACAAAAATTGATTTGAAGGATGGGTTTTGGCAAGTCGGTCTAACTAAAGCCACGAGAAAGTTCTCTGCTTTTGTAACACCTGATGGACTTTATGAGTTTAAGAGACTACCGTTCGGGTGGAAAAATTCACCTCCTAGATTTCAAAGGGTTATGAGCGAGATGTTGGCTGATTTATTGGAACTCAGAGTGGTTGTTTACATTGACGACATTTGTTGTGGCGCCCCAACCCTTGAAGAATGTGCTTCCCTCACCTACAAAGTTCTCAATAGACTGAATCAATATAATATGACAGTGAACTTGGGCAAGTGCCAAATTTGTGTATCTGAGGTGGAACTTTTAGGTAGAATTATCAACGGTAACTCGAAGCAAATGAAGGAGGAAGTAATCGAAAAGGCTAAACTCATGAAACGCCCATATAATCTTAAGTCACTACAATGTTTTACTGGATTTACAGGTCATTTTCGGGCCTATATACCAAACTATGCCACGATAGTTCGACCGTTGGACAACCTGAAGAAAAAAGATTCTAGTTTTATGTGGTCTGATAAATGTGAAGAGGCCTATTTAAAACTTATTGATATCATCACGTCAAAACCAAACTGGCAATCCCAGATGAGTCATTGCCTTATGAAATGTCAACAGATGCTTCATATTATGGAACAGGGGCTATTCTATACCAGAGAGACGTGAATAAAAGGAAATCACTTCAACTCAGAGTGATTAGTTATTATTCATATACATTTTCCAAGGCTGAACAAAATTATTCCATCACCGAAAAAGAATGCCTTGCTGTGTTGAAGGCTGTCAAACACTTCAGATGGTATTTGGAAGGCAAGTCTTTTGCTGTCCACACGGATCATCGCGCATTGACACAGCTACTTTCCTGTGGCCATCTCCGGGATCGACTTGCGAGGTGGCAGCTGTTTCTGAGCTCATTCGAAATGAGAGTGAACCACCGTTCTGGCAGGGAGCTCAGCGATGCAGACGCGCTGTCTAGATTGGCTGTAGAAACACCAAATTCCAGCGATCAAACCGTACTGTTTGTTAAACATCAGAGTATTCCTTTAAAATTAGAAGATCACGGGAAATATTTTGTCCCTCACGAACATCGAACTTCAATTTTATCTATGTACCATGATGATCCCTTATCAGGAGGACATTCGGGGTTTTGGAGGACATATTATAAAATGAAGCAACGCTTTGTTTGGCCTGGTATGAAGAATGACATAAGGAAATATGTATCTTCTTGTCCTATCTGTCAAAGGGTCAAGTTCAAGTATAAGAGCCGTCCTTCAAAGATGAGTTTGCCCCATCAATCAAGGGTACCTTTCCATACTGTACATGTAGATTTCGCCGAGGCTCCTTCTAACATCAAGGATAAGAATTCAACATTTTTACTAATTATTGACGAGGCTACTAGGGTAGTTCAAGCAAAGGCAATGAAACAACATGGCCGTGCTCTAATAAAATATTTCAACGAACATGAGGATCTGAAATCAGTGAGAACTATAGTCTCCGATCAAGGGAGATCATTTGTGTATGGAGAATTCCCTAGGTGGGCAACCTCCAAAGACATCCGATTAATAACTACTTCTCCTTATCACCCTGCAGGAAATGGTTTAGCGGAACGAGCTATACGAGATATAAAGACCTTTCTCTCGTGCTATCCTCACTTCAAGGGTGGATGGAAAAATGCCTTAGAAGCGGCAGTACGCTACCATAATAGATCCTACAACTCCTACCTGGGTTGCTCCCCTTTATTCAAACTTACAAAAACTTCCCCTATTTTACCTGCCGATAAAGAGCTTAATCTTCACTGTCCCCTTTATGAAACAGAAAAAAGTCAAATTGAGCAAAACCTCTACCGACAAAGAACAAAGTTTTATTTTAACAGTCGTAAGAAGGCCCTGCCACCAGAGATGAATATCGACGATTATATTTTGGTAAGACATCAGAAGGTTGGAAAGGAATGGAAGCTATCTGGTCCGCATCGAGTGACAAGGGTAACCAAAATGGATGGCTACCCCAAATATGTTGAATATGAGTCTGATGATAAAACTCCAAGAACGGCTCACATCTCCAATATCCAACCTTATCTGCATCGACATCCCAGGAGGGATGAAGTCGCTTGAAGTCGGGGGAGTTGTAATATACCTTATAATAATATTATAATATACTCTGTTTAATTAATTTATTTTTGATTGTTTGGATTTGGCAGCACTGTAATTATTGTTGTTGTTATGAATCTATTTAAAAAGTGTACGTTTGACATTAAAAATATATATAATAAAAATTAGTTTATTAATTTAATAAAGCATATTTATTTATTTAATCGAAGAGGAACATTACAGATATATAAGTGTATATTTTACAGTTCCGGGGAAACCTTATAGTTTCTAGAATTTTTTATTTACCATAAATTTTCGAAATTTCCCTAAATAGCTCTTTATATGAGCAGATCAGATCAGTCCAATACAAAAGCAGATTATCTGGTAGATTAATTTCTGGGGTAATCGTTAAGAGGGCTCACCATTTATTAGCCAGGCACTCCCGAAGGTAGTCTTAATCTCATTAGCAACTGAGTAAATAATTTGAAAAATAAAAATAGCGTTATGTTGGAGGCAGTCAAGGCGACGTGGGTGATGACACTAAGTCTGAGGAGTGGCTTGCTCCACGGCATGTTTGAAAATGTTAGCGCTGATCCGGGTAAGAGGAGCCGTCAAGTTGTGGAAAGCGAAGGACAAAATGACTAGAAAGTCTGATAACCGCAGTGTGCCAGGAGGCAGCCCTAGAACTAGTGTCGCCAATGCAGGGGTGGACTGTGCGTTACGGGAAGCTTCGTGGAAGTGTCATCGGATGAGCCGTGGAAGACAAGTGGAGGAGGAGGGTTTCTTTCAGCATAGCCGAGTGGATTTTCCTTCATGAGTTGGAACATAGGCGAGAAGGATCCTTCTGAAGACGATGATTGGAGGAAAATCCATTTGTTACACCTATTTCATTATTTTATTTAGGACTACTCTTGTGTTATAAGTTGCAAACTTGATTGCCCATCTATACAAACTTTCGCGTTATTATTAAGCACTTTTGAGGTAAATAACGGCGGCTTAATAGCCGACGCAGCAATAGTTTACCTTTCAATATTTTATATAATCCTAGTAGAGATATAAATGTCATAAATATTCTCTGATGGAGTATATTTCTTAGTAGAATTTAACTTTACATATAGAGAATAGATGAAAATAAAACGAAGATGATGTCTGTACAGATCTCCATACCACGTGATTATACAGAAAGAATAAACAAGTTCAAAACACATAAAATTTATTGTGACATATAACAATTTTTTAAATTTAATTTATCCTGATTTTCTACATCACCTCTTTCTTCCATCGTTATCTGCTGTTTTTTCCTTGTGTGATAATAAATAAAATAACATAGAGAGAGCGCAGAGGTATATACAAATTGAAACTATCTTAGCTCTCGAGTGCCAGTTATATCAGCAAAACAGCTCAATATAATATTAGAGAGAGCAGGCCTTGAAGATTAAACTGGCCAAACCGCTGAGAGGAGTTACCACTGATGAACTAGACCTCATCGGAAAGAGGGCAGTATAGAGAAAGTTGTTTTAATTTTAAAAGAAAAAAATTCCCGCTATATATTCCCGCTATTTTCTAACAAATAATCTGAGGAAGGTAACGTGGAAAAAATAAAAAATTCTGAGTTTCTCTTATAACCATTAGTGCTGTGAACTCTTTGTTCCAAAGACAGCATTTGTAATAGACGTCACGAAAATAAATCTATTCTTCAGCCATATGAAAATAAAATAAGGCTATGGAGAAAATACGGTATCAGGATGCTTTGAAATTGAAAGACATTTTTGCACATAATCTCTGGAATAAATTTTACATATTGTATGTGTGTTGTGCTTGTGTATGTGTTGTGTTGTGTCTTAACTGTGTTTATATAATCTATGCAAAACGTTAGTCGCTATGTATATAAGATAATATTTTTGTCATTGTTCTCTCTATCTCTCTCTCGTTGCAATTTACACCAGTCTAAGAACAATGAGGTTCGAAAGCTCTTGATATGGTCTCCTAATAGAAGAAACACTCGCCACGTTTTTATCGTGAAATAAATATTTTTAAGAAAGCAAGGAGAGCTCACCTTGACAGTGATCTGGTGCACGAGGCTCGAGAGTTCGTCCAAGCGCCGCACGAACCTCTGCGTCACGAAGGTTCGACCGCTGGTGACGCGGCGACGGATGCGTTTGCTCCGCATGCCCCGGGAGATGTAGTTGAGCAGCATGGCCAGGTAGCCCAAGCCGAAGATGATCCACACCACGATCCACGTCTTGTAGATCCACACAGCTCGACCGCCGAACTTCCCTACACGCCAACTCAGATTTCAACTTCCCAAGAAACAACTTTGTTATCATTATCTAATATAAAAAGCGTGCTTATGGAAGATACGAAAGTTCGTACATTGAAAAGCATATTTAAAAAAGTTTTTATTGATTCTTCAATGTTTCTGGAGGAGTTGCAATTTTTATTCCCCCAATATATTTGACAAATCGACCTCAGTAGTTTGCGATGTCATAACAACTTGATGATTATTTTCGAAATGTTCTGAAGATCCAGTTTGATGATTTAGATACAATTAATGATATGTTGGAGACTAGCTCTATTATATTTTCCTTGATTCTGGGATGAAGGACGTTGTTATTTCCTGTAAGCTTCAGAGAATTTGGCTGCCCACTCTTGAATCTGAAAATAGTTGACCGCATCTCTATATCTAAAGATTTATTTATATAATGTGTTTAGTTTTAGATTCTTCAATTATACAACAGAGCAAGAAAAATATTGCATATTTTCATTTTCTAGTGATTTTTTTTTTCATGTAAGTTATTGGGGGAGATTTAAATGATTGTTCAGGATGTCAGAGTTTAATTTCCACAATGTTATAGACTTTCAATAGACAATTTTAAAATTAAAAAAATTATAGGCAATGCACAAAATTCTGAGTATTGTCAAACTTCTCTAAGGAAATCTCTTTAATATCAAGATAAAGCGTAGTTTTTGGGAGAGTTTTCTTTCGCCTCAATGAATATTTTCACAGTGAAAATCGATCGAGATAGGGCTCTTCAGATAGTGTGGTCGACTTTTAAATATTTGACTGTATTTTTCAGGATCCTTGAGGGTTCAGATGTCTCAAATTACTGGTGAAAGTTGCGAGCGTTGAGAAAGAAAGAATTAATATCGGAGATCTGAGCGTTTAAAGGTATTACCAGGCACGAAGTCCCCGAAGCCGATGGTAGAGAGACTGATGAAGCAGTAGTAGAGACTGTCCAGGTATGCCCAGCCCTCCAAACGGCAGAACACGAAGGCTGGTAACAGCATGAAGAAGGCGAACCAGGGGAGCAGGTAACCCAGGGTACGCCAAACCAACGCAGGGCCCTTTGGTCCACGGCTACGGATGTGTATGAGGCGCCGGCTGAAGAGATCTCCAATGGCAGCCAGCAGAATACCTGTCAGAGGAATGCCGACCAGCGCGTATAGCACACAGAACGCCCGGCCCGGACTTGAGGATGGAGCTAGATGGCCGTAACCTGGAACAGCACCAACATTTCTCCATCGAGAACAAATCAGAATCTTCATAGCAGGTGACTGAATTATAACGGTTGGTTCTGAAGACCATTATACATATCAAAGGATTAACAACCTTAAACGCTTATTTTTTTGGAGTGAAGATTATTTTATAGTTTTATTATCTCTTTGGAGCAAAACGTTTAATTATAGTTTTGGCGAAGAAATAATATTGTAACTTTATTTTATTATTTATTTAATCAATGAAAAAGTACACAGCATAATATAAACTCTGTATATTTATGAGATCTTCATATATGTTTTATAGCTTTGTTTTAAATTCGGGTAGTTGGCGCTCTGAGCTCTAGGAACCTGGGTTATAAATATCTAGCTGTGTAAATAATTTGTTAGTTTTAATTATAGTCGCCTAGTCGTGCTGACGTCATAAATAAAATATCTTCTGCTTTATCATTGTGATCTGCCTACTCATCCATTAATACTTTATAACATTATATTTATTTTATGAAAGAGAGATAGGTGTTACATGTGTTTTTCTTCCATCTGAAAAGCCCACACCATTTAAACCTTTCCATTTTGTAAAAGGAATGGATTTCGAACGTCAATGTTCTTAGGTGCGCGCACCATTTTGTTCTTGTCAAGTGGAGTGCTAACCTCTGAGACATGTAAATGTTTTCCCAACATAAATTCTTACTAGCTCTCTGATGGAGAAAAAAGTAGAGCCAAATAAACCAATCAACGTACGTTGCTATAATTGCGCCAAATCTCGAGTAATTCTTAAATGATCTCATTCAGGAGATTTCGGCCAAGGTCGCTCATTTAGAGTAATTAATTAACATTGCGTAATGCCCCTCGTTGTATCAATTAGGGGACGTGTTGTTATCAGATGTGAAGGACACTTTGTGTCCTGTCACAACACGTGTGGAGTCTTGTTTTTTTTTTATTGTTTAATGGCAAAAATATATGACTTGAACAAATAAGATGAACACTTTTCATACTCTATTCTAACACAACAAGTGTCCTACAGAACTTTTAACAATTGCCCTTGTGTGAAACTAACACCTATCTACATATCCTCATGCCCAAAAAAATTAACGTAGTCTCAGAATATTAGCTTTGCACCCCCAAGATAGAAAATATTGCGACTGCTGTGATAGAGATGCACGGAGACATCTGAAGATCTTCTTTGGAAACGACAACAACAACAACACGTGTAAAGCCTGGTCTTCTTTCTGTGGTATATGGGGAAAGAAGTTATTATTTTTCTTTCAGTTAATCAGTTTTTGTCTTGAACAATCGTCTTTTTTAGCAAGTATGATGAACCCCTTTCACACTCTCCTAACAAGACACGTATAAGCCTGGTTCTCTTTGTTCGGTAATGAATGAAAAGAAGGTATCACATTCTTTTCTTTCAGTTAACCAGTCTCTAGCTTGAACAATCACCTGTTTTTAGCAAATATGAAGAACACCTTTCTGTTAACACCTGTTCTAACATAACACTTGTAAATTCTTATCTTTTTTGCTTGTGGTAATAACACTAAATAAAGGAAGAGAGAGAGAGAGTACAGTAGAATCTCCTATGGCGATCTCTAGAAACATGAATACTTCTGGTCTCTCTTGAAGGTAGTATTCCATTAGAGATTAGGTAATATCAAGTCGAGTCATTTTCGATTTTACAAAAGTGGTTGTATATCAGATGGCTCGCTAACGGAAGGCTTCATGGTACCACAGTTTTGTTTCTGTTAAAAACTCGACAACTTGTAGGAATACCTGGGTTGTTACCATCTTTAGGATGTTTTTCACGTTTTATCTTGAAAAAACATGTACATTTTAATTATTTGCGTAATAATTATAGTGAATAAATAATAACTATTATTACCTTTTAGTAAGGAAGCTCTTTTCTCTCTCTTAGCATGTATATATAGAAGTGCAAATTATTGTTAATTGTGAAGAATGTCATTTGAATTGCGTCTAACAGATGTGAAAACTATTTTCTTGCTTAATAAGATAATATGGAGATATAAGATTGCCTTTTTTACACTGACCACAAAAAAATTGCCTCACCTAGAAATACTTTTTACATTTTCTGAAAATTGGTGAGCTATAAAATGGTAATGTGAAAAATAATTGATTTTAAAATTTAAAAAATTATCTATATTTATTGAGATCACAGCTTTAATAAATATTTGCAGTGTCCTCCTTTGACTTGTATACAAGCAGCTACACGGCGAGGTATACTGTCGTACAGTATTTTTATGGCTTCTTGTGGGGTGCTAGACCAAATTTTTAAAATATTTTGCCGAAGGTGTTGAAGATTACTTGGCTGTAGAGATGTTGGTGTTCAGAAATGGTCTAGAATCATTATGCACATGTAAGGCTGCTCAAATCATTGGTATAGTTGTTGTCTTTTATGTTATAACCATCCTTATAATCCTCCTATTCTATCTCTCTTTCTCGGCCGTGCGGCCACGCGGCGTACGAGCTCCGAGTTTTCTGGGATTGGGATGGAGGCCAAGGAAATTGGTGACCCCTTTGTGGTATTGGCTGAAATCCAAGAGAATGGGCTGCAAGCCCATATGAATCCCACTGAAAACCTTCAAGTCTCCGCAGAAAATTTGGCAAAAGATTCAGAAATGACTGAAAGTCATTCTCAAAACAATGAAAAACAAGTTGATTTTGAGCCGGCGGCGGACGACAAGCATGCAAATTATTGCCGCAGTTGGCTGATTTCCCGGAGCAAGAAAACAAGCTTTTCGGGAGCGAATATGTGAACCTCACCACAGTCGGCGGTCAAAGAAGAGGCCACATAACCCTAACAGCGCCAACTCGGGAATTAAAAAGGGTTGTGTCCATGCACCAAAAATCCCACCCAACAGCAGCAGACCACGAGCCACGCTAAGGCTCAGCAAGGTGCACGAGTGACAGATCACAAGACAGAAGCTGGCAACCTTAGGAGCAAGGTCGGCAGCGGGGCAGGCGGACCAATGTGTCTACCTGGAGTTCTACCCATACTTCACCCAGGAGCAGTACTTCCGGGCGTTGGAAGCCAAGTTTGGCAAGGTCACCGTCTACCAGTTGACGAAGATGGAAGGGCAAATCCTGGTCGGCCTCTCCAGTGTCCAGCAATCCGACAAGCTCGGAAAGGATGGACTGGAGATCTAGGGCGCCCTTCTGCGAGCTACACCACTAAAGAAGCGGGCAGAGCAGTTCGTGATCGGCAACGTTCCGTTCTTCGTTGAAAACGGGGACCTCGTGGCAGCCCTGCGGCTCAACGGACAGATAACCTCCATCGTCCAGAAAATGCTGGAGTTGGGCTAATCATACTGGGCCGATGCACGTCGTGAGGCGTTCATCACTCTTCGAGACGTTGTGAAGCTCTATCACATCCCAGCCCGTCTTGAAATAAAATCTAATGGGATGACCAGCCAGGTGTACGTGACCTATGGCATTAAGTTCTCCCAATTCTATAAGCACGGGCACATGCGCGCCAACTGCTCCGGAAGACTGGCGTTCAAGAGGCTAACCTGCTTCCACACGTGTATACCCCTGCTGGTCCAAATAACGCCGGAAGAAGGAAGCCCTCCTCTTCGAACACCATGCCGGCAATAGTACCAACGCCAGCCGCAGGTTCAAAAACGACTGCAGCACCAATTACAGCTGCATCACCAGCACCACCCGCAGCACCAACTCCAGCTGCCTCACAAGCCCCATCTGTAGCTCCTTCATCTGCTGCACAGATCTCACCTACTGCTGCTGTAGACCCAGACCCTATTACATCAAGGCTGCCCAGATCATCTTTACAGAAAAAGCCAACATGGCCCAGAGCCAAATGGACTTTCTCCTGGAGAGCCCAAAGGCCTTTGTAGTACTGGAAGAGGAGAATATCCCGGTGTCGACTTCCTCAGGCACCCCCTCCAAGACCCGGCAGAAGCTCAATTATCTCCTTGAGCGTGTCCCCAACAACATCTTAGAACAGTCTGTGCTCGAAGGGCTTGAAAGAGGCAAAGTCTTGGAGTCGCTAGCCTCCATCCGCGGTCTGAAGAGCCTGCAGAAGAAGAAGAAGAGGAGTGTGCAGACGTCCGCGTTCAACAGGGTTTCTCGAAATATGCTGGACGCCCTGCCCAACTTATATTCCGCCATATATAATCGCCTAGCGGACGTCCGTGTCCAGATTAAGAGCGCCCAATGAGCTTCCGTCTGGCATCCATCAACGCCCGCGGGCGAGAGGAGCATTGAGCTCTGTCACTTCCTGCGTCAACATCAGGTAGACGTCGCCTTTGTCCAGACCAACACCTTGTCGCTGGACGCAATCCAACATCTGTGTCTGGGCTATAGCACTGTCATCGTACCCTCCGCAGCTCTCAGAGGTTCGGGCTTCGCCTGCCTCTTCGCGTCAGAGGTCGCCGTCCTTGCGGCAGCGCGTCCTTTAGCCGGGCAATATACCCATCGACGTCCGCGGCCAGGAACTGCGCGTGATCAACTGTCACCTTTCACACATTCCTCGCGACCGGCTCGAGCAATTGGAGTCCATCACCTCATCCGCGATCCAGGAGAACGCCTGGGTGATGGGCAACCTCAACATCGACGAGCAGAGCACGAACGACACAACATCCGGCTCGGTGAAGGCCCTCACGGAGCTGATGGATCAAACAGCCCTTGTAGACGCCGCCACCCTGTTCAACGCCGCGCACATTCCTACGAGGGTCGCCAGTTGCGGAAATGTGTTGACGCCAGTCGTCTGGATATGTTTCTTATTCCTTCAAGACTCTCCAACTATGTCAAACGATACTGCAGACTCTCAGACCACCACACCGTGATTCTCCTTATGGGAAAACTACCTGATTCCCATCCATCTTGTATCTCTGCCTTATTACGATCGGGCCTCGTCATTGATCGTGTAGCAGCCCTCATTGACCTAACTTCAAGGACCATCGCGGACCTGACCCCAGAGAACTATGAAGAAGCTGGTCTCGCATAAAAAACTGATCTTATAGCGGATGTTAAGTCCTTAGCCGCCCCTCGTGTCACTACTAATAACTACGTCACCAGGGCGGGTCGTTTCCTGAAAGCCAGGCTCGAGTCCACGTCGATAAAAGCCGACTATCTTTCACTACAAGATATAAAGCGAGCGCTTCGCGCCTGACGTTCCAAGCTGTCGAACATCTATGATGGGAGTGGCAACCCCATCGAAGACAAAGAGGTGCGCCACATGGCTTACTCCACCTTTCGGGAACGCTTTTCCCGCTGTGTCCCAAGTGATACCACAAGGTTCCTACGAGGTACAAGACAGCCATCATCGACCTGGAAAAGAGCGATCCGTTACACCACTCCGAGATCTCCGCGGAGAAAGTTGCCAATGCAATCCAACGCCTGTCTCTCGAAACGGTGGGGTGAACTACCATGCGAAATAATGTTACTTCACTGGGGCACTCCAACGCGACTTAAAGACGTCTCAGTTCTGTGGGGCCTTGCCAACTTCTATACGACGATCCACCATTTGCCTCGTCCCTAAATCCAAAGGTGGTCTCGGCCTATATAATTTAAGGCTTATCTCCCTTTCGAAATCTGACTACAGGGTCCTCAGCGGCATCCTCCTTGCGAGACTGCGGCTTCATCTTCCTCGCCTTGTGCAGAAATTCCAGACATACGCCGTTCCGTGACGATGCTCATCCTGGAACATAGTGTATGTATCCGACGAAGTCGCCCTAGCCTCGAAGAATCGTTCACCCCTAGCTGTCATTTCCACCGACCTAGAATCAGCCTTTGACACCGGAGCTTTCTGATGTCCCTGATGATTTCCATTCGGATTTTGCCGACCTTCATAGGGTGGTTTCTTATATACGCTGGGGTCGATGCAGCCGTCCGAATCAATGGCTTCTACACTCGCACCTTCCATCTTCTTAATGGTGTCAAGCAAGGCTGCGCCGCCAGCGCCGCATTCTTTAGCCTTGCCACGGGTCCCCTTCTTCATCGCCCGAATCAGTTTCTGGACCCCGAAAATGTCCTGGCCTACGCCGATGACATCGTTTTGCTTATCCGCAAGGATGAACTATTTGAAATCGTAAAATTCATCTTCGACGAGTTCCGGCATGTTTCGGGGATCCACATCAACTTCGGCAAGAGCAAAGGTCTATGGTGCGGCGCGTGGCAAAATCGCACCGACATTCCGCTCTGTATCTGCTGGTCTTCTACCCATCTTAAGATTCTCTGGTGCCTCGTGACAACATGAGCAGGAACTTCAGCTCATGAGAACCACCTTTACATCATCGAAGACTGCAGGTTCCTTCGGCCTCCAGATTATTTGGTCGCATCGCGGTGGCGAGGGTACGCGTTGGTGAGATCATCAGCTCCTCATCCTTCCCTCTACACACCACCCGCGCCGCCCTCGCTGACGTCGCGCAGTCACCACCTTTTGCAGCCTACTTGTGGATAAGAATTGGCATTACACCCACCGGGTTTACAGAATTGAGAACGCCATCGTGCTGCGCGGGACAGCCACTGTCTTCAAGCGTCTAACCACCCGCACTGCTCGCCGCATGTTGGAGCGTTCACGCCTGGCTGCACTGCCCATCACCCATCTGCTGGTCCAGTGGCTTCCCCACGTCAGCATCCCCATCTCCATCAGCTGGTATTCTCTCCGGCGATGTGCCTTCTCGGGACACAATGCCGACGTTTCCGTGCGGCTGGCCCTGCACGTCCTTCCCCACCCAGCACACCCGACTTTAGCCCGGTAGTCCTGCATCGCCTGTGGGTCCGGAGACCTGTCACTGGCCCACCGCTACTGGTCCTGTAGGCGGATCAGGCTAGTCATCGTGGAGGCCTTCACCATCATCCAGCGGCCCCCTGACCTGCAGAGCTATATCTTCGGGCATGACCTGGAGGACGACGCCCTGGCCATCATGGCGTCTGCCAAGGCCCGAATTTATAAGCACTTCCTGGGCCTGTAGATGCGGATTGTCCAAGAAGACCCCCCCCCCCCCCCCCCCCCCTTGTCTGGAGGAGATCTCTATCACGGTGTAGCCTCCCTACTCACAAAATTTAATCCTTCATTACACAAGCCAGTATAATTTAATTTGAGCTACATTCAAAGATTTTTACTTCTTCCCACTAAAGAGTTTATGATAAATTCCGTTTACCTGTTTGTATGAGTAAGTGTATGAAAGATGGGTAACTTCATTAATAAGTCCTTAGCTTATAGATAATCAATGTGTAATATAAAATGTAAAAGAGGTCCTCATATTAACAAAGCTACTTAGTGTGTGTAACCCGGACTTCTAGAGCGTTCATAAAAGTCGCCAACTATCCGGATACTCATATTATATACGTACAAAGTATATTTGGATTATTATCTTCTTTACATATAAAATAAAAGGATTTAAAAGCGCGAATGTTTCTTTTATACATAAAACGAACTTCTACGAACTTGTGTTAATATTATCTTCTTTGTTTGGTAAGGGTAAATAATAACTAATTTCCTTTTTCTTTTACTTAAAAATCTAAATTATTATATGAACGCTTGGAGGAACGTGTGTTTTTATCCAATGGTAAAACTACTATTCACATAGTATTCTCACAAACACATGATGCGCAAAAAGCATTCCTATATTTGGAAAGGATATAGAAAAAAATGATTACCATATGGATTTTTGGATAACAATTCCTTACCTCGCAGGATCGCGAGCTGTATTAGCACGTGTCAGTGATTCTGTTTTCCCGGCAAAATGGCTTGATTTGCGTTGAAAGAAAGTATACTATACGGCTTATTTTGAATTAATAATTATAATGTTTGTAGGTTTTCATGTTATTCTGTTGTCTTCCTTGATTCAACTCTGCACACTTGACACTAGAATTTGAAGAAAATAAGAATACGAATTTTCAAGCTTTGTTTGACTTTCCATTGTGCCATAACAAATTTGGAATTTTGTGAAAATATTAAATTCATACTGTAGAAATACCAGATGGTGGTCTAAACAGTAAAAAGCAAACGTTTTAAATAAAAGCGAATTAAGAACGATCTGCATTTCCAAGATGAAGGTTGTATCAATTTTTTAAAGCAAATATGTTACTCTTTAAAAATTGTAGCAATTATAAATCCAAGAGAGAGGTGTGTGAACATATAGTATTATATAAAAAAAAATCGTAACGAAAAGTTTATGCTTAAGCTGAATTATAGGGTAAATAAACAGAAAATGTTTATAACAACACTAGGGGGCCTATATTTAATCAACAAGGCTGTGCAATATTGCTAATAAAATAAAACGTATACCGGGAAAAAACACGTTTTGCAAAATGTTCCAAAGAAAACAGTAAACTTAGCAACTCTTATAGGAAAACAACGGTTAAAGAGCGTGCGGCCTGCCATGACAATGGACTATTTGAGTCCATCCCCTGTTGGATTCTGGGGGAGAGCCAGGTAGTCGAATACTGCGCTATTGTTTCTTGATGAGTCAGCCTAGATCATCTGCATGGACGATAGAAACGTCCGAGACTGACGCGAGTGTAGATTAACGCCATCTAGGTGCTTCCACGCCTGGTGCGGGTGTTGATTGAAGCCGTCTAGTTGCTTCCACGTCTGGTACGGGTGCTGATTGAAGCCGTCTAGGTGCTTCCACGCCTGGTGCGGATGCTGATTGAAGCCATCTAGGTGCTTCCACGTCTGGTACGGGTGCTGATTGAAGCCGTCTAGGTGCTTCCACGCCTGGTGCTGATGCTGATTGAAGCCATCTAGGTGCTTCCACGTCTGGTACGGGTGCTGATTGAAGCCGTCTAGTTGCTTCCACGTCTGGTACGGGTGCTGATTGAAGCCGTCTAGGTGCTTCCACGCCTGGTGCGGATGCTGATTGAAGCCATCTAGGTGCTTCCACGTCTGGTACGGGTGCTGATTGAAGCCGTCTAGGTGCTTCCACGCCTGGTGCTGATGCTGATTGAAGCCATCTAGGTGCTTCCACGTCTGGTACGGGTGCTGATTGAAGCCGTCTAGGTGCTTCCACGTCTGGTACGGGTGCTGATTGAAGCCGTCTAGATGTTTTGACGACTGACGTGTGTGTTGATTAACGCCGTTTAGGGGCTTCCACGCCTGGTGCGGGTGTTGATTGAAGCTGTCTCTGTTCTTATACATTTTACGCGGCTGTTGATTAAAGTCGTCTATAGGTACTTCTACCTTTGACTCAGGCAGTCTGTATGATTATAAAACTTCTCTAGCAGGTTTAGCCACGTTATAGTGTCCGCAAATTCTGCAGCACTTTATTTTTGTGTTTTGATCACAAATTTGAAATTTCTTGATGAACTGTTACACAGAGTATTGGTACACAACCAGGGGGATACAGCACAACGTGGGAATAAGTATTCGATGCCGCAGCAAGTGTTGTACCACTTGGTTGCATAGACAGCTTTTATTCTTCAACGTAGGTTAGAAATTACACTTAGAGTTTTCACTGTTATCAATCCATGGTGGCCTCACGGAATACGGCAGTTATAAAATTCACAAAATATTTGGATTTCCTTTAAAGTTTGACAACTTATACATTAAAACAATGTTGCACATCAATAATCCTGCTCATAATATCGCTAAATTGAGGTGATTTCACTGTACTGTTCGGTTTTATTATATATATATAGAATAATCAAATAAATAAAGCTTCCATATATATGGTTGACCATTGACACAATTCATAGGGTTAAACATCAACACCACGGCGACCATCGCTATATTTAGTTATCGAGTCCCGTCATGTTTGACCTCCAAAAAATAATGTCCCTCTTTAGACCTTCAATAACATAATGTTTCACCTTAGGACTTCCAATAACAGAATGTCCCACGTTAGTACTCCAATAATAGAATTTTCCACGTTCGACCTTCAATAACAGAATGTCCCACGTTTAGACATCCAATAATAGAATTTCCCACGTTCGACCTACAATAACAGAATGTCCCTCGTTAGACCTCCAATTGAAGAATGTCCCACGTTAAACCTCCAATAATAGAATTTCCCACGTTCGACCTTCAATAACAGAATGTCCCACGTTTAGACATCCAATAATAGAATTTCCCACGTTCGACCTACAATAACAGAATGTCCCTCGTTAGACCTCCAATTGAAGAATGTCCCACGTTAAACCTCCAATAATAGAATTTTCCACGTTCGACCTTCAATAACAGAATGTCCCTCGTTAGACCTCCAATTGAAGAATGTCCCACGTTAAACCTCCAATAAAAGAATTTTCCACGTTCGACCTACAATAACAGAATGTCCCTCGTTAGACCTCCAATTGAAGAATGTCCCACGTTAAACCTCCAATAATAGAATTTTCCACGTTCGACCTTCAATAACAGAATGTCCCTCGTTAGACCCCCAATTAAAGAATGCCCCACGTTAGACCTCCAATAATAGAATTTCCCACATTCGACCTTCAATAACAGAATGTCCCTCGTTAGACCTCCAATTGAAGAATGTTCCACGTTAGACCTCCAATAATAGAATTTCCCACGTTCGACCTTCAATAACAGAATGTCCCTCGTTAGACCTCCAATTGAAGAATGTCCCACGTTAAACCTCCAATAATAGAATTTCCCACGTTCGACCTTCAATAACAGAATGTCCCTCGTTAGACCTCCAATTGAAGAATGTCCCACGTTAAACCTCCAATAATAGAATTTCCCACGTTCGACCTTCAATAACAGAATGTCCCTCGTTAGACCTCCAATTGAAGAATGTCCCACGTTAAACCTCCAATAATAGAATTTCCCACGTTCGACCTTCAATAACAGAATGTCCCTCGTTAGACCTCCAATTGAAGAATGCCCCACGTTAAACCTCCAATAATAGAATTTCCCACGTTAAACCTCCAATAATATAATTTTCCACGTTCGATCTTCAATAACAGAATGCCCCTCGTTAGACCTCCAATTGAAGAATGTCCCACGTTAAACCTCCAATAATAGAATTTCCCACGTTAAACCTCCAATAATAGAATTTTCCACGTTCGATCTTCAATAACAGAATGCCCCTCGTTAGACCTCCAATTGAAGAATGCCCTACGTTATAAATCCAATAACAGAATGCCCCTCGTTAGACCTCCAGTTGAAGAATGTCCTACGTTATAAATCCAATAACAGAATGTCCCTCGTTCGACCACATCACGGTAACGTCACAGGTGTCCGCTATAAATAAGCATCAGATGCGGCGACGCAAGCCGCGATGCCCATCCCAAATTAGAATCCAGCGCATAACAATGGTACAAATAAATATACTCTCGATAGCAGATGATGCTGTGACTAATTTATTCCGGGTCTTCTTTACCCCAAAATAATATTTTTTACAAAAACATCCTTAATAAAAATTAAAAATATTTACAAATTTACACCATTTAGTTCAAAACAATTTACAACCACCCAAAAATTACAAAAGCTTTGTCATAAAAAGAAACGTTATGTTGAAAGGAATGTTTCACATTGTTATAAGGTAAATGAATAAGCAAAAAAAAGAATCAGTCAAGGTATGCAGTATTCATATAAAATAAATAATATCTATTTACACTATTTTATCAACTCAATATACAAGGTTAGGTCAATAAGTTATGCATAATCACCCCTAGAAAAATATAAAAATAATTTATTAACACAAAGCAATAACGCGCCATCTATACATATAAAATGAAAGGATTTAAAAGCACGAAAGTTTCTTTTATACATAATACAAACTTCTACTGCCCTTACTGCGATGAAAAATTGGCGAAACCGCTGGGAAGGTTCACCACTGATGAGCCAAACCCTACCAATATATATTTTTTCATCGCAGTAAGGGCAGTAGAAGTTTGTATTATGAATAAAAGAAACATTCGTGCTTTTAAATCCTTCCATCTTATAAATAATTTATTATAATGTAAATAAAGCATTTTCTGCATTCCATATCTTCAATCATAATTGATTTTTTTTTCAGATATGGAACCTAATGTGAACACAAGAATCCGACAACGGTCGGTGACCGAGTTTCTCTTTAAGTCCGGTGACATTTCAGCCCCAACAAATAGCCAGTATATGAGAACGAGACATTGGATAGAAACACTATACAGAGATGGGTTCAGCACTTTCAGAAAGGTGATTTTGATCTTCAGGACAAAGAGAGGCCAGGTAAACCTTCAACTGTCACAACAGACCAAAATATGGCTCTTGTTGAGGAAATTGTTAAGAATAATCGGATAATAACGACATTTCACTTGATGAAAAAACTTTTATCTCTAAAGGAAGTGTTCTTAAACTACTTTCAGATCTTGCCTATCGAAAATTGTGTCAAAATGGGTGCCAAAGCTTCTAACACGAGAAATGAATAGGAAAGAAATTGATTTAAACCTCATCGAATCTTGCACAGGACCAGCTTCTGAGGCCTTTAAAGGAGTCATAACGTGTGATGAGACTTGAGCTTATCACTATGACCCTTTTTTAAAGCGTCAATCAATACAATGGACCCATAAAATGTCTCCAGTCAAGAAAAAACCAAGGCTTTCCCTTTCCAAAGAGAAAATCATGATCACAGTCTTTTGGGACCAAGATGGGCTCATTTTCATGGACATGCTTGAAAATATACTTCCATCAACATCAACATAAGACTGTCAAATCAAATTTCATCAGGACAATGCAAGACCTCACACTGCACAACAGACATTGGCTCAAGTTTCCGGATATGAGTGGACTTTGATGCCTCACCCAGCTTACAGTCCTGAACTGGCTCCTTCCGACTTCTACCTGTTTGGTAAATTAAATAATTCTCTACGCGGTAGAACATTTGAAAATAATGAAATGTAACTCCATGAGGTTAGATGGTAGTTCAGAAAGCAAGATGTAGCATTTTACCAAAGTGCTTTTGTGAGTTGGAAAGAACGCTGGACCAAATGTGTACAGAGGGAAGGTGGATATATTGAATGATGCTATATAGATAATAGTAAGGTATTCATATATACGAAGTTTCATCTTTATGGTTTGTCAAATAAAAAATTATTGATGATTGTGCATTACATATTGACCTAACCTTGTATTATATAATATTATTCTATGTATTATAAAATGAGAAGAAATATAAGGAAGATTTTAAAGTAAAAGACTTCATTAAAGTCTAAATACTTCTGGTCTTTACTTGGATTTGATCAAGAAAAATATTTATAAGTTTTTTTTAAACTGAAAGCTCATATAGAGGTGGTCGATCATGGAGGTTGTCTTTAATGGGAAGTTTAATTGTCTATGTTGCGGTGATAATAATCTTCCTTGTAATTATACCGGGCCAAAAGTTTACTTTCTTAAGTTTGGTGATGGTGGTTATAGACCTGGAAAAAGTCTCGTATGGTCAATACGGAACTAAATTCAATGTGATTCGGGGAGGATTCCGAAGTATTGCATTTGAGATGATTTACCCTATGTTTATTTTACATTTAGGCATTTTAAGATTTCAATAGGGCCAATATCTTGAAAGGGGGTTGTTTCTAAGTTTCTGTAGAGATTTTGAGATCTGCTGAGATCTTTTGGGCCAATGATCTATATCATAGATTATTTAGTAAAGACCTCTCATCTGCCTTGTTTGAATGATATTCAGATTAAAAAATGACAAAGCATATATATTTGAAGAAAAGTATTCTTTATGAAAATTACGTGATTAATATAAGAGCGACAAACACAATATATAAACTTTTAAATATATATATGGAGAAATAAAAATGCGTCTGCTTTTCCGTGTGCGCTTCCACAATATTTGACCTATCTGGTTGATATTCTAACAGGATAGTGTCACGCCGGAAAGCCAGCTGAAGAGCACGGAAGTTCACTCGTTATTTAAGCCAACAAAATGGCATTCAATATTTCTTTTTGTTATAATCGTAGATTATCTTCTCTAGCATTTTTTCTATCGCTTCAAAAATATATATTATTGCCATAAAATCGACCCAACCACTTTATCAACTAAACATATCTTTTTCCAATTTGTAAAATTCCTTAAAACATTTTTTTGATCTCGTGAAATCTCGATGCCGCTCTAGACGGGTGAGAATCATAGCCCGACACCATGTTTCCAGGTGTAAATTACGAATTTGACAAAGTTGATGTTCTAGCTTTGTCACCGACCTTAGTCTGCTAGATTACAGAGACGGTCAATGAATCACCATAGTTGTTGTATCTTTTTTTAAAGAAAGAGGCGACTTTCATTTTTAAAGAAAAGTTTAGAGTTTTGCGATGAACACACACACTTGGCTATCTTATACAAGAATAAAGAAAATTTCAAAATTAAGGCACACACCTCTTAACACAGTACAACGTCAAATAAGCGCCCATCTAATGGCTTTTGAAAAGTCTAAAATATGAAACCAACCCTAAATGTAGGTGCCTTACTTGGAATACACTTATATGCAAAGAGAGGTAAGATTGAGTGTGTGTGTAGCAAACTATATATTATTTCTATTACAATACTATACTTGTAGTTCATTGTTTTGATTTCTTGTTAGTGTTTTTGTGCGTTGTGCTGGGAATATGTAAGGGGCTTCATTAAAATAGGATTAATTTTTGTGTATAATCTATCTCGTGGGAACCATCAATCCACGTCGGCACTCACCGATAGTAGTCACCACAGTGATAGCGAAGAAGAAGGAGTTGTAGAAGTTCCACCGCAGTTCCTCCTCCTCCTCCGTGCCTTGCAGGTCCACGCCGTGGAGGTCGTACACCCTCACGATCAGGGACGTTAGGTTGGAGTTGTCTGGGAGGGATTCCAGGACTTCTGAAACCCACAAAGATTTTCACGTTTACTTCATTGTGCAGGAGAATTTAGGAAGTACAATACTTCTTAACACTACAGTTATTGTACAACAGAATTTAGAGACTCGAAGTTTTTACTATATTTGAAAAAAAAAAAAATCAGGTACTTCTAGACATCATAGGTCCTACGTTTACTACATTTTCTAAAATAATTTATAGATTCCAGATCTTCTAACGATCACAGATTCCACGTTTACATTTTCCGAGAATTAGGAGCTCCAGGACTTCCAAACACCAAAGATACTACGTTTACTTCATACTTCTGTACTATCCAACTATTTTATGGACAAGACACCACCACCATCTAACCATTTTACTATGTCCATTGAGTACCCAATTAAAAATATTCTTACGGTGGTCAATTATAGAATAGCTTAGTGTGTTTGATTTCTATCATGACTTAGGAAAGTATGTAAATATGCATAGGAAAGTTTAATGATGTGCAAAATATATGGATATATCTCCTTTTTAAAGGAGGCTATTTCTATATATATTATACTAGCCGAATGACCCGGGCAACGCCCGGGTTTTACCCGATTAAATACTTTTATTCAAATACTATTCGTTACAATTATAAATTGGCGCCGTGGATGTCATTCTTGTATAATATATAAATGAGTTTTAAAAATTGTAAAAAAAAAAAAATGCAACGGCCGGGAATCGAACCCGGGCCGCCCGCGTGGCAGGCGAGCATTCTACCACTGAACCACCGATGGTTATGAGAAATGGCCATATTTGGGTATTTATTCCATTCACAAAAGCAAACAGTGACAGAATTGATTAAGAATTGTTGCTTGATTATGACGCTGATAACTGTATATATTAATATTCTATATCGTATATATATATATATATATATGACGTCATTTTATCTTGCCTTCTCACAAACCGAACATATAGCTTAGTAATACACGTTTTACTGGTCTCAAATATCGTAAAAATAAACTAAATGTAAAACACGATTCAGAACAAACATCCTAGCTTTAAATAGGAAGATAAGATGTCAAAATAAACAAGGGATTTAAGAGAATCTCCGTCAAAAAAGAATCGCTCAAGAGTCTGGCACGCTGCCTTAGTTAAGGTTCTCAAAGAATTTAGGAGACAGAGAGCCTGTCAGACGTCTGCCTTTATTTAAAGCACTGTTCCCCAAGGAGTGTGGCACGATACACAAGTGTGTCACACGACAGTTTTTTAGGTATCGCCAATGGTGCGTGGAAATTGTTTACGCGTGATTCTTGAAAGATATAATCATACTGGAAAATTTTGCTTTCGAATATATACAGTCCTTACGTTTCAAATTTATAAATGTTAGTATCTATTTATACACATATCTATCTATAAAATTAAGTTTCGATTTGTAGAAGGATTTTGAGGTCGTTGGGCCGATTTGAGGCGCTGGTGAGGATTATTGAAGACTAGCTATACAACTTGTACAAGATATACTACTTACAAGATATAATTATAAAGACTTATACAATATAAACTTATAAAGACTTGTACAAGATATACAGAACAAACAGAACAAAATAAAGAATTAGCCGAATGACTCGGGCAACGCCCGGATTTTATCCGAGAGCATTTCCTCCCTAGTGTGTTTATATAAAAATGTTTTTATTCGAATACTATTCTTTAAAATTATTAATTATCACCTGGTTTCACCCGGGATCTCCCCAAGTGAATATTTGTCTTACGAATAATGCTTGAAATAAAACACTTTATGGTATATAAGACAAACAAAAATTAATATCAAGCATTCAAGATTTAATAATACAATTCAGAATTTGACAACAAATTAAGAAAAAGATAAAGTCTTCTAAAATAACACTGTGTAACACGATTTTTTTCCTCAGTTCTTACAATGTTTTTCTGATGTATTAAGATACACACAATTGAAAAATAAAATGTATACACTTTAAACTTCGTTTTTAGCCTAGGACATCTATTTATATATGAAAAATGCAAGAATAACACAAGAAAAGGCATAATAATGATGAAAATGCATTTTACAAAAAAAAAAAAAATTATCATACTTCCTGTCGATCTAGGCGTCTGAATTTTGCATACTTGCATTGTCATTAAGAATAAGCGAGTGTGTAAAGCTTTAGGTTTCTAGGTAGTCTAAAAGTATTTTAAAAATTGATTACCATATTCTGAAACTCTTTTCTTCCAAACATACTTCCTTAATACTTAGAAGTCTGAAATTTTGTGCACTTGCATTCTTATCATGATTGAGCGAATGTGCAAATATTTAGGTTTCTAGGTAGTCTAAAAGTATTTTAAAAATTGATTACCATATTCTGAAACTCTTTTCTTCCAAACATACTTCCTTAATACTTAGAAGTCTGAAATTTTGTGCACTTGCATTCTCATCATGATTGAGCGAATGTGCAAATATTTAGGATTCAATGTCGTCTGAAGGTATGTTAGAAATTAATTACCAGATTCTTGGACAGTCACACACGCATGCGGGTAAAAGTTAAATAAATGCTTCTTTTCTTCCTAAAAAAATATTTGCGCGGGCGTCTATGTGATTTAATATAACAAGTGATTAACATTTTACATTATTAACTCTAAAACGATAATTACATTAGCAAACCTTACGTACATTTCTGACATACATGGGTCTATAATTCTCTAAGAAACCCTCATTAATGGCGTTAGTTGTCACCGAGACGTGTGTGGGATTAATTAATTAATTTCTATTGAATAAAATACTATAATTAATATATAATATAAAACTATATATAAAACTAGCCGAATGACCCGGGAAACGCCCGGGTTTTACCCGATTAAATGTTTTTATTCAAATATTATTCGTTACAATTATAAATTGGCACCGTGGATGTCACTTTTGTGAAACGTCCCGCTCCAAACTTTGTGTGTGTTTTTAAAATATAAAAATAAATATGCAAATTTTCACAACGATATTTGAAAATTATATTATTTTGATTTTCAAATACTATTCGTTACAATTATAAATTGGCGCCGTGGATGTCACTCTTGTGAAACGTCCCGCTCCAAACTTTGTGTCAAAGAAGCGATATTTTTTATAGAAAGATGATCTGGCCTTTCTTTTCTGCTCGAATGAATGTTTTTCTGTTAGAATTTTGTTCCTGCGTACAAAATAATGAACTGGTTTCACCCGTGGTCTCTGCTTTTTGGAATTTTTCTCGATATAATTTTGTATCTGATAATCAAACATGATACAGCAATATCGTCATCATCATTTCTGACTAAAAATATATAGTTTTAATAATTGATTTATATATTTTTTTAAAATAGCCTATCGTCTTCCCCGTAATTTTTTACCTATGTATGGAAATTTTGGTTTGAACTAGTGAACTACTGCGAATTTGTATACCGGACATACAAACATACAAACATTCATTTTTATATATATATATATTAAAATATTATTGTGATTTTTAATATATATGCTTTGTGTGTAAAAGAAATACATTTTTAAACAAATACATTGATTACAAAACCAATTTAGCATGTCTAAAAGTTGTTAGTATAATGCGGATGATTTTCGCCTTGTCTGCGGTCATTAATTTTGGGAAAGGGGTTAAAAATACTCATTGCTTTCTGCTGTCAAATGCGTGAAGCATACCAATTTGGCATGCCAATTGGCGACCCCAAAAAAAAAAAAACCTTGGGCATCTCACTTCAGTTTTAGTCTTTGCAATAAAACACGAAGCATGGTAAAGAGTGAAAAGAGAAAAATGAGGTTTACTATTCCTAGAATTTGGCGAGAGCCCAGATCACTCGATTAACTGCTACTTTTGAATGGCGGACCTTTCTAAACGGCAAGAATGAACCAGCTATAAACTAATCAGATATTCCTTAATGCATCGTTCACGTTCCTCACAGTCCTGAGTAGCCAATACCTAATCCGCCACAGAAACGCCCATCTACAACATTACTAAGCAGTAAATCAGAGGATGAATACAACTATCAAGATCTTTTTCGCACTCGTTCAGTCCTAATGACAATGCAAGTATGTAAAATTTCAGGCACCTAGATCGTTAGGAAGTATGTTAATTTCAAATCCGTTTTTTTTTCAATGACTTGTCATAATTATTACTACTTTTCTTCTGTTCTTCGTGCATTTTCAAATAAATATATGTCCTAGATACAAAAACTAAGTTTGCGTATATAATTTATATTTTCGAATTGGGTGTGTCCTAATACATAGAAAAACATAGTAAGAACTGAGAAACAAAATCGTGTTACACAGTGTTATTTTATATTCATGCTATTTTCTAATTTTTTGTCCAATTCTGAATTGTATTACTATATTTTAGAATCATTGGCATACAATTTTGTTAGTATTATATACCAGAAAATGTTTTATTTCAAACATTATTCGTAGGGCAAACATTCACTTGGGGAGATCTTGTGTGAAGCCGGGTCATTCTATATGCAGTTACGAGCGTCATTCTTCATCTCCTAATCATTTATCAACTCTGTCACCGTTTGCTTTTTTTTTTTTTGGAATGGCGCCCTCCTATTGGTTGGCTACGATCACGCCACCTTTGACCCCCCCCCCCCCCCCATCATGCCCCCCCCCCCATTCGCTTTTTCGTTTTTGTAACTATTGTGTTGGAGCGGGTCGCTCCTTAAATAAATGCATATATTAGTTAATAACTAAATGGAATCCTCTCTTTCTTTCTCCCAGTAAGAGACGCCTACGGAAGCCAACAGTACATAGACAGATAAAGCACATAGGCTATAGTTATTAACTAATATATGCATTTATTTAAGGCGCCAATTTATAATTGTAACAAATAGTATTTGAATCGAAACATTCAATCGGGTAAAACACGGGTGTTGCCCGGGTCATTCGGCTAGTAATTTATAATTATAACGAATAGTGTTTGAATAAAAAACATTTTTATTACATATGCACTCGGGGGAAAATGCTCTCGCGTAAAACCCGGGCGTTGAACTGGTCATTCAGCTAATTCTTTATAAGTATAAAATATTTCATTCATTAAATAGCAATTAATATTGAGCATATAATTTATATTAATTGAAATTTTATATTTAAACGATAGACTGATTATTTCATTTTATTTTTATCTATATATATCGTTTATATCGCTTTACACAATTTAAATAAAGTACAACACAGAAAAAAAATATTTCTTATACAATCAAAAACAGAAAATAAAATGAATTTTTTAAAAATGTTATATCGGTAATCTCAAGGATAGTCATTATAAAGCACTAATATTTGAATTAATTATTTTATATTTTAGTCGTGAAAGAGGTGAGGTCATCACGAATTCAATATTCCTGCCAAAACATATATCCACCGCAGTGGGGCGCTGGTTGCGAGTGAAAGGGCAAATATTTTGCCAAATTTGTAAATTACTCCAAGGATATTCGAGATGGAGACCTGAAAATTTGACTATTAAGTTTTTCCAGATTCAATTCTATATACTGTCAAATTTTCAGAAAGATTTGTAACGTATTGAGGACGTGTATAGCCGACAAACACATACTTAGTCTAGCCATAAATATTGTTACAAAACCAAATCGGTGATAAAAATTTAATTTGACCGCGTGAAGTATTCAAAATACAGTAGTTGTTATTTGAATATCTCTTGCACACGTGTTTAGAAAAAATCGGAATATATTTGTTTTTTTGATAATGGAATGGGGTGTTAAAGAAAACCGTATAGCTGTAATAGCCTTACACAAGGTAGGCCAAAGTCCTTCTTCCATTTTTAAACTATTACAAAATTTGAATATTACGCGTCAATTTGTTTATCAAACCATTGAAAGGTTCAACAAGGCTGGCACTATTAAATGACCTTGAAAGATCTGGTCGACCGCGCGTGCAATGAACGCAAGCAGCTATAAAAGCCATTCGCGAAAGAATTCGTCGAAATCCAAGCCGCAAACAAAAGATCTTAGCAAAGCATATGAATTTAGCTCTAAGAACCGTTTCCAGGATAATCAACGAATACCTTGGACTGAGAGCTTTCAAACGACAAGCAGGTCATTCGATAACCCCTGCTCTTAGAGATATTAGAAGGGTTAGATAAAAAATGTTGTTGGCGCGGCATGATGGTCGGTGGCATGAGAGAATCCTTTTCACAGACGAGAAAATTTTCACTGTCGAGGAAAAGATTAATCGTCAGAATGATAGGATATATGCTCGTAGCTCTCTAGAAGCTTCTTTGAAAGTCAGAAGACTTGAAAAAAGTCACCACCCTTCTTCTGTCATGGTTTGGTGGAGAGTTAGCTACCAAGGTGTAACAGATCTCCACCTCTGTGCCAAAGGGGTAAAAACTACAGCTAAAAACTATCAAGAATATATTTTGGAACAAATAGTAAAGCCTCTGAATATAAAAATGTATAATGGAGAACATTGGATATTTCAACAAGATTCAGCTCCTGCTCATAAAGCTAAGTCAACTCAACAATGGTTGGAGACGGATGTTCCGGAGTTCATAAAGGCCAATGAATGCCACTCTGGAAGCCCTGATTTAAACCCCCTTGATTACAGTTTGTGGGCATATTTAGATGAGAAGGTGTGCTATAAAAGATATCATAATTTGGATCAATTTAAATCAGCATTGGTGAGAGCAATCAAAGAAATACCCTTAGAAAAGGTGCTTGCCGCCATAGATCAGTGGCCCGAACATTTGAGATCCTGTGTCAAAAATAAGTGAGGACATTTTGAATGATTGTATATATTTAAAATCTATTTCCTATTGGCTAATAAAATATGTATTTATATATTCCATTAGTTTTTGTTCTTAATCATTTAATTTATAAAATTGTTTGTAACATAATTTATGGCTAGACTATGTATATATATACAATCATACATACATATATTGACATAGGGATAATTTTTCAAAATTAAAGGGAATCCTTTAAAATGTTCGCCAACCTATAGTGGTCGTTAAAAAGTGTTCCCGCAAAGAGGTGTGTTACCTCAATCATTTGTCTATACAATGTGCAAATCTACAGGGAGTATTAATATCGATTTAATGCAGAACATATATCATTGTTACTAGGTCAAGTCTAACATTTTTAATTACTTACCTCTCTTATTTATTTATTTCAATTGAAAGCGCTATGTCCCCCTAGGGACACTTGAGCTGTCATACATGTATACCTTTACATTTGTCTATACATATTTACAATAATTTTAGGTCATAAAGAGTATAGTCATATGATATAAACAAGGAGAAAGAGAGAAAAAAAAACGAGAACAGAGAATTGTATACAATAGAAAAAAATGTCTGGCAATATCTAGAATCAACATCATATAAATGATCAGTTTTTTATAAGTGTTTGAATTCGGAAATACCCTCAAGTTATATACATAGAATCCTTTATTTTGAAAGAATTATCTAGGAGCTATTAGGTTATTTAAAATACCGTGAAAGCGTTTTAGTTTATAAGTATTGACATTTATGTTATGTTATTTCAGACTCAAAATAGAGCTGTCGCCGAAATTTGTGTCATCCTTAACTACTTGTTGTCTCGTTTAGATTAAAAATAACACTTTATAGAAGTGTTTAGCTAAATCGCACATACGGCTAAGAAAAAGCGTACTTGAATATATAATAAAATATGAACTAAATTAAAAATGACTGAAACTGTTCTGAAAAGTGAACCAAATTTCAGATTCCTACGTGCTCTAAAAGTATATTAAAAATCGGTTGAAAGATATTTGGACAGACAGACAACAATAAGGACAAGTCTTAACTTGTCCTTATTGTTTGCGGAAGAGCATTGCTCGATGCAAATACCTGAGTGTAATTCTACTCTCCTAAAAGCTTATGTCCATAGTTTGCTTTAATACCATTTCTAAGATTCCACCTTTCAATGCAGTATATAAAAGCAGAATGATCCAATACAGTATTGGAGCTCTAAAGAAGCGGTCTGGTAGATTAAATTGGCGAAACCGCTGGGAGGGTTCACCACTGATGAGCTAAGCCCTCCCAATATTTTTTCATCTCAATAAGGAAAGTAGAAGCTTGATTTATTCGTGAAAAGAAACATTCACGTCTTAATGCCTTCATTCGTTATATATAGGTGGCGCATTATTGCTTTGCAATAAAAGTTCTTTAATAAATATTTGGTGAGTATTTCCGAAGTTGTTAGTGTGAATGTAAAAGTTTGAAATACCAATATTTGAATCATCTGAATGTATAGAAATAGTTGTAAAACGACATTTGAAAATTATCCCGCATGAGTTTCTTTTCAACGAAAAATCAAATTTTATTTTAAGGAGAAATAACGATTATTTCTAACCTTAGGGATGAGGTATGAAAGGATAAATTGTGAAGAGTAATGATGAACGGAAAAATAAAAGTCTCCAGGGATGGGAATCGAACCCACAGTGTTCCGCTTACCGGGCAAATGCCATGTCCACTAGGCTACCCTGGACATATTTTTCCGTTCGTAAATAATACATAAAGTAATTTATAATACAATCACAAGCCGTATTATATTTTATTATAAATTACTTTATGTATTATTTACGAACGTAAAAATATGTCCAGGGTACCCTAGTGGACATGGCATCTGCCCGGTAAGCGGAACACTGTGGGTTCGATTCCCATCCCTGGACACTTTTATTTTTCCGTTTATCATTACTCTTCACAATTCATCCTTTCATACCTCATCCCTAAGGTTAGAAATAATCATTATTCCTCTTTAAAATAAATTTAAATTTTTCGTTGAAAAGAAACTCATGCGGGATAATTTTCAAATGTCGTTTTACAATCACAAGCCGTATTGTATTGTATTAGAAATAGCTGTACAAAAATAATTAGTGAATCTATCAATTGTCGTATATTTAATGCTATTGTTAAGAATAATCGTTGCTGTGTAGACTGTTTTATCAGTTTTAGAGTAAACAATTTGTAAGTCATTATTGAATATCACATCATTCCCTAACATATAAGGCTCTTGAATAAATAATATGTCAGGAGGGTTGGAGACAGAACAGAGGCTCGAAGTTCATCTAATGCTATGACACTTTTTCTTACATTTTGTTGAATACATTTTATTCCTTAGAAAGAAGGAATCATATATCGCCGCAACTCTTTTTATTATTATAGCGGTTAAGGAAGCTTTTGGGCAAGCCCTTCTTCAGCTACCGTTTACCATGAATTTTATTCCTTGTTTAGTTACATTCATTGGTTTCTTTCTCCCTCCTCCCCCCCCTTTTTTCCTCCTTTTTCAGTTGTGATGGAGTATCTATTCATTTATAGGAAAAAACGCCGTTCTTTCTACAATTCTTTCAAATAGAATTTTGTATAGAGGACAATAACTAGAATTGGCTTTATGGTTAAGTGGCGAGTTTTTGAATTTTGGATGTTTTGAGCAGTTGTGACATTTTTATACTCCGGAGCACTCGTGATCTCCTTGCGTTCCACATATTTTGCATATCTTGATACTTGGACACTCGGCTAATTTATGACTTTGGTTGAACTGAAAATATTTTAGGCATTTATTAACCAAAATTTTATCTTAAACGGAACATCTTTCATTATCAGTATAAATATTATTACCTATTTTTAAAGTATCTGGTATACTCTTGGAGAAACCCTTAATACAATATTAGGTTGCGGTGAATTAGATTTAATGCTAAATAATACTTTTATATAATTTTCTATATCATTAAGTTCGGGATTCATTTTGCATATTGTTTGAAAAAATCCTGTAATTTCTGTGATTTTTCTAAAGTTTCTAATGAATGCCTGGGAATATAGATTTTACTTGTATTATTGATAACAACCAATTTAATTGATTCTTCCTTCAAAGAGTTCATGTCTACTTGACTGGGGGTCTTTATAATTTGTTATTTGTGCAAAAGAAAGATTATTTTTCGTAGACCTTGTTTATTTTTCGTGAAACATCAAATAGAGAGAGGGGAATATTTTGAGAGATTGAAAATACTTTATTAATTCTCTTTCATATAATATTAAATTAAAAAAAAAAGCATTTCCTGACAGAATCAAGAAATCGGGTTGGCCAATTATCATGGAACAAGTAATTCAACGTTTTTTTAAATTTTTGTTCTACTAGATGGCGCTCTGCCATCTAGAAATGCTCATGTGACCCTGGTCAGGATATGCCTTTTTTTAATATCAACACCTTAACTTTTTTATAATTTTTATTTTTATTGTTTTTTTCACATAGGAATATATATGGTTATATATACAATATTGAATAAATATGAACAAATAAATAGAGAGAGAGAAAACATTTTTATATTAACAAGAAATTGATAAGGATTTTATTCTGCTCTTAGCGAGGAAAGATTTTGAATATTTTCATTATTTTTTGAAATGATATTTGATATTCTGTAAAATAAGTTTTTCAAGTAATTATTTATGTTTAAAAAATGTGATTCAATTCTCTTTCCATACAAGTGCAGCAAGGTAATTCGCTCATGTAGAAATTGCAGACAATTGAATATTTCTACTATTCCTCACTGGAAAAAAAACTCCAACAAAGCTCTGTATGTATGTGTCTGTGATAGTACTTTATAACTATATATACGAATTCCTGTTAATATATTTTTGAAAATAGCCACTGAATTAACCTCAACCCTTATCCATTACTTTGAAAATTTATTCTTAATATAAGAAATAAAACTATATTCGCGATATTTTTCTCTTTTAAATTAAAAAATAAACCTTTCTCTCTACCAACCTCTTACTGCGATTAAAATTTCTTAAATACAATACCCAAAATTCATCCAACACTGTCCGATATACAAGCCCATAAATGCCCAAAGGGCAGTATGGTTTATTAAACTGCCTAGGAGGTTCACCACTGATGAGCCAAGCCGTGTCAAAGCTAAGACTTCCCTTTATGATGACGATGTTTCTATAGATGATACGACGACAAAGCCGCTCTTCACTCCGCAAGAAAAAAGATGCAAAGGCGCTAGGGACAAATTTCCAAGACTCCGATGGAATCCTTGGCAGAAGAACGTCAGATCCATTACAGTAACTACAATGTTTGCAAGCTGTAGGTTACAGCTGCCATAGGGAAGGAGCTATGTAGCAAAGTATTTATTATTTTATTAACAGAGTATCAATTTTGATATTTATATTTTGCTACTCTGTAAACTTCCCTACTTCCTTATCTTATATTTTATCAATTATAATTTGTTCTTGCCATAAAAAATAAATAAATTGCTGTGCCATCCTGAAGTTTGTCTCTCCTAATTTTCCACGTGGCAATATATATATTTACTTTCGTTGTTTATCCATTATATTTCGACAAAGTATTATTATATTAATATTATCTATATTTTACTTTATACACACCCTTTGAAGGTTGGCGCGAGGAGTGACTAATTATAGGCAGTTAGCGATATACCGATACGCTCCAGAAGCCTTGTTTACCTTAATGTTGTTACCAATTTTGGCAGGAGCCATTGGTCGAGAAGACTTAAAATCGTCGCCTACCAGGAATGCAACAAATAAATAAACGTAAGAACATCAAAAGGTAATTTATTCATTATTTTACTTTAAAATTTATTTTTATGTTATGTAAACCCGATCGGGAAACGTGTACAACACAAGCATGGAAAAAATTGAGGTTGTCGAATCCTCCAACCATAATTCTGGTATAACAATAAATACCCGTAATCGGAATAAAAACGTTTTTTCACAAAATAAAAAAAATACTTATTTTCAACATGTATGGGATTGCTAAAGCAAGTTGTTGTCATCCCTATGTGCTGGCATTCTTTGAACGCGCATGCGCCAAATTTTGAACTGAATCATGGGATTGCTTTGATTTGGCAGGAGTGAGCCATACCTTTTATGCTAAGATGAAGAATGTTTAGTATCGTTCGCCTTTTTCTTTTGGATGAATATCACATAAATAAGTAGAACAGAGCTGGATACATTTTATGGGATTCTTCTCCATTCATGACTACAGATAGATATTGGTTTAAGGAATTTAAAAGAGGTCGGATATAGGAATGAGGATTGTAGGAATGAGGATTGCGCCGAACACTCAGAAGATGTGGTTATTGAAGAAATTACAGAAAATTCCAGGACATGATTCTTTTAGATGGACGAATCAAAGTCTGTAAAGCATCAAAAGCCATAATTGATTGTGAGAAAGAGCCATTAGCCCAATCGGTGACGCGATTGCTCACGATGGGCAATATACAAAAGTGGGGGGAAAGAGGAGGGGGGAGGACAGGGCATTGCCTAAGCCATTCGTCTAGTTTAAATGTAGATTTATTATCCAGGTGAGTCTATCTAGCTAGCGGATGTAGCGCCCACCCACCTCTGAAGTCCCTCTGAAGCTCGAGCACCAGTCCTCGTCGATGACGTTCCAGCGGAGACTCCAGGTACCGGAAGGCCACGCCGCCCAGCAGGACGTAGACCAGAAAGACCACGGTGAGCAGTGACACCTGCCGGTAGCTCAGAGACACCCGCTGCACAACCACGAGGGGACGTTACAACAACTATTGTCAAATATCCAGTGTCTTGGACAACCATTTATGACACTACGGTAAAATGGATGGGTACCACATACTGCCTCTTGAAACAGAATCAAACAATAAGAGGATGATAATGGACCCAAATTATTTGAACTATTTTCAATAAATTTTCTTTTAGTATCTGGTTAGTACACATTTTATTGCTGAATAATAATAATGCGAATCTCACGTCGTGAGCTAAATACTAGGAAGTCACTTTCATCCACGTCAAACAGGACTTGGAAGGCTCATGCAGTGACGCATAAAATTTTAAAATGTAAAATTGTTGAATTTTAAAAAAATGTTTTCTTAATATGGAGCATATTTTTATAAATATAATTAGGTTAAAATATATTTAATTATTTTCAAGCAAAAGCCATCGATACCTAAACTGCCAGAAACCTCTTAAAATACTTCTGAACTCTAGCTGCCCTCTAGATAACTTCAAGTGCCCATTGATAAACTATACTGTCTACTTGGGAATCATGACTCTAAGCCATGCTAAACAGGACAGGAACATTGTGATGCACAGCAATTCCTTTCTCCACGCTGACAGAGCGACAACCACAGTTGATTCTCTCTAAAAGATAAAGCAGAAGCATAAACCGTTCCATATTTAAATGGAGGGTCACTATCCAATTCACATTGTTCCTGAAAATAAAATACCACTAAAATATTTAAATCATTAGATTTCAATCACATTTATATCCCAAATTTGAAGTGGAATAACTATAGTTATTGAGACATCAAAGTAAAATATTTAAAATTAATCCTGAAAAGCTGAAGTTCGGCAAAAGACCACAACAGATAAATAGATGTGAGTGCGCAAATTTTATTTCATTATGATCTAAAATATTTGTGTTATATAATTTATTTTACCGGTATATTATAAAATCTTTATTAGTTCATTATATTACACCTGGAATTCAATAAAAATATTACATATGCAAATATAATCTGATTATAGACATTCATTTATAACAGTTGGTTAGTATTGTTGTACTAGCCACGCCTGTTGAAGAACCGCAAGGTTCGAAAGCTAGCAATTAAACGGAAAAGAAGCTCCTCGTGTAATCTTTTATTCGTATAAGTTTAACCAAATATACTGAGTTCATTTATTCGTAAAATTCATTTATATATATAAATTAATTTGCATATTTACACGTTCTCTAAATCCGCCTTTGCCGGTTCCAAGCCTGGATGAAAAAGGAGGAGGGGGAGCAGTAACAAGCTCGCTAAAAAACCTGGGTTCAGCTGGCCCGGCTGATAGTACCCTGTAAGGGCTCCTAATCCAGGGATACAGGATGAGCAGCGTTTGTACTCCATGTTAGGAGCGGCTGTACATGGCGTCTGTTCCTCATATCAGAGGCGGCCATTTCTTTTGGAGCTAAGTTGGCCTGCCACTGAGTAGTGCTCCCAGTCTTAATGACAAAGGAAGACGCATTCTACTTCACCCAGTGTGGAGATAAGAAAGAAGACGAAGACACGTTCTCTCTCCTCATGCCTTAAAACAATACATTTTGTTCCATCATCCCAGTACAGAATGTTAAGGTGACGATTAAACATGTGCCACAACATCAGTTTTGGCTAATTTGACCAACTTGTATACCATAGTTCCGGGCTATGGCCAGATATCCAAGCCGATCCTCTACTGATGAGGGCCTTAGCTCGGAATTTGTTTGAAAATGTTTAAATTTTCCAAAACTGTCGTTGTGGTTCCTTCCTTATCACCATTTTAACTTTTTATACTGGAATGATAAACCAAAATGCATTGTTCTAATGCCTTTTTAACGGAAAATTGTCATTTTTGGGTACATGTATCGTATATATAAATTATATTCTGAACATAGCCGCAACATACGCACCAACGACCGCAAGTCTCTCTTATGCCAACACATCACAGAATTTCGCCACTCGTTCAATTTGGACAGCACTGTATGCGTTAACAAGGGCGTCGGGAACAAGTATCAGCGCCTAGTCCTTGAATCTTTGGTCTCGCACTGCACGCCCAGTTTTAACCGGAAAATCGACCTCCCACCCCAATACTCCGTGTTTTACCTCGCGAATCCCCCCAGATGAACTATTTACCTACTATATTGGGCTATCTTTCATATCCATAGTTTTAAAATATTTCCAAGTTGTAACCTGAAGAAGGGCATTCTTGCCTGAAAGCTTGTGTTTTTACCATTAAAAGAAAATCACCACGTTTTTATCGCCTTCATTTCAAATATTATTGCGTGGCTACGTCATGTCTGATCCCAACTTTGAATATATTCGATTTTAAAATTATAAATTTTAGAACAAACTACTCTGTTTAGTCGACCGCCAGATGTCGCGGCTTTCTCTTTATAAACCCGTTGTTGTTGTTTCCCGTTAGCCTTGGGGGCCCAAAAATCATTTATTTTGGTTAGCAGCCCCGTAAATAAAGATATTTTCTCTCTTTCCCGTTAGCCGGTTCAAATCATTTTGTACATATGTAAATACATATTTAGAATTTTGTTTTTTTCTTTACGCCTCAAATCAGGTAATTATTCTTAAATTGTTCCATTAGCACAATTAAAGCAAATTGAGATTCAAAACTATTTTATTATTTTGTTAACACGACTGCAAACAATATCATAATGATACTCGTGTATTCTCAATAATTCTCTATATCAAATCATCAAACTAATAATTTTATTCAATCTCAAAAATATTTAATATAATGTAGGAAAGCAAAGGGCGCCTCTCCTGTCAAATTAAACGTCCAAACTAGACGCTATTCATTGACCATAGCCGCAAACTAGTGGCCTCGGACCGGTGACAAATCAACAACACCAGCTTTGGATAACTGAGAAGCGTCCACCTTGAGACCATGGTTTCGGGATAATGGCCCTCTTCAGTCCAGAGCGAACTTTATTCCATGAGATCCACAAGGGATCTAATGGAATCTTCGCAATCCGCCAAAGAGGTGCTTTGCTGGCAAAGTGGCTGGGCCAAATCTATGGCTAAAATAAAGATGGAAATTTCATAGATGGCGTTATATATGATGTCTATTTTGACAGGAGAGGCGACCTTTGTTTTTATAGGTCAATTTCCTCCCGGAAAAACATCTATCTATATCTATATATGGGTATGTATATAACTACCTTTTAAAAAAGAATCGTGCTTCGATAATGGCGGACGTACTCTCTCTTGCCGAAATATGATTAACCAAAGTATGCTTCTCTAATCCAACACGCGACTCTTGTATTAAACGTTTACGTTTATGGATTGAAATATCAACAAAAATATTTCTTTCAGAATATCAAAGAAGTTCTAAGAATTTATCCTGAATTTATTATTAAATTTTGTTTCAATATTTGAATGTTCATTCAGTTAAAATCATATCTCTATCATTTTTCTCTCTTTCTTTCTTAATGAATTAAGTGAGATGAATCAATAAGGTTCATCCCTATATATATAAGTCAGTGTATGTATGTATGTTTGTCGGCTATACACGTCCACAATACGTAACTAATCTGGCTGAAATTTAACAATATATAGAGTTGAATCTCGAATAACTTATAGGCAAATTTTCAGGCTTCTATCTCGAATATCCTTGGAGTTATTAACAAATTATTGACAAATTTTCCCTATTTCACTCGCAACCAGCACCTCGCTGCGGAAACTGCGAGAAGTAAAGTTGGGGAAGGATGGACTACGGGGGGCGACGGGGATTGGTGGAGCGGGACGTTTCACAAGAATGACCTTTAGTGACGTAATGACGGCGTAGGGGCAAAATATCAATTGCTATCTCACTTGTATAAACACCTGATCTTTTAAAATATATTCTTATATTTTCATTTGTTTAGCGTAATTAGGTAAATTTGGTCTTAAATATCCATTTCTTGGTTTATAAGGAAGTCTCAAGGACCAGCTTTTTGGTCGTAGAAGTACAGCCTGCAGCACGCTGACGAGGGCCAACAGCACGAAACGCGTACGTGGTTGGCTTTTCTTGATTTATCAAGAAAGTGGGTTGGCTATATATTATGGAACAAACCTAAATAACTAGATGGCGTTCTGCCATCTAAAATGCTCCCATGAGCGGTTAGGAAATTGTCCTTTTTTATTTTAAATATAAGAACCTAACCTTTTATATTTTCTTATTTTTCATACACACACATATATATTTGATTATATATATACTTGCATGGAGCAACTCTGTATTGACGCAATATATATATATATATATGTGTGATGATTTAAGACCATGGAATTGTTGTAAATAGTCTAAATATCCACTACCACATGTTCCACCCCATGACTGTATATAACTTCTTATGTACTGCACATAGAAAACCTCAACTAACATCAATCTGTACCGCGTAAGAATCTAATAAAGTATTGCAACTGTACAGATAGAAGGAATGAAGAGAGACAGGAGAAAGTTAAGGTTAAAACAAATCAGGTTTAGGACAGAAGTCGAAGCAAGGCCTAGCAAAAGAGGCTTAAAACCAGCCCAACTATAAATAATTTACAAGTCAATACTTCCTGACAGGACAGGGCGTATCTGATATCGAGGAAACCATAAAATCTAAGAGTGACGCCCAATTTCCGGGCCAAGACAGGTCGTATTTTCAATCAAAGAAAGCCGCAAGGCCAATTACAGAAGACATCACCTAAGTAGGTCAACCAATAGCCTACGGCCACGTGAAAAAGTCCCACCAATTAGGAAAGAATCACCTAAATAGGTCAGCCAATCAGAAAGAAGCAAGGTCGTGGTGTTAAATCGAAGACCTAGAATAGGCAGTCTTCGCTTGGCTCCCAACGGTAACACTTGCTCTAAAGTCTCTCTCTCCTCATCCCATTCCTTCTTGACGTCAGACGCTTTTAGTGGAATCTCTGTTTGTTTATTTCACCTTTGGCCCAGCTGTGTCGCCTTCCACCACGACTGCACGGGAGAGTTGACATCGAGGTTCGTCGAGCATCAGGTAACACTGGTCCCAGAGGTCCCAAGATATCACAGACTCCCCCGTAACGAAGAGTCGACAGGATAGTGGACGCCAAGGTACAAGTAAGCAAATAGACCACTGTCTGTACAGAAAGATGGAACAGGGAAGAGAGGAGGAGCCAAAGGAACCAATGGAGTCCGATCCCGACTCCGAAAGTGGCGGAAGCCCCACTTTTCCGAAGAAAGAAAACACCCTCGGTAGGACGCAGGAAGTTCCCCCCGGCCAGGAAGACGTCACACCCCCGCCGCCGGTGTCAGATGTCCTGGGGAGTTTAGCCAGGACGATATATCAGCTCTCCTCGGCGACAGGACTATCGCGGGATGTGGAGCTATCGCGTTACGATGGTTCGTACGAGGCGCAGAGCTTCTTCGACAACTACGACGCCCAAGCTGATCTGGCCCAACTACACTACACCGACCGACTGAGAAGGCTTCCCAACCTCCTACAAGGTAAGGCCCTGCACTACTTCCGCAGCCTAAAATTAGACAAATTATATTACGTTGACGCAAGGCAGGCCCTGATAGACCTCTTTCCTGAAACCACAAACGCGTCATTTGCCCAATTCTTGGCCATTAAGTTGACAGATCGCTCCTCGTTAGAGGAATATTATCAAAAAAAGACGGTGTGTGGCCTACAGCTGAACCTTCCCCACAAAATCCTTTTAGAATCCCTGACTGATGGGTTACCCGTCGCTGATCAGCGCATTGTCGCTGCCGTGCAACCGAACACCCTCCAAGCGTGGTATAGTGTAGTATCGCGCGTAAGAGGAACCCACAGTGCGTCGCAAGTGTGCCAACAGACGACCAGAACAACGCCCAACCCTTCCTTCGCACCGTCACCGAGGTACAGTGCTCCGCGACCATGGTCAGCGCGACCCAACTACTCTGACAATCCACCACCTTCATCCTGCAGGTATTGTGGCGCCATGCACTGGCACGCCCAGTGTCCCAAACGGCCTGCACAGAGCCGTCCAAGACCTGTGTACCGAGCCACAACTTATCCGCAGCACGACCGAACTGTGTTCTCCTCTCCCGCACCCTTCCAAGTTAACAACACGCGAGCGCATGTTACCCGCTCCCCTGATCCTCTCTACACCACGAGCCCAGCGCAAGCAGTGAACCCTAGCTGTCCCATAGGTACCTCGACCACGGCACCAAAACAGGCCTGTTCCGACGCCCAAGACAGCACAACAGTAGGTTCCTCCTCACATAACTTTCGTTGAACAATTGCTCGTTCGAGCTGAACTGCCCAATAATGTAAACCTTCCTCTACTACTTGATACAGGAGCATCTATCGATATAATTAGTCGGAATACTTTTAAAATAATAGAAACCAATTTGCAAAAGAAAATACCTGTTCACCCATTTAACTTAACTATTAATGCCATAGCTAACAATATTTTCACCATAGGTTATATCTTTTTAAACGTAAAAATAGGTAACATAACGCAGAACCTAAAACTCCATATTATAGATGCCCCCTTGCCTTTTGGCATATTATCCCTTAACTCCATAAAAAGATTTCTACTAATTATAAACTGTCCTCAGCTACTCCTGTATCAAGATAATGTACCTCTACCAACTACCTTATACAAATTCACCTCGTGCAAGCAACACGTGTCCCATGGACAGGTTAATACAACTGTCTCATTTACTAAATCTTCCCCTCCTGGAACGGGTTGCTCACACGTGGTGAACTCCAACACTCTTATTTGGCCTCAATGTAATGTTCCTGATCCTATTTTCAACGCCTCTATGTCCTCCTCTTGCATATCTTTGGACACAAGTAACCTAGGTCACTGTCCCTATAATTTACACAAGGTACTGCATCAATTTACATCCGTTTTCGCCGCCAATAAATATGACGTCCCTAAGCTTAAAATACCTCCCGTAAAAATCAATACTACTTCGGACAAGGTAATTGCCTTACGTCCTTATCGCGTACCCCTAAATGACCAACTTGAAATACAAACACAGATCGAACACATGCTTGAACACGGTATAATTACAACCTCAGTATCTCCCTATGCCAGTCCTATTACGCTTGTCACCAAACGTGACAAATCAAAACGCTTTTGTGTTGACTATCGTAGGATTAATGAAATCATTGCACCAGACGTCCATCCTCTCCCCTTGATAGAGAATATACTCGACAAACTCTCACGCGCCAAATATTTCTCCTCAGCCGACATATCTTCTGCCTACTGGCAGGTCGAAATAGATCCCAGTTCCCGTCACCTTTTAGCTTTCGTGACATTAGACGGGCAATACGAATTTTGTAGGCTTCCTTTTGGGATGCGCAACTCACCACAGATTTTTGAACGTGCAATAAACCAAATATTCCAAAAATATAAGTTAAACTTCATAGCCCACTATTTCGATGATTTTATTATCTTTTCGGATACCTTAGAAGAGCATATTCAACACGTAGAAAAATTCCTGGAGATCTGCCAACAGGAAAATATTAAACTAAACTATAAAAAATGTGAATTTTTGAAGACATCAATAGAATTTCTAGGATACACTGTTAAGAACGGAACTTACACACCGCAGACCCGTAACCTCGATATTATTAACGCTATCAAACCTCCCTTCAACCAAAAAACATTACAGTCCTTTTTAGGAGCCGTCAACGTATATAACAAGTTTATACCAAATTATGCCCGTCTCAGAACCCCACTCAACAATTTACTTAAAAAGGACACTAAATGGCAATGGGACGACAAATGTCAACAGGCATTCACGGCTCTCAAGGAGAGCTTAACACGTAAGCCCGTATTACATCTGTATCAGGATGGCTTACCCTGCCGCTTGTACTGTGACGCCTCCACCCAGGGAATCGCAGGAATTCTCAAACAAGTACATCCGGATGGAAAAACTCATCCCACACAGTATTACAGTAGAGCACTACGTCCTCACGAACGCAACTATACCATTTCAGAGTTAGAATGCTTAGCGATCGTAGAAAGCATCGAAAAATTCCGCATCTATCTATCCGGTACCAAATTCACTGTCTACTCCGACCACCAAGCCCTACAATGGCTTAAAACTATTAAAAACCCGTCAGGACGACTTTTTAGGTGGAGTTTAAGACTATCCACTTACGACTATGAAATACAGTACCTCAAGGGAACCCAGCAACACGAGGCCGATTTGCTTTCTCGCAATCCATTTTGTGGATTTATCAGTGCCCGTACTATTAAGAAACACCAACCGAATATCACAGATTCCAGTGTCGCTGTAGACGTCAACGGTCTACACACCATACAGCGTAAAGGTGTAAATCGAATAATAATACCCGAAGCTCTTCAACACTCGCTTATGAACCAGGTTCACAGCGAATACAACCATCCCGGTATCTCCCAAATGACTCGCCTAATCTATACTCAGTATTACTGGAAAGGTATGGCCAAGTCCATACAAAAATTTGTAAATTCCTGTCATACCTGTCAAATCATCAAAAGACCCAAAGGTAAACCTTATGGCACCTTAGGACAAATTCCCCCACCACAACAGCCATTCGATTTAATATCAATAGATACAATAGCCGGATTTTCGAAATACGGACACTCCAAGACGTATCTCCATGTTATAGTGGATCACTTGACCAGGTACGCTTGGGCATTCCCCTCGAAATCTACAAGTACCTTAACGTACATCCAAACCCTAAAAAAGGTACTACAACAAGGGTCTCCAAAACGTCTACTGTCGGATAGAGCGCCCGCATTCACCTCCGAAAAATTCCGCAAATTTCTGCTATCTCGCGGTATACAACCACTGCTTACCACCAGTAACAATCCGCAAGCTAACGGATTGATAGAACGATTGAACGCCACCATCACTGGAAAACTAAGGTTACTTTATCTCGAAAACCCGAAGACATCTTGGACCAAACTAATTAAACAAGTTGTCCAAATCTATAACCAATCCCCGCACACCGTCACAGGTTTCCCACCGATCTTCTTGATGTTTAATAGCATCCCACCAGAACTAAAAAATCATTACAACCCGTTCCCCGACGTACAGAAGGCTAGGCAACTCGCCTCCAGCAGAACACAGCTTAAGCATGAAAGGGACAAACAAAGATATGATAAAGGTCATCAAGCCCCGCATTTCGAGATTGGTGACCTAGTCCTCGTAAAAAATTATAAACATCCCGATGCGGGAAAATTGGCACCATACTTCACCGGTCCGTTTACAATTATAGAAATAATATCCCCAAACGTAGTCCGAATTAACAGACCCAATCGACCCCTAAATAAAGAAGATGATACAGTTCATGTGAACAAACTTAAATACTATACAGAAGATATCTTATTCCTCGCGCCCCAGCCTCTAATTCCAACACCTCGCGTAACACCTGATGTCCACTTGAAAGAATTCGGCCATTTATGTCCCGCAATATTTGACGCGCAGAAATCCCGTCTTATACCCCCGACTTGCTCAGCGCCTTTTCTGCACCTTAATGCAGAGATCTTCCAATAAGTTGAAAGAAAGCAAGCAAGCCCCCTCGCTCCCCCCTTGACCTAAATCCGGAATCACATTAAAAATAGCTTCGCTTCCCCTCGCCCCCCCCCGAGCAAACAAACAACCGACATCTTGTTACATCCGTCGCCACCCCGTGTTCTCTAATGAACTTTCGCCACCTATTAAATTAAATATTAGTGCGTGCCAAAGACAACACTTTACCTACAAAAATCACACACATCCACATAAGTTAAAAAAAAAAAAAAAACGACAACATTAGGACTCGATGAGTTTCACAGTTGGAAACAATGTGATCCACGAGTCACGTCAAACATAAAACAAATTCGATAAGTTAGAAAAACTTAGGCCAACAAGACCAAAGATATCGATCGAGGACAATTTAAAGCTCTCTCCACCCATCCTAAAAAAAAAAGGAACATTACATTTGGCCTACAACTTTCCATTCTTTCACGATATATAATTTCTATATATAATCTTACTTGCTCTTCTTTCTCGATGAACATTTTTTTAAAATTTTTCATTTTAATATCCTTTATATAATCATTATATAGCTCTTATAATTGTTTTTTTTACGTCAACCAATTAGTTTAGATTATTGTCTTTTTTTTTATTATTTTTCTTTACCAAAACTTATTTACTTTTGCTTCATGACTCTATTTTATAATCAACTTTATATTTTATCTTTCATATCATATCTAATAATCTCAAGTTTATATTTCATGTTTATATCACTAATTTGCATTTATCATTTTATATTTTTTCTCACTTTATAAATTAGATGTTATTTACATTGTTTCACCTTCCGCTACCATGTCAATGCTATCGAGTATATTATTGCTCATTATTTTTTTTTTAATATTTTCACTTTCTATTACCCCTTATATACTGCTGTAGTGTGTTAATCTTTGTATCATATCATCACTATTTTTACTTTTTTTTAAAAGATTACTTTGCATTTAACTTCGCAATTCTATTTTCGATTTTTCAAATCCTTTAACGCTATATGCAAAGCCTTACTTTCGCAATTTCATATCTCAATGATATATTCTTTTATAATCAAACTAAAAATCATGATCTAAAAACAGGGCAATCTTCAATAACCTCTTAAACAACCACTTTAAAGGTTACTTCTTAAGAATTACTAACATTCCTTTTCCGCAGGAACTTTTAACTCCTTCGCAGGCTAGACTTGACCTACTTTGATTTCGTAATTAACAATCTTGACACATCGTCCCCCAGATTTACCTTCTCCCAACTTCTGGCTTGGATACGTGCAAATTGTATTTTTTTTTTATTCCAGGGCACTCTCATGCCACACGCTGGCACATTTTTTTTTTATTTTACTCTTTTTCTCGCTAAGCCCCTGACGACTCTAATTAAAACTTTGATTTCTGGTCACTGATCTTCGCCTTCATTTATCCTGCATGCGTACGTCTTAACGACTAATTACTAAAACCCATAACAATCCCCTTATCTTACTTTTCGATTGTGGTACTGTAACTTTATTAGGTCCTTAAATTTACATGTGAAACATGGCCTAGGTTTTCCGCGCCGTGCACATTAAATGGTTTGGGACTTGAGTCAAAGTGACAGTGCCTCAACCAAGTAATAACTAACCCCTCAACCCTTTCTAACGCCCATCACGAAGCGATCATGATTTTCCCATCAAATCATTTTTATTTTTTCCTATCATCATTATATGTTCCCTATTAAATATTTTATTCATATTTTTATTTTTACTTGTATGTTTAATATTAGTTGTTTATGTTTTATTATCTCTTATGGATATACAGAAATCAACCCCATGTTATATACCAACTCACTTTAATTAATTTTTAAAAAAATTACTTCCTTAATAACAGTCTTCCTATTCCGCTCTCTTAAATCCCTCCATATGAACCCTCTCACATCCGGGGCCATCTGTGATGATTTAAGACCATGGAATTGTTGTAAATAGTCTAAATATCCACTACCACATGTTCCACCCCATGACTGTATATAACTTCTTATGTACTGCACATAGAAAACCTCAACTAACATCAATCTGTACCGCGTAAGAATCTAATAAAGTATTGCAACTGTACAGATAGAAGGAATGAAGAGAGACAGGAGAAAGTTAAGGTTAAAACAAATCAGGTTTAGGACAGAAGTCGAAGCAAGGCCTAGCAAAAGAGGCTTAAAACCAGCCCAACTATAAATAATTTACAAGTCAATACTTCCTGACAGGACAGGGCGTATCTGATATCGAGGAAACCATAAAATCTAAGAGTGACGCCCAATTTCCGGGCCAAGACAGGACGTATTTTCAATCAAAGAAAGCCGCAAGGCCAATTACAGAAGACATCACCTAAGTAGGTCAACCAATAGCCTACGGCCACGTGAAAAAGTCCCACCAATTAGGAAAGAATCACCTAAATAGGTCAGCCAATCAGAAAGAAGCAAGGTCGTGGTGTTAAATCGAAGACCTAGAATAGGCAGTCTTCGCTTGGCTCCCAACGGTAACACTTGCTCTAAAGTCTCTCTCTCCTCATCCCATTCCTTCTTGACGTCAGACGCTTTTAGTGGAATCTCTGTTTGTTTATTTCACCTTTGGCCCAGCTGTGTCGCCTTCCACCACGACTGCACGGGAGAGTTGACATCGAGGTTCGTCGAGCATCAGGTAACACTGGTCCCAGAGGTCCCAAGATATCACATATATATATATATATATATATATATATATATATATATATATATATCCCGAGAAGAGATATCGCGTTTTGAATAAAATAAAATTTCCGTAAGAAATTGCTTTTGAATAATATTCTGGAGTAAAAGCAATCAACGAGTAGTTCAATTGCACGATCAGAAGATTTTTTTTAAAGTTGCATATACGAGGAGGTATACAAATATAAACACACAATGCAAAAATAGAATGTATTGAAATTTACTTGTAAAAAAAAGACATAGGTTTCTGGTCTTCGAGATTCACCTTTAAATCAAAATTTAACTTGCTGGAAAAAAATGTTCAATTGCGACAAATAAATATTCACATTTTAGAGAGGTTTCAGTAGGTACTGTTGCATCAATCGAGGTGAGTGGCATCCTGACAGCTCGCCGCTGTAAAACTGGGTTAGTCGAGTTAAAAAAGCAACGGCGAGGGACTATATTTAGTGGGAGTGAGCTATTTGGAGACAATGTCGTGACGTCGGCAGCAGGTGAGGTGCTATTGACAACTGGCTACACGAGGCTACAGAATGGAATCAGACGTTCATTAACACGATTATTGCTATATCAGTTATAATATGATGCAATAAACTGGCGAAACCGCTGGGAGGGTTCACCACTGATGAGCCAGGCCCTCATTGCAGTAAGAGCAGTATAAAATTGTTTTATTTTAAAAAGAATCAGACACGTCTATAATAGTTTCGAATTCTATTATATCAGTTATATTAGCTAAATTTATAACTTTAAAAATGTCAAAATTTCAATCAGAACTTCACACATACAAAATTATAGATTCATATATAAATTTTGATTTGAACATATATATTTTTTAAATAAATAAATATATGAAAATTTATTAAAATAAATAAAACATATTGATCAAATTTGTTCAAATATATACTATCTGCATATTCTTTTTTACTAAGAAGGAATGTCCTGCTATTCTCCTCTTATTGAAAAAATATATTCTTATTTACATAAAACTCCTTCGTAAACTATTTAAAATTGCTATCGGTATTTTCTTTCTTTAATGTTCACATTTTATTATCTCAATATTTGCAATTATATATATGAGAATTTACTTCAATATGCTTTTTCTATAATTTGTGAAAAAAAAATATTATGAAATAAATAAAGTTTCCAGGGCTAAGTTTCTTGTTAAACTTTTTATTTTCAAGCTTTCGGACTTGTCAATCTTTCAACAAATAAAAAGTTCAACAAGAAACTTAACACTGGAGGCTTTATTTATTTGATAATATTATAAATAAGAGAAAAATATTATTTGCATATCAGGATATCTACATTAGTGGAAAATAAAGTGTTTCATTCATAAAGAACTGGTGGAATATCATGAAACTTGTCATGAATATATACACACTATTACATGGACCAAATTTAAAAAATATGAGAAGTTAAAATTCAACAATTGTTTATTTATAATTAGACAAAATTTAATTCTTCATTATAAGCAACAAAAAGTTAATTCCAATTCCATGTTTTCCCTTAATTCTTTCTCGGGGTACCACTTTCTATTTCCACTATATATAGAGTATATATGTATGTATATATTTATTCTGAATATGGAGAAATCCATATTTAAATCTTTATATAATAAAAAGGCATATATCAGTTTGAATTGGATTGAAATATTGACAAATAAATATTTAATCTAATATATGCCATTTTATTATATAAATATATATTTTTATACCTCGTTAATAGAAAGTATATTTTGTGTGTGTACCGTAAAATTCTTTTCAATATATATATATATATATTAAAAATAAAGAAGGCATCTCCTGACCACAAGCACATGTGCTTTTTAAATGGCAGAGCGCCATCTAGTGGAGCAAGAATAAACTAAACGTTTATTTAGCTTGCTCCATGATATTTGGCCAACCCATATATAGATGGAAGGTCTATTATCCCAGTGCAAGCATAAGGTTGGTGATAAGGAATGTGCCAATTTAGTAAATTCAAACAAAGTCAATCTGTATACCATTTTTTCGGGCTATGACCCTTATCAGTATAGGGTTATATTTGTTGGTTTCTGTCTGAATTTAAAGAAGCTTATATTTACCAAATCCTATATCACCAAACTTCCGTTTTTAACTGAGTTGATAGGCAGAAATGAAGTTTTAATGCACTTTAAAGTGAGAGGTGTCCTTTTTGGTATATGAATCTCATACCCCAGCAATTTTGTTATATATATATATATATATTAAAAATAAAAAAGGCATCTCCTGATCACGAGCACATGTGCTTTTTAGATGGCAGAGCGCCATCTAGTGGAGCAAAAATAAACTAAACGTTTATTTAGCTTGCTCCGTGATATTTGGTCAACCCAATTTCTTGATTTATCAAGAAAAGCCATCCACGAACGCTGTAACTACTGCGACCAAAAAATATTTTTGGTCCCAATGGCTTCCCGAGAAAGTTCGTGGATGGCTTTTCTTGATAAATCAAGAAATTGGGTTGGCCAAATATCACGGAGCAAGCTAAATAAACGTTTAGTTTATTTTTGCTCCACTAGATGGCGCTCTGCCATCTAAAAAGCACATGTGCTCGTGGTCAGGAGATGCCTTTTTTATTTTTAATATCAACACCTGACCCACTTATCTTTTATTTTTTCTATTGTTTTTTCATATATATATATATATATATATATATATATATATATATCTTTTAATATATTTAAATATTTAATTATGGTTTTATTCATTTTTTCAAAGTATAACGAATAATGATAATTTATGATTGTCATCATGCACGCCTCTCATCTTTTTTCAAGATCCCAAAATATACTAATCAGTTCGTTATTATTCTAATCAAAGATTTTGAAGAAGATATATATCTAGCTATATCTAAAGTTATTTGAATGTCAAAATTCTCAATTGATTGATAAAATAGTTTTGTGAAAAATTATTTGGAATATCATTTATATGTACACAGATGAACATTGGAATTTGCACAAAAAAAAAGAAGTATGCTACAAACGCCAAACTATGCAAATATGTACGATTAGGCAAATATTCAAATGATTTCAGTATGGTGAGAATGTGTGTGTCTGAGCACTCAGGGCGATGGACGAAACGATTTAGATACTGGTAATTATAGAGGCTCATGCTGGTCGATCCATTAAATAAAACAAAACCTAATTACGTCATTTAAATACGGAGTGACAACAAACCGAGGTAAATGCAGCAGAAAGACATTATTCTAGGTTGACGGTGTTTCAGAGAGGTATCATCCTCGGCCTGAACTCCAAATGATCAAATCTACGTGTGGTAGGTCACGCCAATCGTTAAGACCTCTCTATCAAATTATGCTGGGAACAATGAACTCATGATATGATGGTGCCTTCATAGGAAGGGTAGTGCTCAGGGTCAGGGCGTCCTAAAGTATTTCCGACACATTTTCAATTGGAGAAAGATCACGTGATATTGAAGGCCTCGGGAAGATATTGACATCTCTGAGAGTGTGTCGGGTCACGGCTGAGAAATGGAAGCAAGCGTTATCATATTGAAATAACATTTTGTTATATATTTCTATATTTTGAAGCTATTAGTGCCAAACATAAAAAATAATAATTTCCTAATGTCCTTTCTGTGATGGAGAATTTTCACATCTGTGATAAGCCATCATAATAAAATTCCATCGTAGAATATACAGAAGAAAATTGTGTTTTTATTTAAAAAAATAAATAAATGAGGCGTTATTAGTTCCAAAGTCCAATAATGAATTTAATTAACGCCTAATTATTTTTATTGAATGGCAGCACAACGGCAGAGACACAAAGTTCTTAGTGTCGGAATATATAATAATAGTTACATTATTAAGTATTTCTTCCTCGCATTCGGCCAGTTTCTTATTAGCCTAAATCGGAATTGCGTATGACTAATCAAACATAAATGGATCTTATCTATAAACACATCGGAGTTCCCTACATCTATAGATGGCGTCTAGTTTTGACCTCTATTTTGACGGGAGAGGCGACCTTTGTCTCTTTATATCAATATCGTCCCGGCAAAATTTCCGTCTATATTTTAGCCATAGATTTGGCCCAGCCACTTTGCCAGCTAAACACCTCTTTGGCAAATTGTCAAGACTCCATTAGATCCCGTGTGGATCTCATGGAATAAAGTCCGCCCTAGGCTTACGAGGGCAATTAGCCCGAAATCATGGTCTCTAGGTTGACGCTTTTCAGTTTGTCAAAGCTGGTGTTGTGGCTTTGTCACCGACCCGAGGCCGCTGGTTTGCGGCGACGGTCAATAGATGGCGTCTATTTTTGGCGTCTATTTTGACGGGAGAGGCGACATTTGTCTCTTTAGATCAATATCCTCCCGGCAAATTTCCATCTCTATTTTAGCCATAGATTTGGCCCAGCCACTTTGCCAGCTAAACACCTCTTTGGCAGATTGTCAAGATTCCATTAGATTCCGTGAGGATCTCATGGAATAAAGTCCGCCCTAGGCTGACGAGGGCCATTAGCCCGAAACCATGGTCTCTAGGTGGACGCTTTTCAGTTTTCCAAAGCTGGTGTTGTGGATTTGTCACCGACCCGAGGCCGCTGGTTTGCGGCGACGGTCAATAGATGGCGTCTAGTTTTGACGCCTATTTTAACGGGAGGGGCGACATTTGTCTCTTTATAAATAAATATATATTTTATCAAATGAATTAAAATAAATCTAATCGATACTGATTAAATAAAATGATATATTTTGACAAATATATAAGAAAAGTATGAAATAGTTGTTGCTTTCTAAAAAAGGGAGAGAAATAAAAATGAAGTCAATCGTAGGCTCGTCTATTTAGTATTTTATGTGAATTACATATACTGACAAATTTTATTTTAAAATGGAAATTTATTATCTTCAACTTTAAATCGCTGAGAATTTTGACAAATCGCATCTAAAATATAAATTCTTTATTTTTGATACATGTTTTAATTTGCATTTAACCATTTTACATATATCTCGGATTGCAGTTAAAAATTGTCACCCAATTCCTCCACCTTTTTCGAAATGATGTTTCATTAAACTGTCTTCAGATATTATTAGGGTTCTTTCCTAGTATTTAAAAAGGAAAAGTACCTGTCAACCAAATATAATTTTTAAATGTATCAAACACAATTTGACCACTGATTTTCTTATTCTGATAGAGCGCCATCTAGAGATTAATTTTTTAACTGATATCTTATTAGAATTTTTCATTATTCACCATAGAAACACTCATTGAATCTTGAGCATAATGCTGTTTTCAGCATTGCTTTAGCGCAAATATTTGTGGAGTTGTTAATTTTTAAAGTTTTGCAAGACTTTTAGTTCACCCTGTATATGGCCTTCCTAATATGAGCTTAAGTTCCAGCGACAAAGATCCCGCGCTCCCTTCGGCCAATAATCCCCTTTTTACGACGGCTTTATCATTATTATCATCTTGCTCTCATATCAGGCGCGATATCCCTACAGCTTGGAATACATATTTTGACTTTAATAGCATAAAACGCAATTACGCAAAATCTTCCATCCTCCACCCCTACGCCATGAAAATCTGAATATTCCCTTCAAATCATTTATTCTCTCAATAATATGTTTAATCAACCCAATGAATTATCAAATCTATTTAACAACTTTATCAATACTAATTACAATGTTTTTCTATATCGCACTATAACCAAAATATAATATATTTTGAACTTATTATTAGTAAACCTTTTCATTTAATTTATTTTTACAATAAAATGCACAATATCTAAAGCCTCATTGATACCATTATTATGCATAAATTATTTGGTCATTTAATTATGAATATCCTCTTTTGCCTTTTTCAATATATTTAATTACTACACATTGTCCAATCCTAACAATTTTATATTTTAAAATTTCGCTATATTATATATTTCGCTATAGCAAAACACATAATATTGGAATACTTTGAATATCACTACTTACACGATGATGTCGTTATATAACGGGACGCTACAGTTTGGTATTACCCAGTTTATAACCGAGGGTTACAGTCCAGTATTAAGGGGTAATCCTTTATATCTATAAAAATGAAATCCAAAATCGATGTTTGTTATCGCGTTGGGCAAAATATACGGAATCAATCATTATTAAATTTCGAATGTAGGTAGCTGAAGATTTCGTTTAACATATAGGCTATTCAAAAAACTAATAAGGTTAATGTTTTTTTAATGCAAAACCAAAAAGCGTTAGTTCCAGCCTTTTACCGCTTGGCGCAGCACTGGTCGCGACGATAAATGAATTTTATTGGTTAATAATTTTACACGTAGTTTGTTTACACGATGAATGTTAGTTTGTTTACACTATTAATGTTTTTAAAAGGTAAGATTATCCATTCGCCGTGAAACTTTAGGAAGTTATTTACTATACTACTGGGAAGGTTTCTGGTTTAAATTTGATTTGAAATAAATATTCGTTGCAATTTTATTTGAAAATTTTCTACATTCACTCACAAGCAGCGCCTCTCGCGGTATCTGATGAGATTACATTTATAAATTGTAAAAATGCTGAAATGCGTTCCAAGCATAATAAATTTAATATATTTTTTAAGGATTTAGTAATATAATATTCCAATGACGTTGTAAAAAAAACTTGGCAATTCAAAATTAATATATATTTAAAGAAATATCATATTTAAAATTTAATAAATGTTTTCAAAAAAATTATGCGTTTCAAAATATATATAAACGCATATAACAATATTTATATACGTTTATAAATCTATATATAGGTGGATTGGATGTTTTCTAGAATCGTTTTAACAAATGATCGTTAGGCAAACTTTTACTTGGGTAAAAACCGGGCGAAGCCGGGATAGTATAACTTTATAATAGGATGCTACAGTCCGGTGTTATATATTAATGTCGTGTTATACCATGATTCTGCAGTACAGGGATTATACAACGACATTACCGAGTAACTCGACTGTATCGTCCCGTTAAACAGTGACATTACCGCGTAATGCCAAACTGTAGCCCTCCGTTATAGAACGACATCACCGCATAACCTGACTGTATAGTCCCGTTATACAACGACATTACCGCGTAATGCCAAACTATAGCCCTCCGTTATACAACGACATTACCGCATAACCTGATTGTATAGTCCCGTTATACAACGACATTTCCGCGTAATGCCAAACTGTAGCCCTCCATTATACAACGACAATACCGCATAACCTGATTGTATAGTCCCGTTATACAACGACATTACAGCGTAATGCCAAACTATAGCCCTCCGTTATACAACGACATTACCGCATAACCTGACTGTATCGTCCCGTTAAACAGTGACATTACCGCGTAATGCCAAACTGTAGCCCTCCGATATACAACGACAATACCGCATAACCTGATTGTATAGTCCCGTTATACAACGACATTACCGCGTAATGCCAAACTGTAGCCCTCCGTTATACAACGACATTACCGCGTAACCTGACTGTATAGTCCCGTTATACAACGACATTACCGCGTAACCTGATTGTATAGTCCCGTTATACAACGACATTACCGCGTAATGCCAAACTGTAGCCCTCCGTTATACAACGACATTACCGCGTAACCTGACTGTATAGTCCCGTTATACAACGACATTACCGCGTAACCTGACTGTATAGTCCCGTTATACAACGACATTACCGCGTAATGCCAAACTGTAGCCCTCCATTATACAACGACATTACCGCGTAACCTGACTGTATAGTCCCGTTATACAACGACATTACCGCGTAATGCCAAACTGTAGCCCTCCATTATACAACGACATTACCGCGTAACCTGACTGTATAGTCCCGTTATACAACGACATTACCGCGTAATGCCAAACTGTAGCCCTCCATTATACAACGACATTACCGCGTAACCTGACTGTATAGTCCCGTTATACAACGACATTACCGCGTAATGCCAAACTGTAGCCCTCCATTATACAACGACATTACCGCGTAACCTGACTGTATAGTCCCGTTATACAACGACATTACCGCGTAATGCCAAACTGTAGCCCTCCATTATACAACGACATCACCGCGTAACCTGACTGTCGTGTCCCGTTAAACAGTGACATTACCGCGTAATGCCAAACTGTAGCCCTCCATTATACAACGACATTACCGCGTAATACCTGACTGTAGCCCTCCATTATACAACGACATTACCGCATAACCTGACTGTATCATCCTGTTAAACAGTGACATTACCGCGTAATGCCAAACTATAGCCCTCCGTTATACAACGACATTACCGCATAACCTGACTGTATCGTCCTGTTAAACAGTGACATTACCGCGTAATGCCAAACTATAGCCCTCCGTTATACAACGACATTACCGCGTAATACCTGACTGTAGCCCTCCATTATACAACGACATTACCGCATAACCTGACTGTATCATCCTGTTAAACAGTGACATTACCGCGTAATGCCAAACTATAGCCCTCCGTTATACAACGACATTACCGCGTAATACCTGACTGTAGCCCTCGGCCTTACAGTGACAATACCGCGTAATACCTGACTGTAGCCCTCCGTTATACAACGACAATACCGCGTAATACCTGACTGTAGTGTCCCGTTATACAACGACAATACCGCGTAATACCAGACTGTAGTATCCCGCCATACAGATACATTACCGCGTAACCCGACTGTTGTGTCCCGTTATACAGAGACCTTACTGCGTAATACCCGACTGTAGTGTCCCGTTATACAACGACATCACAGCGTAACCTGACTGTCGTCTCCCGTTATACAGAGACATCACCGCGTAACCTGACTGTCGTGTCCCGTTATACAGAGACATTACCGCGTAATACCCGGCTGTAGTGTCCCGTTATACAGAGACATTACCGCGTAATACCCGGCTGTAGTGTCCCGTTATACAGAGACATCACAGCGTAACCCGACTGTTGTGTCCCGTTATGCAGAGACATCACCGCGTAACCTGACTGTCGTGTCCCGTTATACAACGACATCACAGCGTAACCTGACTGTCGTGTCCCGTTATACAGAGAAATTACAGCGTAACCCGACTGTTGTGTCCCGTTATACAGAGAAATTACCGCGTAACCTGACTGTCGTGTCCCGTTATACAGAGAAATTACCGCGTAACCCGACTGTTGTGTCCCGTTATACAGAGAAATTACCGCGTAACCCGACTGTTGTGTCCCGTTATACAGAGAAATTACCGCGTAACCTGACTGTTGTGTCCCGTTATACAGAGAAATTACCGCGTAACCCGACTGTTGTGTCCCGTTATACAGAGAAATTACAGCGTAACCCGACTGTTGTGTCCCGTTATACAGAGACCTTACTGCGTAATACCCGACTGTAGTGTCCCGTTATACAACGACATCACAGCGTAACCTGACTGTCGTCTCCCGTTATACAGAGACATCACCGCGTAACCTGACTGTCGTGTCCCGTTATACAGAGACATTACCGCGTAATACCCGGCTGTAGTGTCCCGTTATACAGAGACATTACCGCGTAATACCCGGCTGTAGTGTCCCGTTATACAGAGACATCACCGCGTAACCTGACTGTCGTGTCCCGTTATACAGAGACATTACCGCGTAATACCCGGCTGTAGTGTCCCGTTATACAGAGACATTACCGCGTAATACCCGGCTGTAGTGTCCCGTTATACAGAGACATCACAGCGTAACCCGACTGTTGTGTCCCGTTATGCAGAGACATCACCGCGTAACCTGACTGTCGTGTCCCGTTATACAGAGAAATTACAGCGTAACCCGACTGTTGTGTCCCGTTATACAGAGAAATTACCGCGTAACCTGACTGTCGTGTCCCGTTATACAGAGAAATTACCGCGTAACCCGACTGTTGTGTCCCGTTATACAACGACATCACAGCGTAACCTGACTGCCGTGTCCCGTTATACAGAGAAATTACAGCGTAACCCGACTGTTGTGTCCCGTTATACAGAGAAATTACCGCGTAACCTGACTGTCGTGTCCCGTTATACAGAGAAATTACCGCGTAACCCGACTGTTGTGTCCCGTTATACAACGACATCACAGCGTAACCCGACTGTTGTGTCCCGTTATACAGAGAAATTACCGTGTAACCTGACTGCCGTGTCCCGTTATACATCGACATCACAGCGTAACCCGACTGTTGTGTCCCGTTATACAGAGAAATTACCGCGTAACCCGACTGTTGTGTCCCGTTATACAACGACATCACAGCGTAACCCGACTGCCGTGTCCCGTTATACAGAGAAATTACCGTGTAACCTGACTGCCGTGTCCCGTTATACATCGACATCACAGCGTAACCCGACTGTTGTGTCCCGTTATACAGAGAAATTACCGCGTAACCCGACTGTTGTGTCCCGTTATACAACGACATCACAGCGTAACCCGACTGCCGTGTCCCGTTATACAGAGAAATTACCGTGTAACCTGACTGCCGTGTCCCGTTATACAGAGAAATTACCGCGTAACCTGACTGTCGTGTCCCGTTATACAGAGAAATTACCGCGTAACCTGACTGTCGTGTCCCGTTATACAGAGAAATTACCGCGTAACCCGACTGTTGTGTCCCGTTATACAGAGAAATTACCGCGTAACCCGACTGTTGTGTCCCGTTATACAGAGAAATTACCGCGTAACCTGACTGCCGTGTCCCGTTATACAGAGAAATTACCGCGTAACCTGACTGCCGTGTCCCGTTATACAGAGAAATTACCGCGTAACCCGACTGTTGTGTCCCGTTATACAGAGAAATTACCGCGTAACCCGACTGTTGTGTCCCGTTATACAGAGAAATTACCGCGTAACCCGACTGTTGTGTCCCGTTATACAGAGAAATTACCGCGTAACCTGACTGCCGTGTCCCGTTATACAGAGAAATTACCGCGTAACCTGACTGCCGTGTCCCGTTATACATCGACATCACAGCGTAACCCGACTGTTGTGTCCCGTTATACAGAGACATCACAGCGTAACCCGACTGTTGTGTCCCGTTATACAGAGACATTACCGCGTAACCCGACTGTTGTGTCCCGTTATACAACGACATCACAGCGTAACCTGACTGTTGTGTCCCGTTATACAGAGAAATTACCGCGTAACCTGACTGTTGTGTCCCGTTATACAACGACATCACAGCGTAACCCGACTGTTGTGTCCCGTTATACAGAGAAATTACCGCGTAACCCGACTGTTGTGTCCCGTTATACAACGACATCACAGCGTAACCTGACTGTTGTGTCCCGTTATACAGAGAAATTACCGCGTAACCTGACTGCCGTGTCCCGTTATACATCGACATCACAGCGTAACCCGACTGTTGTGTCCCGTTATACAGAGAAATTACCGCGTAACCCGACTGTTGTGTCCCGTTATACAACGACATCACAGCGTAACCCGACTGTTGTGTCCCGTTATACAGAGAAATTACCGCGTAACCTGACTGCCGTGTCCCGTTATACATCGACATCACAGCGTAACCCGACTGTTGTGTCCCGTTATACAGAGAAATTACCGCGTAATACCCGGCTGTAGTGTCCCGTTATACAACGACATCACAGCGTAACCTGACTGCCGTGTCCCGTTATACAGAGAAATTACCGCGTAACCCGACTGTTGTGTCCCGTTATACAGAGAAATTACCGCGTAACCTGACTGCCGTGTCCCGTTATACAGAGAAATTACCGCGTAACCTGACTGCCGTGTCCCGTTATACATCGACATCACAGCGTAACCTGACTGTTGTGTCCCGTTATACAGAGAAATTACCGCGTAACCCGACTGTTGTGTCCCGTTATACAGAGAAATTACCGCGTAACCTGACTGCCGTGTCCCGTTATACATCGACATCACAGCGTAACCCGACTGTTGTGTCCCGTTATACAGAGAAATTACCGCGTAACCTGACTGCCGTGTCCCGTTATACATCGACATCACAGCGTAACCCGACTGTTGTGTCCCGTTATACAGAGAAATTACCGCGTAACCTGACTGTCGTGTCCCGTTATACATCGACATCACAGCGTAACCCGACTGTTGTGTCCCGTTATACAGAGACATCACAGCGTAACCCGACTGTTGTGTCCCGTTATACAGAGACATTACCGCGTAATACCCGGCTGTAGTGTCCCGTTATACAGAGACATCACAGCGTAACCCGACTGTTGTGTCCCGTTATACAGAGACATTACCGCGTAATACCCGGCTGTAGTGTCCCGTTATACAGAGACATCACCGTGTAACCTGACTGTCGTGTCCCGTTATGCAGAGACATTACCGCGTAATACCCGGCTGTAGTGTCCCGTTATACAGAGACATTACCGCGTAATACCCGGCTGTAGTGTCCCGTTATACAGAGACATCACCGTGTAACCTGACTGTCGTGTCCCGTTATACAGAGACATTACCGCGTAATACCCGGCTGTAGTGTCCCGTTATACAGAGACATCACAGCGTAACCCGACTGTTGTGTCCCGTTATACAGAGACATTACCGCGTAATACCCGGCTGTAGTGTCCCGTTATACAACGGCATCACCGTGTAACCTGACTGTCGTGTCCCGTTATGCAGAGACATTACCGCGTAATACCCGGCTGTAGTGTCCCGTTATACAGAGACATCACAGCGTAACCCGACTGTTGTGTCCCGTTATACAGAGACATTACCGCGTAATACCCGGCTGTAGTGTCCCGTTATACAGAGACATCACCGTGTAACCTGACTGTCGTGTCCCGTTATGCAGAGACATTACCGCGTAATACCCGGCTGTAGTGTCCCGTTATACAACGGCATCACCGTGTAACCTGACTGTCGTGTCCCGTTATGCAGAGACATTACCGCGTAATACCCGGCTGTAGTGTCCCGTTATACAGAGACATTACCGCGTAATACCCGGCTGTAGTGTCCCGTTATACAACGGCATCACCGTGTAACCTGACTGTCGTGTCCCGTTATGCAGAGACATTACCGCGTAATACCCGGCTGTAGTGTCCCGTTATACAACGGCATCACCGTGTAACCTGACTGTCGTGTCCCGTTATGCAGAGATATTACCGCGTAATACCCGGCTGTAGTGTCCCGTTATAAAACGACAAAACATCGTGATAGCGGACTTTAGCGCCTCGTTATACAGCGACAATACATAGTGATACCGGACTGTATCCTCTCGTTAAACAGCGACACTACCACGTAATACCGGACTGTAGTATCCCGTTGTGTAACGGATGGCTACCGTCTGGTATCACGTGGAGAATTGTCGTGGTATTATTAAACGCTGCAGTATAGATTTACATGGTAATGTTATTGTATGACTGGACAGTATATTACATTGTAATATGGCAGGTGAGAAGAAGGCCTTGACCGGGTTGACTCTAAAAACAGCCCCGACAGAAATATACGGGTGGCTCTAAGAGTTGCCGCTGTGGTCCCACGGCTTCAGGCTGGTTTAACCATCTCAACACCAGACAGTAATCCTATGTCCTAAATTCCACCGTAGAATTAAGACCTCATTCGTTTTTCAGTGGTTTACCCCCTACATGGGTAGCTTGCTCGCATTGACATGGTGTTTTCTTATTGAGCGCCAAGCACGTGTTGGACACATTTCAACTTTCAGCTATTCCAGTTTCTTAAGCACATTCTTGAGACCTATTCTCTCTCACACACGCAGAATAAGAAAAATATTATTACAATTCAATACAATATTTTAAATCTTATGATCAAAATTTAAGCGTACATTCTAAAATGTCAAACATAGGAATATGTAAATATGCTAATTCATTATCCGATCTCTCGTCTCATTATTCTTCATACAAGTCATAAAATATTATCCACTTGATCGTTTGATATATATATATATATATATATATATAAATATTACTCTATAACTTAAATCATAAGTCCTATAATGCCCTTTAAATATAATATTTGGTATAAAATAAATTAATTTTAATACCATACATTTTAGCAAGTATATTCCTTAGTGGACATAGGAAGTGTTACACTAAAAGTTGTAAAAAAAGCATAGAATTGCACTCATTTTATTGTAGAGTAGAATGAAGGAGATTAAATTTTGGAAGCACCAAACTTCTAAATATGTATCACTTTATATTTCCTTTAGTGCATTCAATAGTTAAGGCGGAGGTGTTCTGTCTCTATGTATTATACAGTAGATGCCTCTAATTAGAGACCATAGCCAAAACCATGGCTATAACTGGTCTCTTTTGTAGGTGGTCTTTTATCAGGGACTTGTCATGTTAAGTCAAGCCATGAAGAGTCTTTCAAATAAAACAGTCGCTGAAAAAAGATCACCTTCAGAAGAGACCAGATTTCGCCATGTTTTAGACCATGGTCTTTAATGGTAGACTCTACTGTATAGCTAGAATTTTATATCATATAGCACATATACACTATATCACTATAACCTAGCATGAGACACCTAAAAATGATTAAAGATATATTTTTTTGAGAGACCTTTTATTATAAACTCTAAAAGGGAATTTTTAGAGTTTTCTCATCTTCCAATGAGACTGTATAAGAATTTCATTTTTATAATCTCTCCGCGTATATAACATATTATTTAAGAACTTCTTTCTATAAGTATTATTGTCTATATTTTTGTGTTTATGTAAACTGTTTTGCATATTATAAAATTGAATCTAGAGGCAAAGTTATAAAGATTTAAATTATTAATTCGGAGAATTTTCAATACATACACAAACATATATGTATCAAAAAAGACACCTCTACCTTTAAGTGTACATCATAATGAAGCACATTAGCAAATTAAGATAAACGGACAACCTGTATACGAGGGTTTCGGGGTTTGGTTCTCATCAAATCCCCTCTTAAACATTTAAAGGTAAAAATAAAAAGAAAATTAAAATATTTTTAAAGTAATATTTTTCCTTTTTGTGTTAATAACACAAAAAAAAAAAATCAGTGCAAAATGGAGTCAAATTTGTTTGCCTTGTGTTAATGGAAACCATAATAGAAAACATTATATATATAGTATCTTTGCTTATTCCTTTTTCTACCCAGCATATGACGCGTAACGGCCGAGCTCCGCTGAGGTTTTTCTCTATTCTATTTTATATATTTATTATCTATAATATATATATGTTATAAAATGAAAAAAAGAGATTTTTGCTTGATTTGTGGATAATTTTAACTGATTTGTGATTTTAATCCAATCTGAGGGTTCTTGGACTCTTGCAGTTATTAGGTATTTTTTGAGGTGGTTTGGCATCCCATCTGTAAGTGCCTCTAATAAAAGTGTTTTTTCTAGATTGAGTTTTTTGGCTAAAGCATATTTTTACTTAAAATATTGTTCAAGATCATTTTTATCATTATATTTTAAATTTAGAAACCTACTAAATAAATTCGAATCTTTAATTGAGAAATATGATGATAATTTTTGTTCTATTTCCCCCAATTATATATCTTGTAATTCTTCAATATAATAACTGAATGCTTTCCCCCTCGAGATAATTTGATATATTAATTAGTTCAAAATCTTCAACAAGATGTTTCTGCAGACACTTTTTGTTAAAAAATTTTAGCCAAGATATCATGTCTAAATTTTGACCATTAAATTTTGGTATTTCCATTGTAAATGAGTTTTGCATCGTAGCTTGTTCTACCTTTTCTTGTTTTGGCGGCATTTTGTATTATATTAGTTTTTTTAAATTGAATTAATAATAATATAAAATAATTTAATTGAAAATAGGTTAATCCTGTCGACTAAATTGTTATGAACTTTTTTTTTTTTGTTGAAAAAGATAGAGAATTGAGGTGCAGTCGTGAAAAAGGAAAAGATAGTTATTTACTCATTAAGTAGTTTTTATTTTAAATTACTTGAAGTAAATTTACACATAAAAATTATTTATCAAAGTAATATAGAATTTATAAAATGATTTCTATATTCGTGATTTAAAAAATAGGTAGGTTAACTATACATATTTACAACAAATATTTTAAGTGGTATCTTCTAAATCTATGGTCAAAAAATGTAGAACAGTCAATGAATGAAAATAAAATATATGTTTAAAAAATATATATATATATTTGCATTTTAGATTATATAATATATATATAATATTTATTTATATATATTTTAAATATTATAGGTGAATCATTATGTCAGAACAGCAAGCAAATCCTATATTAAATAATACTGTTAAGTTCAAACTATAAATATTTGTTAGCTAATTTGAATAATTTTTCTTAAATAATTCTAATATACCAGGTTGTGTATCAAAAGTTCGTTCCCAAAGTGGAAGCCTAATATACAATAAAATTATTTAAATACATACCAATATAAATAAAGTTAAAATGAATAAAGGTTTGGCCTACGGTCGATGAGCGTGCCCACGTGGAGTAGAGACGACATCGTCGCAAACTCTTCATCCAACATGCAGTCATGGGCCGGAAGTGGGAGCGCACTAGCCTGGAGACAAATGAAGACCACACCATAGGAATATGGTTACCTCCGTTTAGGGGGGTGGCACCCGAGAAGGTGAGACTAAGGGGGAGTCCTGAGAAGGCTCTGGTCATTCGCGCAACATGGCGACCTTACTACATGTCTACTCTCCCCTATGCCTCCTCCTGGGCTTAATGAAATCCAGCTTATATGCTGATGGTGATGTCAGAATGGACGGACGTCCGCGGCCAATCAAGGAATGATACGGCCAATATGCTTATATTTCTCATGTTGCTTGGGAAATGTCAACGACCTGTTATACTATCCTTCCCGGTTCACCGACCCTTTCTCATCCTGGTTATCATTTTATTGACGCCATTTTTTTTGTTCCAAATGGGCTTGTTGTTTTTATATACAACATAAAAATATAAAATACGTCATATATATTGCGAAATATAAGGAAATCCATATGGAAAATTTATTAAAGATAACGAAATTATCTTTGTTCAAATATTTTATTAATATCCTCCGATATATTGGCGAGGCCAACCGCTTATCTTCTCCTAGAAGCAGGTGGATAAAAAGTTTCTAGAGACATGCTTCTGGAAGAAGATAGGCGTTCGACCTCGTTGAAATATCGAAGGATATTAATAAAATATCTTGTCTAAGACAAGCTTGTCCGCATATTTTGAAATACATATATTTATTTATATATTCGAACTTATGACTTCATTTAGGAAGTGAACCGCTTAAGTGTGGTAGCTCGAAAGTTCGTCAATTTACATAATATAGAAGAAAGGTTTGGGCATGTGTGTGTTTGTTCCGCAAACGTTTTCGCAATATTTTACTTATCCTGATCAACCTTTAATAAAATATAGATTTAGGGAAGAAGGAGAGACTACAGAGGGTGTTCACACTTATAGGGGAAGCAAGTTTTATTATAAAATATTAAAAATTAACACCATATTTGAAATTTTTCAAATGTTCTATTTGAACGCCTTTTGTTTATTTACAGAACGGCACCTGATTTTCCACGATAGCAACACTTTCTGATCATGGTCATACTCAAAAGATCCCATTCTTCCTTTACCACTTTCCAGAGCTAATCTTATCTATTTGGACATAATTAAAATATACAAACAAGATTATATCAACATTTCTAAAAAAGGTATTTATAATATTATTCACGACAAAAATATCAAGTTTTTATTCAAAGCACCTACGGAGAAATGGACAAAGGATTATCACCCTATATCTGTGAGAACTCCTGCAACTGTCAAAAAAGTGAAAAAATATATTACAAAAGAAAATCCTATGCCACAAAGAGATATAGCCAAATTAATAGGAACATCAGTGTCAACAATAAATAAAATAATAAATAAAGATTTAAGCCTAAAAGCTACAAAAAAATGCGGTTCACAAATTGTTTCAGAGCCATATTCGTCAGCGACACACTATCAGCAGATATTTTTATGAAAATTTCTTGGCTGCTGATAGATGGAAATTTATTGTTACATATAACGAGGCATGGGTATATTTAACCGATTGAGACAGAAAAAGAGCTATATACTATCAAAAAAGGGTGGAAAAATCTAGGCCAATTTGGTTGAAGGAATGTGCCGAAAGTTACCCCAAAGGATTTATGGTGGCATGCGGTATATCATATGAAGGAAAATTAAAAATAAGAAAAGTTGAAAGAAATTCCGAAATAAATTCGGAGTACTATCAAAACAACATTTTAGAACCGTTCTGTAAATAAACAAAAAGGCTTTCAAATAGAACTAAATTTGCCGATAAGTGGATGATTTGAGAACATTCCGTTTGTTCCACATACTCTTTTAACAAATACATGACCTATCCAGATGAAACTGTCACGATAAAGTGTTAGGACAAGAAATGAGCCAGTGCAATAATTTCAACTCCAAAGTATGTAAATTAATCTGTAGACACACAGACTTATTAGAACATTCCACTTGTTCCGCGTATGTTTATTTCATAGTTGACCTTCCAAATGAAACTTGAAATAGAGTCATAGTTTCGACAGCGGAATATGCAAATAAGTTCAATAACAGGCTAATAAGGATATTTCGCGCTTGCTTCGCGTTTTTTATTTCTATCTGACCAATGTGGATGAAATTTGAAAATGATTATTTATAGTTTCAACTGAGAAATAAGTAAATTAGCCTCACACAATAACAAGCTAATTAGTATATTCCCATTGTTCCGCCTTCACGGGGTGTGGAGAGCCAGGTATTGGTCTAGACAGGGGTCGGCAATCTTTTGAGTCGAAAGAGTCAAAAATTACAATTTACAAAATATAAAAGTTTTTAATGAGCCAAAAAATTGTTTATTGCCAAAAATAAATAGTACTCGCATAAATAATATTTGTGTATGGAAGTATATAAAGAGCCGCAGCTTCACATCCAAAATGCCGCATGTGGCTCGCGAGCCGCAGTCTGCGACCCCTGGTCTAGGATATCAATAAAAGAAGCGCATTGAAAAACCAATGGTCTTATTTTTAAAATGTGATAGGTCGTCATAACAAAATTAACGCATAATTATAAGGAACGTTCTATTCTAAGTAAAACTTCGACCCTTTGTTTCGGAATCAACGACTTCTTATTTACGAAGCTTATCAGTTTTACCACTTCAATGACAGTCTGAATTATCTGAAGTAAACCTCAACATCTTCAACAGTCGGATATTTAGAAACGATTTATTTTTCGTTTTAATTGTCAAAGAATTCTACATTGAAAATTCTTTCTTCCAAAAGTACCTAAAGCCTTTGTTGGAGGCATTTGGAAAAACATATTTCATTGAAATATCTTTAAAACGAATTTCAATGAAAGATATATTTCCTTGAGATACTTAATATCGCTAATTAAAAAAATGTAGTTTATAAGTGTGAAAATATAACCGCCACCAACATATGTATTTCGAATGTAAATATGAAACCGAAACATTAAAATTTAAAATATAAAAATACATTTTAAAAAAAGGCTTTTATTTAAATGCACTAAAAAGGAAAAATAAAATATTTGATTTTCTGTCATTGAACAATTAGATGTATCTGAGTGAAATTTCGAACCTAATGTGATTTAATATGTAGCAGATGATTAGCGATTTTTATAAGTGTTTGCAATATTTTTACCTCTTCTCTAAATATGATCGTCCCCCGCCGCTTTTATTTTCACTCAGATACATCTAATTGCTCAATGACAGAAGATAAAATATTTTTTTTTTTTCCTTTTTAGTGCATTTAAATAAAAGCTTTTTTAAAATATGTATTTTTATCTATTAATTATTTATTTAGATTTAAGTCATGAATTTACAAAACTTATAATCAAAAGTCACTGTAATTTAGGCTTTAAATAGAAAGGAGGTCTGCTCGCGGCGGATTAGTCAATGTAAGAGGTGCAACACAAGACTTAAAAAGAAATATAAAATTTTGTTCATTTCTGGCCACTCCGACTACCCAAAAGTCTGAAAATCTTACACTTGCATTATTCATTGGACTGAGTGGGTCTTAAATGTTTCATACTTCTATTTGATAAGGAAGTATATTAAAATTAAATTACAAAATTTGAAAGGCAATTTGGAATTTTATCAATTTCCGGCCACCCTGACAACCCAGAGAGGTCTGAAAATATGTCAACATGCATTGTCATTGAAGTCTGAAAGGTGTACTGAATTTCAGATTCCTACGTGATCTAAAAGTATATTAAAAATCGATTGCAAGATTTGAGAACAGACAGACAGAAAAGCAAGTTAAATAAAAGCTTTAAAAAAAAAAGTCGGCGTGGTTGTCGATTGACACAATGACAATTGACATCCTATTGTTCTGTCAGTTTTTACTGAACAACCTTATTTTTCTAAGCGAACGCATACATAATAAACCTCTCAAAATGAAATTATATATTTATTTTTAATAGTGTCATATTTTTGTTATTAATTGATTCTATAACATTATATTTTTTATTAAAAATATAAAATGTTGGTATTATATATATTGCTCCCAATCTCCAAAAATTCATGCAATACTATGATATTGAAAGATAAACACCAAATAAATTGTAAAAACAAATGTTTAAAACTTGAAATTTTATTTTCTTTATTTTATTCGGAAGAATTGCTTATTAAATATAACAAAATAATATATCATAAAACTGATAAATTGATTAATTTTTACTATATTATTATTAAGGTTAAATTTTTCATTTTGTTTATAAACAGGAAAAAAAAATAATTCAGAAAAAAAAATTATATTACCTTTTGTGTATGTGCGCGATTTCAAGATTTATCAAAAGACCTTAAAATTTCGAGGTCTGGGATTGAAGGTAAGATGACTATAGGAAAATATAGGTTTAAGCCAAGAATTGGACAAGCAACAAATTGGCTACAATCGTGGTTATAAACATACTTCGTATTGCCTTGAACCGTGCGCTATTTTAACCGACGAAGACAGCACAATAAAACAGAAATAGAAAAAGGTCAAGACCCAATCTAACTTTAAACCCCTGGCAGTTATCTAAGTCCACAAATCGACAAAATTATACTACCTACAAAGTAGCAGGAAATCTGAAAGATCGCAAGTTCCATGTACACACTAGTGCAGTGTATTATCTACAATATTTTAAAAATGTTTTCTACAATATAGTGAAACAGGTTCTTCTAAAATATTGCGAATTCGCATTAATATCCAATATTGCAATATATGCAAATTTTATATTCCGAATTCTTACATTTACAATTCTGCAATAGGCATCTATATTGAAAAATATCCTTTGGTAAAAGTGGCAAATCTGTCCATCTTCAAACAACAGCAATTTTGCGTTCATATCTAAAATGTTGCGTTATCAATATACATTTTCTGCATTCATACATCTACACTACTGTTTTTCATGTGAATCTAATTGCAAAATTTAAAAATATATGCCTCTCTAATAGCGATAAATCCATCCACATATATAATATTACAAAATCTCGTGCACGACTAAATAAATGCAAATCATTCCATATCCACAGAATTGCAAATCCGTCCTTATCTGAAGAATTGCAAATACGTCCTTCTATGCTTTTATTTAAAATAATAACACAGCATTGATTTATGATACTGTTTATTATTCGGAATATTATTTTATTACAATAACAAAAACGACAAAACGATGATGATAACACAGAAAATACAAAATTACCAATGGCTAATTACAATATACAACAACTCCTTCTCATTAAGCCAAACCCATATCAAATGTCAAAAAGATACCGTGTGACTTTATTTATTAAAACCTTTCATAATAATTTAAAAGTTATGAAAAAGACACAAAATCTTTTTTATGGAGGTGTGACATCCTTAATAGCCCGTAACAATTTTTTGAAGGGTTGAATTTCTTTATTGAATTTTCACTTTTTATTCCTTAAATTTAATTTCTGCAATATAAAATTTACATTTGTTTAAGACGAAGTGCTGCTTTCTTGAAAGACAAGATAACTTTTCAGTTTTTTCCTTAAGGGCGTCACAATTTATGCCTGATATAAGGACATCATCCAAATATACTAATACCTTATCAATCCCACCTAGAAGAGTGCCCATCTTTGTAGTTCTCACGGCGGAATTCAATCCGAAAGGTAAACGCTTCACTTTATACAATCCTTTAGACGTATTAATGGAAAGAATTTCATCAGAATTTTCATACAACTTTAATTGCTGACATGCTTGTTCCATATCCACTTTAGTGAACACATTTATAACCGTAACAATAGGTGAAACCCATTAAGAAAACTTTATCGGTTCAATAATACTTTCCTTTTCAAGCGATTTTAATTTTTTAACCACTAATTTTCTCAGATAAAAAGGCACAGCTCTGGCCTTTTAAACTTGGGCTTAGCATTATCAGGAAAATAAATGTCAATAAAAGGTCATCGTATGAAAAAATTTCTTCTTTGAACAATTCCTCAAATTCAAAGAGATATCGGATTGATATCTGTTGTATATATATTAATTAACTGTTCCACAAGGTGTGTGTAAGCTCACAGGTAAATAGGCGCTAACCGAAACAGAAAAAGTTCCTTTGTTTAATATTAGTTTCCCTTTTATATTTTGTTCTCTCTCTTGTAAATCAATAAATATAATGTTTAATTAATAATTATTGGAATCAGTTTCATTAATAATTCTAAGCAAAGTCAACACTATCAATTAAATTTAAAAAAATATATTTTCAAACGGAAAGCTCCACAAACCATTGCCTTCCCAATATATTAGGACCCAATCAATCAGCCACCAAAATTGGCAAACGTTGCCATCAGCTGCAATCAGCTATCTTTTAGCTCTTAACAAAGATATTTTTCTAAAATTTTACTTTATTTGTTTACCATGTCCTTTGAAAAAAAAAACAAGATTTCATAATAAACGTAATTTTACGGTAATTTTTTAAAAAGTATCTTTATTCAGTAATTTGAGTAAAGAACTACCAGAATTTCTATTCGCATTTTTATTTCATTTCCATATGTTTTTTTCTGTAATATAAAATGGACAATATTCATCTCCCGTTCTTAGACAATACAAAGACAGATGACAAGAACTATTATTTTTATGAAAATGTTTGAACTTATCCTTTTTTGTCAAACAGCTGAATAAGATATGAAAATAGAAAAATCTATAGATTAGAGGAAGAAAAGATTTAACCGAGTATATTAATATCCTGGGACAACTAGTTACGCTATGCCAATAAGCCATACTCATCATGTTTGAGAAAATGGCAAGTAAATATGTGCCATGTTTTAGAGCATACCGCATTAAGTTGATATTTTTATGAACCTTAATGGTAAAATCGCTTTGTTCCGTGTCAAACAGTTTTAAAGTGACAGTCACAAACTCTGGGGGCTGTTATAAAGGTTAGCTGTCCAACACAGTCTAGAAAAAACAACGACAAAGCCTATATTAAGTTTATGCCTATATGAAAAAATATATTTTCGCGAATATTAATAAATACCTTTTAAAAACCACCACCCAAAAGTTTCTTGCTTCTTGATCTAATAAAAAGACAAGCCTTAGTACATTGCCTCCAACAGATCATGTATGAGAGAATATGATATACACAAAATTGATTAAATAAATTATATTTTGATCCAATATATGCCTGTTAATTAAATATTTAAATATATAACAAAGAGGATATGGATATTTTCATATTATATTCTCTCTTTCTTCTATCTATATTTACAACACCATCTTATTTCTATAGTCATGACTAGTTGATGGGCAATGCCTTGCGCGTTTACTTTTCTTTGATCAATGAACAAGAAAAATTTAGGAAGCGTCTTTTTTTTTTTTTTCAAAACGTCTTCATTAAATATCATGTCATCAACCCCAGCTAGAAGAGACAAGCCTCATCCACGGTTATAAAGGTCATCAGTCATCCAATCAGCTGTCATCACGCCTCCATTTATTGGCGGGATGTATTTATAACTGGAGGCGGCCCACTAAATATAAAATGGGTTTGTTGAAAAGACAAAAATCGTCATGTCATCACAACCGTTCTTCAAAGCGATTGATTTCATAACCAGCACCTCTTCGGGAGAGAACTGGGGTATTCTAAAATGATTAACATTTTGCAAAATACTCCTAAATTTAAAATTCAGGAGGTATTCGCCTCATGTGACGTGCCCTGGACCTTAAGAACTGCCTCCTCAACTTTCAATCCGAGAAAATGAAGACAACAGCTGTGGAGAAGTAAAGCCATCTACAAGTACCATCTTGGACTTATTTACTGGCAATACACATCGTCCTGCCCATTCTTGGGAAAGAACTGTGGTCAACATCTGGCTTAAGGCGTAATTATCTAAAAAATGAAAAACTTATTTACATAATAAACAAAAGATTTGAACCGGCCATCGAGAAACAACAACAATGAGTTTTTATAGGGTAAGCGTGACCTCTGGCGGTAGATTTGGCAGAGTATTTGAATCTATGAAATATAATTTTTTAAATAAAATATTATTTTAATATAACATATATAATAATTAATATACAATATATGTACTTATATATGAAAATTATAAATTTTTATTCTTGAGGTTAACGATTTAAAATTTAAAAAATCAAATTTAGGTTTTATAAGAAATATATTTTCTCTCTCTAGTATGGTACTTCCTGTACAGGCTTCATGCTAAAACCGAAACCTATCTCCACTGCAGTGGGGCGCTTATTGAAAGTAAAGGGGAAAATATTTTGACAAATTTGTAAATAACTCAAAGGATAATCAGATACAGACTTGAAAATACGATTAAATGTTTTTTCATATTCAACTCTATATACTATCAAAACTTCAACCAGATTAGTTACGTATTCAGGATGTGTAGAGCCAACAAATATACACGTATTTACATATATATGCATACATACTCTGACTTTTATATATATTTATGATGATTTGGGTTCATCCGGGATCTCCCCAAGTGTGTTAAAGTTTGCCCTAAGAATAATGCTTGAAATAAAACATTTTATGGTATATAATATAAACAAAAAAATAAAGTCAAGCATTCTATCATAAGATAATACAATTCATAATTTGACATGAAAATTAGAAATTAACATAAATATAAAATCACACTGCATTTATACCATGTTTTTTGGTGTATTAGGACACACACAATTGAAAAATATTAATTTTACACTTTAAACTTCGGTTTCGAGTCTAGAAAATCTATTTATTTGAAAATTGCAAAATGACACAAGAGAAGGCCTAATAATAATGACAATACAATAAAAATGACATTTAAAATTAACATACTTTCCAACAATATAGGCGTCTGAAATTTTGCATACTTGCATTGTCACTCGGATTGAACCAATGTGCAAATGTCTTGAAAGCTGTTTTCAGCTCTGTTATGTTGCAGATTGGTATTTGCATGTAAAATGTTTGATATGTGTGGTTTGGTTAAGGAGTTTGTGAGATTCTCGAGGAAATCTAAATGATTAGTGTGAAACATGTGTTTAAAAAAATGGCGATCATGAAGATAGCGGTCAAGATGATAGCTTTGTGAGGGGAGAGAGGACATTGTCCAAGATTGTCCAAAGATAGTAGCGAATTGGGGGAGTGACGTCATAAAGGGCGTCCCCTTCCTTTTTTTCACGGGAATTCTATTTCTGGGGTGGTCAATCATGGGGGATGTTTGTTATTTTTTCGTTTACTTGAAACTGATTTTCTCTCTCTTCTTTTGTCGAGGTTGGCAATTTTCTGTTATAATTGAAAGATATGGTTTTCTCGGTGTTCGTAGTTGTTGTGTTTCGAAGTTAGTTTAGACTTAGTAAAAATGCTATTCAGTGATTTTAGATTAGATATCTGTGAAATGTTTGACTTTCGACGTGGACACTCTTTGAGGTGAGATGTGTCACAGACATGAAGGCTTCTTTGGCCTGAAAAGTGAAAAAGTTTTGTGGTGTGGCGCTGTGACACGAAGTGAGAAGTGATTTGGAAAGGTGTCACGTGAAGTCGTTGTTTTGGCACAAAATCTAACCAGTTTCACCATGAATAACAAATTTACTAAAGTCATGGGTGGTGGTTGTATGAAACACATCGAGAATATTTGACTGTTAGTGGATATGGCACGTTTAATGCGAAATTCTTTTAGTGTTTAGTGGGGCAACGTTATGGAGCTCGTGGGGCTCGAAATTGGATTTGTTTGTTAAGTCGCGCACTAATAATTGTTGCCAATTGGAGATAGTGATGTGAGGGTGTTGTAACGTTTGTTGAGAGAGATGTATGGTTGATTAATTATGCATGTAAAATGAAGGTACAAGGGAGTGTAGCTATGTTGGAATTTTAACTTGTTCTAGGAAAGATAGTTATTTTTCCTAGTTGTAATTTTGAAGATATTGTCTCTTTCGATTTTTGCAATTAAAAAAATGCGTTTAACCAATGTTTATTTATACTTAAAATTTGAATATATTTCTTAAATCGTTGATTATGGTAGTAAAATGATCCTTTTAAAAGGGCAATGTCGTGATAGTGACAATAATATTTTGAATTGTGGCGTTTACTTAAAATGGTGAATATTACAATTATTTCTGAAAATTTTTAAGTATTCGATTATGAAATTGGTATATTTTGGTATGAAAATGATATTGAAAAAATAAAAATAAGTTTTGAATTATGATATGATGAAAATATTTTTTTTTTAATATAAAAATAATAAAATATATTTTTTTAAGTTGTAGATTTGTATAATGCCGTTATAGGTAAATTTAGGAAAGGCATGTAAGATTAGTAAATTAGTAAAAATGCGTAATGGGCGAATATTTTTGTTTGTTTTGCATGAAAAATTAAAAGTAATGAATTAAAATGTATAATTTGATTTGAAATGAAGTAAAAAAATTGATAAATGAAAGTAAAATATTTTCAAATTTGAATTTAAAGTGATTAAAATAAAAATAAACATTAATTTATGGTAAATTACGTTGTGAGTTTGTGGAGAAAGCTATGTAACATTTTAAAGACTTACAGTTGATGATAGTTCAGTCAGGAGACTTGGTCTTTGATTGTTTTCCTGCTGACGTGGAAAGCGCTCCAAGTAGGGCTTGTAGAAGCTTGTAACCTCTGTTTGGCGACGGCGGCTTGTCGCCTTGAGCATTGTCTCGACGATGTCAGGTCGAAGGTTGAGAACTTGTCACCGGGTTTGCGTCATTCTGCTCCTCGATTTCCATGACTTGAGGGAATTTCGACTGTGTCGTTGGGGTGGTCAGACAGCTTGCTCCTGGCGTTGGCAATCTGTGTTAGCCGGTCTGCGGAGGTCCCTTGGGGCGGCGTTTCTTCCGTAAATATCTCTTGTTGGGGAGAGATTGCTTGGTCGTTTCGTTGGAATGGCCGGTTTGTTCCTCCATTTTCGCTCTTTCTTGCTTCTATCTGTACAGGCTTCTTACCTTCTTCGTTGTGTCATTCTTTGTTTTGGTCATCCTGTCGACTATATCTGTGATGAGGTCTGGTAGCCTCTTGTAGAATCCTTTCGACTAAAACTGTGGTGAGGTATCCAGTCGACTTAAACTATGGTGCGAGTCCCTGTAACTCTCGCTATACTGTGTTGACCGAGAGGAACAGTCAGGATGGGGAGTTTTACAGATGTGTTTCTATTATACAACATAAATTTTTGTTATAAGTTATATACAATATGGGGTTGTTGCTTTAAATTACCATATATATATTTTTAAAAGAAAAAAACTTTTATTTTTAAACTTACCTGCATTACTGTTCAAGAACCTTATATTCAATTTTTAACACACTCGCAGACGACGTAGAAGCCTAAATATTTGCTCATTCGCTCAATCCCGATGAGAATGCAAGTGTACACATTTTTGGGCTTCTAGGTATTCAGAAAGTATGTTTAGGAATAAATAACTTTAAAATGTTACTTTAACATACTTTCAGACTGCCAAAAAACCTAAATATTTACATACACAACTCGCTAAACCCTGATGACAATACAAGTATGAAACATTTCAGACGCCTAGATAGACAGGAAGTACAATTATGTTAATTTTAATTACCTTTTTTAATGCATTGTCATCATTATTAGGCCTTTTCTTGTGTCCTTGCATTTTTCAAAAAAATAGATGTCCTAGACTTAAAACCGAAGATTTGAATGTATAATTGATATTTTTCAATTGTTTTTGTCATAATACATCAGAAAAACATAAAATTGAGTAACCAAAATCGTGCTACAGTGCTATTTTGAAGATTTAATGTTTATGTTATTTTATAATTTTATTGCCAAATTTTCTCCTAATTATATTACTATATATATATATTTTAGAATGCTTGACATTGATATTTGGTTTGTATTTATACTATAAAGTGTTTTATTTCAATAATTATTCCAAGGGTAAACATTCACTTGGGAAGATCCCGGGTGAAGCGGGTCATAATTTATAAGTGTAACGAATTGTATTTGAATAAAAAACATTAAAAAATGTATACGCACTCTGAGAAAAATGCTCTTAAGTAAACCCCGGGTCATTCGGCTAGTATAACATACATTTGTTTGAAGAGGTATCTCTCCCTTAAATGATGCATCAGCAAGATGCATTGTATTTATCACCTAAGTAAAGACTTTCCTAGTGGTGATAAATAATGATCCACAATACCAGCTTTCTTTATTAAACTAGTAAGGGTTTTACCATAGGGTTATAATATTGTCGCAATTAAATGAATAGAGGTACACACAGAGCTATTTCAGCAGGTTTTATTATTAAATTAAGGCTCGAAAATTGAGTGCTATCTTTCTCACCTCTTATCTAAAGAAAAAGAAAGAAATATATATAGTTACAAAATTTACATAACATCGAACTATTAAAAAAAATACATATTTAATAATTAAACAATTAATTTGATTTCACTATAAAAACTTGTTGTTGTTTTATCCCAATGGCCGGCTCAAAACCTTTGCACATTATGTAAATAATATTTTGTTTTCCCCTTTCTACTCGCCTTAAGCCAGGCATTACTTTTACCAAATTTTGTCTTTTTTATATATCCCTTTAACTCAATTAAATTACTGATCAAAACTATTTTTTATTATCATACTTTAAAGGTTTCAACCACGACTGCATTTCAATACCATAATCTTCAACATGATCTAAATTCAAGCAGAAAATCTCATTTTTATCTTCATATAACATATATATATTATTTTTTCACATGAACAGCGTATTTACTCAAATTTGATTTCTTTAGTTGAATAAATTTCTACTTTTCCTTATTTTACACGCGAATATGTCCTAATTTCTTGATATCTCAGTAAGCCTCCAGGACCAAGATTTTGGTCGTAGAGGTACAGTCAGCATCACACTGACGAGGGCCAACAGTCCGAAACGGGTACGTGTTTTTTTTTATTAATAAATAAAATTGGTTGGTCAAATATCACGGAACAAGTTATATCAACGTTTATTTGATTTTTGTTCCACTAGATGGCACTCTTCCATCTAAAAGGCTAATGTGAATGGTAAGGATATGCCTTTTTGTTTTTAATAAATATATGTATATTTTTTATATGTTCTATATATATACGAAATAATATTATTAAACATGATTTTTTACAACTGTCATAAATTACACTAGTCAACAACATTTTTGCTCAAGAGAAACTGATGGTGTTTCTAGTGTAACTTTTCATGCTGAACTCAAAAATCTAATCAGAAATTTTCCACACCCATGGATTTTGCGTGACAGCCTTTTTTTGGTATTGGTATAAATACAGCAAAAAATATTATATAAGAATTTTTGCATAAACCTATTACATTACACTGGTTTATCAAAAATTATTTTTCTTCGTCCCAAAAGAAACAGCATCTTATCTAAATTTAACTCTTTATGCTGATTCCAAATATACCATTAGTTTTTTTCTATCACGCAAGATTTTTGAGATACACCTACTTGAAATTTGGAAATGTTTTTAATATATAGGCCTATATGAACAAAATATATTTAGTTTATTGAAAAGTAGTGACTGGATTTTCTTCTATACTTTGCTTGTGGTACATCCTTCTTGAGCGTCCAGCAGTAGTCAGCAAGCATACCGGGATTTCATTTACCTTGGTACCGCTTCTCCGTGCTTGATATATCTTGATGAAACCTCTCACCATGCTAATCGCTAACTGCATCAAGATGTATGGAAAGAAATCCAGATGTGAATGCAGGAAATAGATCTTGGGAGACATGTTACATCCCAGTGCCTTGTAGGAAAGCAACAGATCATTAACTATGTCTCGGTAATTTTCAACCATGACACCTTCTAAGAAGTTCTTGCAAACGTTTCTAAAGGAATTCCATGCTGCTGCTTCAACTTCATTCAAACTATTTTAAAAATTTCCATCCTGCAGCAATTCTCGAATCTGAGGTCCAACGAAAATGCCTTCTTTAATTTTCTCATCACTTAGGCTAGAACATTTTTGTTTAAGGTGAGCAAATCCACTGGCATTTCGATCCATTGCCTTGACAAAGTTTTTCATTAATCCAAGTTTAATATGTAATGGGGGTAAGTAAATATTTTCTGAATAGATCAAGGGAGGATTTACAATATTTTTATGTCCTGGAGTGAAGTTTCACGGTTTAGCCAGCTGTTTTTAATGTAATGCCTCTCCCTATTTCTGCTATCTCACTCACACAGAAAACAACAAAATTTTGTATATCCAAGCTGTAATCCACGCAAGAGAGAAATGACTTTCAAATCGCTGCATATTTTCCAACCGTATCTTTCATATTCTATCTTTTTCAAAAGCAGTTTCATGTTTTCGTAAGTCTCTTTCATGTTGGATGCATGTGCTATTGGCACTGATGGGAACTTATTTCCGTTGTGAAGGAGAACAGCTTTCAAACTAATATTTGAAGAATCAATGAATAAACGCCACTCTTCTGTATCATAGACATGACCAAGCGCTTCCATTAGACTAGCAACATCATTGCAATATATTAAATCATTCTCTTGTGAAAAGAAGTCTTGAAATTCATCTTGACGCTTGCGAAAAAAACACATACTTTTGTGCCTTTATATGCAGCAAATTCCAGCCTTTTAACCTAGAGCTTAAAAGTTCACTCTGTTTTTTTGGATAAATTTAAATCACGTACGAGGTCGTTCAAATCTCCTTAGGTTAACAAATGAGGTTCAGATGAAGCACCTGCTTCAGAATTTGTGTCATCCGACTGTTGCTCTCGTCTATCTGAATCATCGTCACTAAATATTACATTTTCAGGAGGCTGTGGCACAGGTAAAATATCACTATGAGGAACCGGTCTCATAGCAGAAGGCAAATCTGGATATTCAACTGTATGTCTTGACTTGGATGTAATACCTGTAGTCTTTGTCAAACAAAAATAACAAGCTGAAGAATGGTCTTTAGGTTCCCTCCCTATCATTGGAACCGCAAAAGGCATATGACGTTCACCTTTAATCCACCCTGTAAGATGTCGAGCACAAATTTCATAACAATGATGAGGAGCCCAAGTCTTATCTTGGTCACCGACTTTACAGCCAAAATAAAGTTGATAGCATTTTTTGATGAGCGGTGTAAAGTTTCGCCTTTGAACTTTGAAAGTTAATTCCCCACAAATGTAACAGAAAATATCAGGAATATTACTGCAACGCCTCGACATATTGAAACAGTCTAGTGCACACGATTTATAAAAGCAAATCGATAGAGAAGAATAAACTGTTCACTTCAAATTTACCTGTCACTTCTGATGCAAATCTATTAAACAAATCGTTAGGTTCAATTTAAATCTATATATATAAAAATGAATGTATGTGTGTCTGTTTGTTTGTTTGTTTGTCCTTTATGCCTGACCAAACCACTCATTGGATCGCCATGAAACTTTGGGAAGTTATTTAGTATAGTTCTGGGAAGGTTTCTAGCAAATAAAATTTTTGAAATAACTTTTCGCCTAGAAATAATCAAGATAAATATTCTAATTTATCTGTTATAATTCAACAATCTGCTCTAAATATTATCATGATGATACGATGATTTTGTAATGTAGAAAATTAGGAAAGACAAAAATTCAGGATAACACGGCAATTTATTTGAGACAAGAATAATGATACAATTCAAAGGCAAGATACTATTCCTTTAACTTCCAATTACCGAGGGAACCAATTAATATTGATTTTATTCAACTTATCGAGTATTTTTCAAGGGACCGGGAAAAAATGTTCACTTTATCGAGAGATTCGTTAAACAAACCTTTACTCGGGTAAAACCCTGGCGAAGCCGGGTACATCCATACAAGAATAATGATACAATTCCAAGGCAAGATACTATTCCTTTAACTTCCATTACCGAGGGAACCAATTAATATTGATTTTATTCAACTTATCGAGTATTTTTCAAGGGACCGGGAAAAAATGTTCACTTTATCGAGAGATTCGTTAGACAAACTTTTACTCGGGTAAAACCCGGGCGAAGCCGGGTACGTCCGCTAGTATATATATATTAAAACTGTTATTCAGCAAATATATTTGTATTAGAGAATGAGTAATGATAATTAAAAACTAATAATAAAAATATTACATTTAGTGTATCAATTTTTTTATTTTTTTTTATTTAAGTAACAACATTATAACAAGTTCACGCTGTAGCTTCGGCAGTTACGCGTCATGTAAGCAGAACATAGAAAAAAAAGGAAGAATTGAAGGTATTAGGATAAGAAAAGAGCAAAGACCGAACCATGTTATCTTTTTATAAAACATTTAAAGTTAAAAAGAAAAAAAAAATAAAATTTTTTTAAAGTAATAAAAAAAAATTGTGTTGAATACACTTTTAATAATAATATTTTTTTTTGTGTGTGTAAAATGAGGTCAAATTTGTTTGTGGAATTTGCAAATCAAAGTCGTAGGACGAGTGGGTAACCCCCTCGATTCCCGACAGTCATGAACCGGGATTGAATCCCGCGTTAAAATTTGTTTAATATGTGATAACCTTCACATATTACACAATGTTCAATTATCATGAACTAGGTTGCTCTTGCTGAGCGGTACCTATTTATGTGAATTTGAACCAAATTTGTTTGTCTTGTGTTAATGGAAACCATAATGGTTCAACCAGGATGGAAAGTATGGGAGTAGTATGGTAGTATGGCATGGTATGGGAGTCAGGCAAGAGGGTCGAAACTTCCGCCGGGTTTACTTTTGATAAGACCCGACCCGGTACTAATCTCTTTCCATCCTGGTTGAACCATTATGGCTTCCATTAACACAAGATAAACAAATTTGAATCCACGTTACACTAAAAAAATATATAAAACTATTTTAGAGGCGTAATATTCTTTTTAAAATAAAACAATTTCTACTGTCCTTACTGCGATGGAAAAATTAAAGGGAGGGCCTGGCTCATCAGTGGTGAACCCTCCCAGCGGTTTCGCCAGTTTAATCTACCATACCGCTGTTATATTGCATTTTTGGAACTTCCTTTTATAGGTGACTGTTGTAAGACTCTTGGAATGGGTATTTTAGAAGAACTATGTACATAAGCTTTTAGGACAGCAGAATTAAATATATTTATAAATATATAATATGCTTCGAGCAATCGCTCTTCCGCAAAAATTCCTAAAAGCTTATGTACATAGTTCTTCTAAAATACCCATTCCAAGAGTCTTACAACAGTCACCTCTAAAAGGAAGTTCCAAAAATGCAATATAACAGCGGTATGGTAGATTAAACTGGCGAAACCGCTGGGAGGGTTCACCACTGATGAGCCAGGCCCTCCCTTTAATTTTTCCATCGCAGTAAGGACAGTAGAAATTGTTTTATTTTAAAAAGAATATTACGCCTCTAAAATAGTTTTATAATTTGATAACAGATGGCGCTCTAGTACATCGCAAAAAATATATATTATTAAAAGTGTTATCAACACAAAAAAAAAAAATAAAAAAATTACTTTCAAATAATTTAAATTTTCTTTCTTTTTAACTTTAAATGTTTGATTAAAGATAACATGGTTCTGTCTTTGCTCTTTTTCTAATCCTAATACCTTCAAGTCTTCCTTTTTTTCTATGTTCTGCTTACATGACGCGTAACTGCCCTGTTGTTTTATCCCGATGGCCGGCTCAAAACTTTTGTACATTATGTAACTAAGCTTTTCATATTTTTTTTATTCTTACGCCTTAAGCCAGGCATTACTTTCACCAAATTATGTATTTTATATATTGCTTAGCTCAATTAAAGAAATATCTGATCAAGACTTTTTATTATTTTTGCCACGACTGCATCACCATAGAATAATCTCAACAAAATCAAGCAGAAAATCAAATCTCATTTGTTTTTATAACATATATATATATTTATTAAAAATAAAGAAGGCATATCCTGACCAGGAGCACATGTGCTTTTTAGATAGCAGAACGCCATCTAGTAGTTCAAAAATAAATTAAACATTGATTTAGCCTGTTCCCTGATATTTGGCCAACCCATTTTATTGATATATCAAGAAAAGCCATCCACGAACGCGTTTCGCGCTGTTGGCGCTCGTCAGCGTGGAGCAGAATGTACCACTGCGACCAAAAATCATTTTGATCCCAGAGGCTTCTTTAAAAACCAAGAAATGAGTATTTAAGGCCAAACTCGCATTAAGACGCTTAACATGTGAAAAAAAAATACATGTATATCTACAAACATATATACAATATGCGTAAAATAGGTTTATTAAAAAATAGGATCGTTTAAAAGGTGGAATAAATATTACAATATCTATTGAATTTAATGTAAGAGATTTTACTAGATATTAGTCCTCTTGGATCAGTAGCAATAATACCGTTACTATGTCTAAAGTGCTTGATACTTAAGGTGAGTAGATTCCTACAACAAAATTGAGCCATGATAAAACGTTTCGGAATCTAGTTCTAAAGCTATTTATAAACCAAGCTTTCAGGATACGAACATGGAAACTTCTATTCCGTAATCAGACACGTTACCCGTTGCGCCACGACAACTTTGTTCTATATATATGAGTTATTAATGAATTATTTTTATGTACTTATTACAATTTTTTTTAATATAAGATAGAACTCATTTTTTTCCATTAATATTTTAAGATATTTTACATATTTGATTGCATTTTTATAATAAATTTTTCATGCACAAATATCTCCCACCTACTCTGTATTTTAATTGATTTCAACTGTGATATTATGACACTATGCGGCGCTGAGTTTTAATATACAAAAATGTAATGCCTCGATAAAGGTTGGCGTTCAGCCAGCCGAAATATTGGCAAAATAAATATTTTATTAAATTCAATATATGCCTTTTATTATCTAATATATACATATAAAGTGCTTAGAGAAAATAGTGGAATGAAACATATTCTTTTTTTTTTCAAAATTCTAAGGATAATTGCAAAAGAATACACGCAATATACAAAGTTGTCCCAAAAGTTTGTAAACACTTGTAAAAAATTGAGATACCAATATTATGCGCCATAATATTATTCGCCGTTATGTATAATGTCTTTGTATTATGTATAACGTAATTGTATTATGTATTCGCCGTAATAATATTATTCGCCAAGTAATAAGAAAAACAAAGTTTTGAAAGGGTCACGAACTTTTGGGACAACCTTATAACATTAAGAGTATTTTCAAAAGTTTATTAATAAAATATGGCTTTCTTTCTATCTAATTTAATTAATAAAGATAAATATTTCAAATCCTCTTATTGATATTTCGCGTGGAAATTTGTATTGTAATAGAGAATATTTGTTATTTTATCCGCAGAATATCAATTTTATTTTATCACTCTGCAAATTCTCTCAATTTCTCCACTTTTATTTATGATGATTGCTTTTTTTAAATCAAAATAAATTGCATTGTCATCCTTACGTTTGTTTCCTTTGATTTTTCAACGCAACGTTTTAACGGAGATAAGATAAAAAATAGACTATTAACTCAATTTTATTGAGCTTCAGCCAACAATTATTCGAAAGTCAATAAAATAAAACAATTGATAATTAAAAATTTGAATTAGAATTATTTAAGCCAGACTGAAGGGTCGTCTGGGATTCATCTTCTTCACAAGACGACTTGAATTTGGCCAGCTTCTGGCTTAGCGGTTGCTGTTTCCAACACTCGCAATTGCACTGTCGAGGAATTCCGAAATAATGATCTTCTCCCCGGGCGTAAGACCGACGAGAACATCCTCCCTTTCCTGGCTGCATAAAACCGACCATTCCATTACGAGCCTGCCAAAACCCAGGGGGCACAAGCAGTGTCGTTGGCTAGTCTGTCAAGCAGATCATCTACCTATTGTTTAGTGGTCTGAGAAATTGTTTATTCTGGGGCTTTCTGAATGATTCCATAGTACTGGTGGAGGGTGCAGTCTCGGGTCTTTTTACTTTTTGGGCTAATGGCGTATAGGACATCTGCCCCCCCCCCCCCCCCCACCCCCCACCCGTGGCAGCTTCTGGCGCAGGATAGTCAAATGCTGCAGGTAGAGGTGCAGTGATTGTGGGAGGAGGAGCAGGGGTCTTCACGCTGTTCCCCTGGCTTGAGGCCTGGGGAATGCTTAATTTTTTATGGACCATCCGATAGCACTTGGAGGAACAGAAGCCGTACTCCAAATAGGTCAAAGGAAGATCCGCCCTTGGCAGTCACGATGATCTTCTTTTTTTTTGGAAAAGAGATCCATTATATTTTAACCTACATTCATGAGGATGAAGGCCGTCTTCTTAAGATCCCGCAAGGTTTAGCCGCCGGAGGTGTTCATGGCAGGGAACATGGATACCACCTGGAATAAGGCCTCAGGGTTCTGGTGATGTCCGCGTACTCGATGACGTAAGGCAGGACGTTGATGGTGATTCTTTCGGTCTTTTTCTGGTAGGGCAGGGATTTGTGCAGGACTCCGTTGATAAACAGCCCTTATTCAATGATTGTCTTCGCCATTGAGGACTTTCCAGGCCAACCAGGACCTGTTCGGAAACTTTTCCAAGCTGCACCACACAGTTTTTGCCCAATTTATTTTCAAGGGCTTCGATGTAGTCCATCTCAGTAAAATCCGGGGCATGTTTCAGATAGAGCATCTGGTTAAAGGTTCCAGCTGCTGCTATCTTCGGGCACTGCTATAGAAATTGCCTAGAAACCTTTACCTACTCGATGATATTTCTGGGACGCGATGGCTGGCGCGGCGCAGTATCGCTCCGGATGGTGGTGGCTTGGCGAGATTGCCCAGGAGGAGTTCGGCGCTCCTTCATCAAAGAAGGTGAATACTTTCGCTTTTTACTGTTCAAGTTATTCAAATCATCTTCGAAGATTTCTCAGCCCAATTCCGGCTTTTCTGGAAAGAATTTGCATCATCGCCGCCGTCCTTGATAGACGAATTTGTATAAATACTTTTATTTTTTTATTTTAAGGAATTTTTTACTTCCTTTGAGCTTTCGTCCGCCGAAAGCTCGACGTTGGATCTTTTCACATGGATGGGAGTATCACCATCCTGCTCCCCGTCATTTTGGCCATCCGCCAATACCGGTTGGATATATCCATCCTCTCCATCTCCAACGCAGAAAAACGCGGAGTTCGCGCGCCGCGTGGCCGCACGGCCGAGAGAAAGACATGTTGACTAGATTTGAGTAGACAAACTGAAGATTACCGAGAAGACCATAAAGCGAAGAGTGCTGTGGACTACATTTTCCTTGGCGGATTCCACCGCCATGTCAAAGCTAAACTTTCTTCCGAGAATATGACGTTCCTAAGACTCTATGACGAAAAAGCCGCTTTTCACGCCTCAAAAAAAAAAAAAGAACTTGATGCTACTAGGTCCCACTTTCAAGACGCTGAGGGAAACCTTTACCAAAATGTACAAGATCCATATCGGTGGCAACAACATTTTAAGCTGCGGGGTTAGGGCTTCCATAGGTAAGAAGCTTCGTAACAAAATATTTATTATTTTATCCATAGAACCTTATTTTGATATCTTTATTAAGAAAATTGATCTAATTTTTATGCCTATCTTTTTATTCTCTTAAAATAAAATTGGTAATCGTTTATATCAAAATAAATTGTATTAACATTCTTACGTTTATCTTTTCTCGTTTTTCTACCTGACCCTATTGTATCAAATGAGAAAATACGAAATCATTAGACAACAAGCATACAAGAAATAAAAGACAGGAGAAAAGAAGTCCAATTAACCCAGAACAAGAATCATGTTTTATACTTGCAAACGTTGCATAAAGTAGAAGTGACAAGGTGTTCAGCGAGATTTCTTTGCCAGAACTGATACGCTTATTTTTTAGGTAAAATTTCTGATTAAATATTTCATTTTCATTTAGAAAAAGAGAGAAATGGTCTGATTCACGTATAAAAATGTACAAGGGCCAGGAACTTTTACAAGAAAGAACAATGTTATCGGGTCAAAAATGGGTCATAATATTTAAATATACATAAGCTATTTAATTTGTGAGGAATCCTGTGAGCAGTTCTTGTCGCGACTATCATAAAGGAAAATCATGGTGAAGTGTGGCTTCTTTTTTGCATAGAATTAAGCCAGAGAAAAGCCATTGATATCAAGGCCATAAGCTAATCAATTCTAATCAATTTTAATATAATGTTCTACACTAATGCTTCAACGTATTGAAATAAGACTTAGTGTTGATAGAGTAATTTTATTCAAGGACATTTTTAGGAGTATAATTATCTTGAATGTAATCTCTTGCGATATTATTTTCATTAGTTAGAGAAAAGAAACATTTTCTTTGTGTTCTTGATAAATCAAGAAAAGCCAACCCTCCCTTCCCCCCATGTACACGCTTCAGGCTGTTGTCCTTGGTCAATGTTGAGCCGGCTGTAGTATCTCAATGATCATTAAAGTTGGTCCTAGATGCTTCTTTTGAAAAATCAAGGAACGCTGTTAAAATCCAAAATTATTTTTCTATTTTAATATGTTAATATAAAGCAATAACGCGCCATCTATATATAACACATGGAAATATTAAGACGCGAGTGTTTTCATGTGTTATTTTAATATATTTAAATGATTTTTTGAAAATACAAAATAATTTTTAAAATATGCAAATAAGTGTCTGTAATAACATTTTTATGAAAGTTGACAGCTACTTTGACTCTTATGAATAAACAAGCAGACGGTTATAAAGAATTTTGAATAAAAAATATGCTATTTATCTATTGGTCAATTTGAAATAACTAGAAGTATTCCGACTAAAATCTCTTAACAATTATTTGGTTGTATATTATATATAGAAATAAATAGTACGATAACGTATAAAATATTTAAAATACGAGATTCTAATTTTTTTAGTTCAAAGCCTTACCATACACTTTCTTCATCTCCAAATATTTTTCTGAAAATTTTGCCATTGTTAGCGCATTGAGTTCTTAGATATGATTGTTGTAAAAGCATATAATAAAAGCATTATTTATTAATTTAAAAATGATCCTATAATAAAGTATATTTATTGAAAATAATTGTAAATTCATAAAGTAATAGGTTTCTTTTTATTTTTAAAATGTAAAATTTCGAGCTATTGACTTTTCATCAGACATTTCAGACAATTCTTTCTAAAAATAAGCATTTGTTGATACTCTAACCAATCTTTATTCCATTAAATAATTTTAAGATTTGTCCCAAATATCTTAAGAATAATTTTCTCGAAAGCTCAAATTATATAAAGAAACGAATTGCACCCTTCTTGAGAATTTACATTTATTTCCAATAAAAACTGTAATTTCATATATAAAAATACGTTACTTGAAAGTACGTTTTTGGAAATTTTCGTTAAATGATAAATAATTGAGTTTTCTCTCTACAACATCATTAAAACAACATAATTTTATATTGAACACAATAATCAATTCTCTCTTTTTTATTTATTACTAGCGGATGTACCTGGCTTCGCTCGGGTTTTACCCGAGTAAAGGTTTGTCTAACGAATCTCTCGATAAAGTGAACATTTTTCCCGGTCCCTTGAAAAATACTCGATAAGTTGAATAAAAAATCAATATTAATTGGTTCCCTCGGTAATTGGAAGTTAACGGAATAGTATCTTGCCTTGGAATTGTATCATTATTCTTGTCTCAAATAAATTGCCGTATCATCCTGAATTTTGTCTTTCCTAATTTTCTACATTACAAAATCATCGTATCATCATGATAATATTTAGAGCAGATTGTTAAATTATAACAGATAAATTAGAATATTTATCTTGATTATTTTTAGGCGAAAAGTTATTTCAAAAATTTTATTTGCTAGAAACCTCTCCAGTACTATACTAAATAACTTCCCAAAGTTTCATGGCGTTCCAATGAGTGGTTTGTTCAGGCATAAAGGACACACACACACATACATTCATTTATATATATATAGATACGTTTTCAAAACCTCCCAGCGATACAAACGGTTTTTAAAGACTTGTACATTTCCACAGATACCGTCCTGCACTCTATTTACTTCAGTGGCGTAAGAAAAAGAGGCAAACCAATAGTCCAATACATTAACCAGATTTTACATATTAACAGCACATCACCCACAGATATCAACAAGATTACTAAAGACAGAAAAGTTGAAGGAACATCATTAGTGCCAACCAGTACTTTAGAGATTTGTTGTTGTTGTCGTGTCCAATGAAGAGCCTTAGATGTCCCCATGCATCTCTATCACAGCAGTCGCAATGTCCAATGTCCAGAGATTTGTTTGTTTGTATATAACATTTCTACTTTACCCTAATTTATAAATATACATGTCGATTAATTTTCACACTAGGAAAGGTCTTGTCAATCCTAAGTCATAGAAGGTAATTAAAGTTTTCCTGTGAGATTGGTTCGAGAAGTTCCATCGTTTTTTATTTAGTGCTAAGTTCTGTGATTTTCTTACGTTGTAATATGCAAGGGTTGTTGTTGAAGTTGATGATGCCGCGATAGCTTTGGTTTCTACTTTGAGGGAACGTCTTGCAGGAAAATCGATGTGTTCAACAAACACATTAGAATATATGAAGTTACAATCCTCTCTACTCACCATGATCTTTATCATATTAAGTGCTACATATATTAGATATAAAGTGTTTTTAGTTATTAATTAAAGTGTGTTCTGAACTAATCTATATATATAAAAATGAATGTATGTGTGTGTGTCCTTTATGCCTGACCAAACCACTCATTGGAACGCCATGAAACTTTGGGAAGTTATTTAGTATAGTACTGGGAAGGTTTCTGAAAAATAATTTCTTGAATATCTTGAATATCCTTAGAGTTATTTGCAGATTTGTAGATTTAACTCGCAAGCAGCGCCACCATTGCGACGATGATAACAAGTTTTCTTTTATCTATAAGTTTTATTATCACTAAATTTATTATCTAAAAGATTATTTATCAGAAGTAAGATTATCTCAGGATGACACGGCAATTTATTTGAGACAAGAATAATGATACAATTCCAAGGCAAAGATACTATTCCTTTAACTTCCAATTACCGAGGGAACCAATTAATATTGATTTTATTCAACTTATCGAGTATTTTTCAAGGGAAAATATTCACTAGATAAAACGCTGATTTTGTAACGTAGAAAATTAGGAAAGACAAAATTCAGGATGACACGGCACACAGGGACCGGGAAAAAATGTTCACTTTATCGAGAGATTCAAATTTACGAGTTTCAAATTATAGAGAATTGTTTTAACAAATGTTCGTTAGACAAATCTTTACTCGGGTAAATCCCGGGCGAAGCCGGGTACATCCGCTAGTGAAAAATAAAATAAACAATAGTATTTCTTTTTAAATGAAGGAAATAAGCAAACTTTCGAACAAATTTGCTCTTCTACGGGCATAAAATATGACAGGAGAAAGTGAAACTATGACAAGCCGATTTTTATTTTGTAAATATTTTTATTTTCTCCAGTCCTATTTATTATATGCCCATATACGAGCAATTTTCTCAAATTCTTGCTCAATTGCTTCAATAGAAAAAAACTAATTGATATTATTCTATTATATGATAAATAGTTTCTAAAACCTTTACTGTACTACATATTATATCACATCTTGGAATATTGAAAATATATTACACAGGAATTATTGAGCTAATAATTGAAAAATATTTTTTACCTAGAACAGGAGTCTGCAAACTGCGGCTCGCGAGCCACATACAGCTGTTTGGATGTGAAGTTGCGGCTCTTTAGTTCCATACGCAAATATTATTTATTTTATAAACAACCTTAAAAATCTTTCTGAATCGGTTAACGAGGACTAGGCACCGATTCTATCTCTCAGCCACATGTACTCGCTTTTCATCGCAAACTTTATTTCACCAAAACCTTTATTCATGCGAGTACTATTTATTGTAGGCAAGAAAACATTTTGTGGCTCTTTAAAAACTCAGAAATCTTGTAAATTGTATCTTTTGGTTTTTTCGAATCAAGAGGTTGCCGACCTCTGACCTGGAATATTCAAGTAAAAAAGTGTAAAGAAATGATTTGATGAATTCTATTAATTTAAAAATGTTTCATCATTAAATACACCGAAGTAAAATATAACATATACAACGCACAAGTTTCCAAATATTGCAATACAAACAGAACACTTAAAAAGACATTTGAAAAAAACCGAACAATTCTTCTCTTACCGAGAATTGTGGTAAGAATAAAATTATGATTCTCAAGGTATAATTCCAATAAATTTCCTTGTAGAAAATTCCAGAAAGCTTCCGGGAAATGTAAGACTGATTTTTCCATTGATCTTTACAACTGTGATTTCCTTCTTTAAATCGATTTTACCAAAGTCAGAGATTTTCAAAATACTGATAAAGTCAACCTGTCTTAAGCGGACAGGCAGAAAAACAAGAAGAAAAGTTAAATATTATTGGTAGCTCATATACAGGTTCATGTGTACAAGATAACTACGAGGTACATGGTTGAAGTCATATATAAAACAGATTTTCCCCTAGGACAAGGTTCACGATATGTTAAAATTAAATTAAAAATAAACCAAATAAATATGAAGAAATAATACGGCAAGGATTTATCTCTATTGAACTGACTCATCAAACGATTTTAAGAATGTACAAAAATGTACCATTTCCTTTTGTAATAAATTCATAAGATGTGTTTTCATGAAATACATTAAAGTGTGATTCAGCAAACAAAAACATAAAAACACGGTAGATTGGTAGTTTTCTATTAAAAATTTCCTAAACTGAAGAGATGTTGGTTAAGTCATCCATATAACTCTGTGTATAAGATAGAACATATGTATTCTTTAAATTTATCTAATAAATGTTACACTGAATAATAAATAAAATGTTTTCCGAGGATGCGTTTCTTGCTTTATTTTATAATTTCCTTCCAGGCTTTCGGGTTTTGCAAGCCCTTCTACAGGGGTATACGTTAAAATTAATCTTAATCTTTAACTAATATATATATTATAAATAAAAATATTGTATGCTTAATTTTTGAATATTTTGAAATTATGCTATGGTAATGCAGTCGTGGTTTAAATCTTGAAACTATAATGAGAAAATTATTGAAGATTAGAAATAGCTTTAATTGAGCTTAAGGAATATATATATAAAAACATAATTTGGTAAAAGTACTGCCTGGCTTAAGGCGTAAGAATAAAAAAATGAAAAACTTATTTACATAATGTACAAAAGGTTTGAGCCGGCCATCGGGAAACAACAACAATAAGTTTTTATAGGGGTGACCTCTGGCGGTCGATTTAGCAGAGTATTTGATTCAATGAAATATAATTTTAAATAAAATAATATTTGAATATAACATATATATAGTAGAGATAGTAAAGTATTTATTATTTTTTAACAGAGAGTTTTGAATGTAATTGGAGAAATCTGTGTAAATTATTTTGTTAATGTTTTTATAGTGCTCATTTTATGATTTAGGGGGCAGTATGAGGAGCAGTGTATGTAATTTTAGGTTGAAATGTAGTTATATGGTGTTTTATTGTTGATTTTGTTCAGTTATGAGGATATCTAAGAAAGGTATAAGGTGTTGTTAGAAAATTCAGGGTAAAATTCAATTATTTGTATAGGCCTTTTAATTCTGTTGAAATATTACTGATTTTTTGTGCTTGGTATATGCAAAATATATCATCTATGTATATTTTCTCCATATTTGGATTTCAGTTTGAAAATGGTTGATAATTTTCTGGTCTAAGTATTTCATAACTATTTCTGCTAATGGTGATGATAGGGGGCTTCCCATGGGGGAAGTCTTTGGTTTGTCTATAAGATCCGTTATTAAAAGAAAATATGTTATTTGTAAACATGTGTGCTTCTATAAATTAACCTAATGCTTTATATATATATATTTTTTTGTGGATATGTTAGGGGTTATGCTATGTTTACATGCATCGTTTCATCAAATGAACTTTGAGCATCAAGTATCTCAAGATCTAAACTCACAATAATTCATGGTCAACTTTATTTATATCGGTGAAGGTGGTTATATCTTTTTCGCTGGGAGGATATTGATTCATAAAAATAAAGACCACTCCTTCAATCAAAAAACGCTGAAACTAACCTATTGAACTTCTCAGCAAGCTAGCAAACTTGGGTCGGTGATAAACATCAGCTTTTAGCAAATACAGAGTGCCCACCTGGCTTTTTCACGGACCCGTGTCCGATAATTTGCTGAGTTGCTCAATAGATGGGCGCTTAATTTAAATTTTTGGTATGACGGGAGAGGTGGCGTTTCTTTATATCTGTAGGAAAACTAACTAACCATCTGCCAATTTTCTCCAGGTAGTAGGGTACTATATCACCACCATGCCGCGTCACTTAATTGATACGTGTGGCGGTAAATCTCTTCTAAAATACTAACTCAATAAGAGATATAGATAAGCTAAAGATATTATACATTCTACAGACAGACTTTCAAGATAAATATTGTTTCTTTCTATTAAACGTTGACTGATGTTTTTATTAATAATTATTTTCAATCAATCAACCTCTCTCGAGTTGCTATTATAAGTAAAACAATCCACACACAGGCGCAGTAATAACTCTCTCTCTCTGAAAATTTCAATCTAAGAATTTATATACTACCTATATTAGTCGAGTAGACAAACTTTTAGACATATCATATTCAATTTTATTGCGAAATACATTACTAACCTTTTCACCATTTAAGGATATATGATACATGTATTTGTCAAGTGAACACGCTTTAAGATAGTTGCATTTTCGGTACTATCACAAAATCCATGCCCAGCCTCTTCAATTATCAAAGGGGAAATATAATATGCATTAGTCCAATAAAGAAACTTCGGGCTAGAATTATACCATGTCAAGATACCTAATGTATAAATACTTGCTCTTCTTAGAACTCTAATCGAATAACTTTTAATGAAAAAATAAAGTTGACTAAGAGAATATTTAAGAAACTTGTGCCACAAACGAGAAAGTCTTTCATTCAACGTCACCACCTTCTACAGATAAATATTTCACAACTACAATTCCTTCAAACATCGTAGAATCATCATTAAGACTAATTTCATGTTTTGATACCAATTTTAAAATGATTCTTAATCATATAAGGAAGAACAATGGATGTTGAAACAATGAACTATTGATTCAAACGATTTCTCTGATTTCTCTATTTATTTCATAAAGAATGGAGAAAACTCACTAACTTCCAGGTATAATCATTCATGGATGTTGAAACAATGAACTATTGATTCAAACGATTTCTCTGATTTCTTTATTTCTTTCATAACTTCCAGGTATATAATCATTCAATTATAAAAAAAATCCAAAATAACATATTAAATATTTTCTCATACATCGATATACCATTTAAAAATATATTATAATTCAGCAAAATTGTAATGTTTGTCTGTAATGTAATAATTGCATTGTTTTTATATTAGGCAGTATTAGATGTCAAGAAATCCCGAGATTCGATATTAAAATATTTATACAAGAAGAAGCTTACCACTGGGTGGTTTTGATTTTCAAATGATAAAAATAAGAAAAAGTTGACATTTATTTTAGTATTTTCTATTTGTATATATTTATTTAAAAGGTAACCTTTTACTAAAAACGATTTCATGAATAACTATGAATTTCTTCCTGCTTTTTTACTTCTAGTTCTCTCATCGGAGACACAGTTATGTGATAAGTTATGTTCGATTCTTTCAACGCAAAAATAGATGTTTTACCTTCTCATTTATATAACTTCATAAGTTTGATGAGTGAAAATTCTTTGGTGAACACCATCTTGCAGGTTGGCTCTATAATATTTTAACAAAGTATTTATTCTTTTATTAACAGAATATATCAATTTTGATGTTTATATATTTTATTACTCTGCGTAAAAACTTCCCTCATTGTTTCTATTGTATTTTATCTATTTTAATTGATGGTTGTGTTTCGAATAAATTGCCGTGTTATCCTGAAGTTTGTATTCCCTAATTTTTTACGTTACATTTTGGTGGATATTCTGGGTAGATTAGGGAAGATAAACTGAAAATCGACGAGAAGACCTTGAAGCCATGAGTGCTGTGATCTACTGTGAGGTCTCGTGAGGCTGCACCAGGATAAAGCTACGAGTCATACCTCACGTTCAACATGTCAATACCTGGACGAAAAGAAATATGAACCCGGTATTCCTTACATCCCTTTTAAGCACATCCCTGAAAAATTCCCAAAATTGACCTCAATGGATTTTTGTGCTCATGGATTGTTGAAAACTGCTCTTAGATCTAGAAAACAGAAGACGCTATAATCTCTAGAAAGTGGTTAATTACTGCTGTGATGGTCTTGATCAAAATGGTCTAAGATGTAGTCATATTTCCTGGAAACATCGATAAACAGGGATGTTGCTAAACGTTAAGGCTTACTTATAGAAAACAATATGTTGTTAAAACATGTATATATTAGTTTTAATAAAGCACTAATTCGTTCTTTTTAAAATGGAACACCCTCTATAGTGATGCACATTTCCAATGGATTATTCCTTTTTAAACTCTCCAATGAAATTTATTTTATGAATCGAAGGAATATAAAATACTTCTTTGAATTCCATAAAAACCCATTAAATATAATTATTTAAGAAATCTATTGAGGAAAACATCTGATCCATCTTCCAGTGACTAGCCTGATAGACATCGCTTCGCCTGGGTATCTCTCGTTTGAATTTTGACTCATATTTGGATTGAATTCCCAACTGATATTTGAAAATTCCAATTTATAAAATACAATACTTGTAAATTTAAGGAATATTATATAAATATAATAAACTTTACAAATTTTGTATATAAATTCCAATATATTAAAATATGTTATTGAAATCTTGCAATTTTGGGATGTATATTCTCTCTCTCTGCTGATAAAAAAATTCTATAAATGACTCACCGAAAGTGTAAAAATAAATTTAGAAGCTACAGGTTGTGTGTGAGAAAGGAAAGCTACCAAAATTTGTATTATAAAAAATTGAGGGAAGTCATTTATATATATTTTTAACCATTTACGACATACATTACAATTGATGAACACATTATTCCGGCAAGACAGGGGAGGAGTTAAACCGCACAATTTATAAATACATTCCTCACCCTGTTCGTTGGAACGAGACTTTGTTACAGATCCTGTGGATAAATCCGTGATGGGAATTATTTGTTATTGGGTGACGAATTTTCTGGCCTGTTCTCTCTTCAAAGTCAACCGCGTACGTATTTCAGGAATTTGGCCCTCGTCAACAATTAGTTGCTATTATAGCAATAGATGGCGTGAGTCTTCATCAACGTTCTGATGCGTGAGCAGATGTCCTTTTGATTTATACCCTCGCGTTCACTATTCGCTCTATGAGAACTCGTGAAGCAAAAATGCTCATCCCATTATTACAGTTGTAGAAGGTCTTGCGCCACGATAGCTTATATGAACTAACAGAATAAACGTTGCGGAAATATATTCTATTATATTTTAATGCTTATTGAAAGACACAAACATGGAATATTAAGGTCTATATGTATAAATAAGAGCAATTCTTATATTTAGAAATTCATCAGAACAACGCATTTTGTTCGCTAACCGGGCGCGCGCGAACGCATATTTTTATATTAAACAATATGTCACCAAACCCGTTTTAGCTAAAATTAACAAATTCAGCACAAGGGCAGCTTCGAATTGATTAACATTCTACGGGAAGAGTTATGAATTCGGTGCTATAAAGGTGTTTTAGCTGGGGTTGTGGATGGGCCGATCTTAGACCAGAATACATTGTAATTTTGCGGGAGGAAAATAACGATGTAAAAAGAGATAACTTTCTCTGTTTACACATGCATTCAGAGAAGTGTGCACTGGAGTTGGGAAATCAGGTGTCTATAGATACAGTTGGTCGGTTGCTAATTAATCTAATTATAAAGCAACTTGATCGTCGCCAGACTGGCCTTACTCTGTTCCTTTTTATATCTCTTCCCCATCCTTCCTTCCCCAGCTCTGCTTTCAGAACCTCCCGTTGTACTTAGCCTCCATTTTAAACTTCTGAATTCAAGAAATGAATCACGTGGAATCTTTTGTTTTCTACATTATTATTATTTTTAACGACTATTGAGTACACACACACGTATACTTAAGATATTTTAAGCAAGAATATCAAATTACAATAGATTCCAACGACAAAAAGTCGCCGTAGAAAGTGTGTATTGCTATTGGGATGGAATAGATACGTTATATTTAACGTTTTGCCATATTGGAATTGATATTATATCGATAAAACTTTGTGCTAGTGTCAAAAACATCAAGACCAAATAAGAATAAGTAAAAGTCATACGTTTTGACACAATCAATAAGGAATCAAGGGTTTGGTTTCTTTTCTCTATATAAGTTATAAAAGTATTATAATTGGCTAGAAGTTGTACTTCTAGATCTCCGTGTTGAAGGGCATTTTAGCCCGAAAGCTCGAGAAATAAAAGAAATGAGAAAAGAAACCAAACCCAAGATTCCTTATTTATTGTGTCAAAATGTAAAAGCAGGAAGAATATTATATTCATAAGTGGTTGGGGATATGTACTCCCACCGTCTTTGACGTTTTTTTAAGTAGCATAATACCCCTTTCAAGAAATCTTGCACCGAAGATATCTTAAGTAACTGGACTGTATATACAAATAAATACTGTGTTTGAGATGTGTTGTTAGCAGTATTACGACCATCATTATACTAAATTTGAACATGTGTCTCAAATATGAAGTTTATAGACCAAACCTCCAAAAAGTACAAATTTTGGGCATTTCCGTTTTTAGAGTTATTCCGATTTTCCAAAAAGGTTTTCGGTATTTAAGACTGTATATAGGTTATTAGCTCTGTTTGTTGATACTTTCAACCATTGCTTGCCTTTTATTGGACTCTATATGTGAGACGAAATCTTTTTACAAAAGACCCTTCTTGTTAGTGTAGCATTTTGTTATTAAAAAATAGAGGCGCGAATACTTTTGGAAATGAGATTCCAAATTTTATTGTTACGATGTTTTAGAAAAAGAAACAGTTCCGGTTTGACTGTATTAAATCTATATGAAATATATAATTCATATATTTTTAAATTGTTTACAAAAATTGTTTCCATGTGATCTACATGAAAATTTGTAAATTAATATCCATTTTTCATATTTTATTATATAAATTTGGGCAATAAATTTATAAAGAAGGAGCAATCTCTCGGAATAATTTGAGAGAAAAATATTTTCTATTTTCACAGATACAGGTACGTTTTTTATATAATTTATTTTCAATAGATCTCTCTCGCCTTTTAACTCGAATTATAATTATTGTTTTTCCTTTTTCGATAAAATTGAGCCATCTTTCAAGGTAAAAGGCCTTTCTTCACCACCCTGATACGATTCATATTAGGTCCGTGAAGAAAGGACTTTTGTCTTGAAAGCTCGCCAAGTTTTATCCAATTTTCTAATAATACTAATCTACTTAAATTTTACGATATTTCTCTGAATCATATAAGACTTTATTCTACAAATATTAAATTGATCAGAAATAGTGGAGAGATTTTAAAGTTAGGTAACAAGCGCTATGTATTATTTACTAATGTTGTTTAAAGAGGCTTTTGCATTTGATGTCTAGTCCTTCAAGCGAAAGAGCTGTGCTCGAAACTGGAATATGTGCGAAATTTCTACAATCAGAGAGACATCCTTCCATATTTTCTTGACGCACCTTTCATCTAGAACAAATTCAAGTGCAATCTATATAAGCACAATAAATATACAATAGTTAGAGCGATCTGGTAGATTCACCACTGGTGAGGGAAGCCTTCATAATTTTTTTCCCATTTAGTTTACTAATTTTAAAAATTCGTCTTTTATTAAGAAAAATAGCGCTGACTAGTTCCATCTTCTACATAAAAAGATTCTGAGGCACTAAATTGATCTACTGAGTATCAAAATCAATTCTAACTAGGAGGGCCACACGTGACATTATAATAGTTACTAAGATGAACACGATTATTGAATTATAGTTATTAGTGATTCATATTATGCAACCTAACCAAATTAATATACACTAATTCTATGTTACGACATGCTAACAGCGAAAGCTAATCTTATTATTAGATAAGAATACTTAATGATCTATTAATTACTTTCGGCTGAGATGACCGTGTAAAGCTGCTGCTACAGATACATAAAGCATCAATTGCTTCTTTAAATTAAGACTGATGGTTTCTTTTAGTGTCAATAGTAACCGGGAATTGTTTCTAAAATAACCTTCTTCTGTAACCCAACTAGAAGTAAAAAAATAGACAATAACAAAGACCTCTTTAATATTTATTCATATCATTCGAAAAATTTTCATTCTCTAATTCCTCCAACAACATAAACAGACGCTTCCTTTATGAATATATATTTTTATAAAAGAATACCTAAGAATAAATAGAATAAATAAAAGTACCATAGATATCTAAAACATTCTTGAATACCTAATGTTAAACCAAAGACATATCTCACACACATGTTCAGAACTATCAAAATTTAAACATAGCAATTATGCCCAAGACAAAATTTATAGCATTTTTACATTCCTGAACATCATTTTTCACAAAACAAACACACACAAAGAAGTATAAAAAGCCATAATGAAAGGTTAACAACCATTTTTGGCAGATGGGTTAACGTCCAAAAAAAAACCGTTATCCAAGTAACCAATCACAGCCATCTGGAAAAAAAACTATTTTTAAATCCAGCGCGTTTTTGCCATTGGTAGTCATCTCTTTCTCATTAGTCGGTCTGCAGAAATACAAGAGGTCTGGGAGGCTGCTTCGAACTGATAGGCTTCTTGGAGGGCAGTGACCTGGCACAGCATCCTCTATATATAGATGTTGGCGATTCTCTTAATTAAGAGAAGCTATTGGTAATATGCATTGACGCGATATGACAATTTACGTTAGAAAATACGCTAAAAATGTTTAGACATATAGTATGCATAGCTAGACTATAATTTATATGGGGGATTGGTTGTTATGAAGATACCTGGAGAATAAGAATGTTGGGGTTGTATGTGAAATGCTGGGAAAGTTTCTCGACATGGTAGTTAAAAGATAGTGTAGTTTTGGGAGTTTGAGGTAGTGATCTTCCATTGTACCGGAGATTCTGCCTACTGCAGGCGGGAGGAGGGTACGGAGCAACTTACCGCACGTGGGATCATGACGGCGCGGCTGCTGGCGTGCGTCCAGCGCAGGAGACTGCGTCTAACCCGGGGGACCTTGCCAGACTTCCGTCAGCTGACATCCTCGCGACGCTTCTCCCCTCGTCCCGCTCTTTTTATACTTTCTCCACGCCCGTTTATTTATCACCGTTCACCTATTTACTGTTTTAACCCATCTACCTAATCTAGATACTTCGACTGGATGGTCGGGCAGTCGAGTGTTGCTACATTGTTCTAACATTGACGCTTGAATAAACGTTTTATAAAAGAAGGTCTAGAAAGAGAAATAATTCGTGTGTGTATTAAGAAAAGGCATCTCTTGATCACACAAATGAACGTTGATAATGGCTTTCACAATTTATCGAAATAAATATTGAATAATCAATTTTAATTTTTATTATTCCAGAAAATTTTGGCCACAATTACACTTTTTAGAAATCAAGAAAAGCTAACAACATCGCGGTTTAAGCTGTTGGCTTTTGTCAGTGTGGTGCAGGCTGTTCTTTGACGTCCGAAATATTTGGTCCTAGAGGCTTCCTGAAAAATCAAGGATCGGGTATTTTTGTGTTTGTATGATAGATTCTCCTATTCAGTATTTTAACACATCTACCTATTCAAGATACTTCTACTGGATGTTCAGTCAGTCTGGTATCTACACATTGTTCTATCATTGATGCTCGGCCTGACGAGAGCCAACAGATCGAAGCGCGTCCGTGTTAGGCTTTTCTTGATTTATCAAGAAAATGGGTTGGTTAAATATCAAGAAACAGATTATTTCAACGTTTAGTTGTTTCTGTTCCACTAGATGGAGCTCTGCCATCTAAAAACGCTCATCTTAGTGGTCAGAATATGCCTAATTTGTTTTCAATATCAACACCTGACCTATTATATTTTTAATAATTTTTTAAAATTATTTTTTCACATATATATATAGTATATTTTAAACTGTATAATAATGACACTTTCTATTTACTACTACCCCATTTTTGTATATAAACTATTTGTATTTTAACCCCCTATTTGTATGTAAAACTAAAAATGTTGACGTCAAAATAAAGATCCAAAGAATGGTCGGTCAGCTGGTGGCAGGGACAGAGGGGTGGAAAAAGGCAACGCCCAGCCCATGTGGGGTCCCGAAGGACATTCTTATAGAGACCCCCCTGTAAACAGGACAGGTTTTGACAGGGGTTGAGCAGATGTTCTAGAGGGTGGCCATCGACAGTACGCTTCAGGCTGTCTCTCTCATACAGTCTCTCCCTCCATGTCTCGGTGATAGTGTCATGGTTTGTGTCATGGCCTCTACCTCTGTCCCGTGGGCTGTTCCCGATCATTCTCGGCGTTAACATCTAGCCCTGCCTCTGCTTCTTGTTGTCCGCGTGTGGGAAGAACATAAACACTCGCCTCACGTACACGACTGCCAGTTCATCCATACGTCGGCACATTTGAAACAATATTACATATATATGTGAAAAAATAATATAAAAATAAAGAGGTCAGGTGTTGATATTAAAAACAAAGAAAGTATTTCCTGGCCACGAGCACATGTTTACATATGTTGATATGTTGTAATATCATCGCAGCCGGCTCCTCATCCAATATGCAGTCACGGGCCAGAAGTGGAGGCGCACTAGCCTGAAGACAAATGAAAACCACACACATAGGTACATGTTTACCTCGATTTAGAGGTGACAGCACCCGAAAAGGTTTACCTTTTGCGATAGTCCGAGAGGAGGACCTTCTTGGGTGTCCATGTCCAATCAAGGCCTGAAATGCCTATCCCCATCCTTCTTGAGTACCTTTGACTTATCAGTGATCTATGATTCGCCCTTATTTTCCGGTGGTATCTCTATTGAACGCCATTTTGAAGTTACATCAGGTTTGATGTATCTATGAGGAACATTCCTATGTACAACATTGTTTATGTACAACAATTTGATACGACATATATATATAATATTGTTGCACATGATCCTGTCGACGTACGGATAAACTGGCAGTCGTTTTCGTGAGGCGTGTTGATGTTCTTCCCACACGCGGACAGCAAGAAGCAGAGGAAGGGCTAGATGTTAGCACCGAGAGTGATCGGGGACAGCCCACGGGACAGAGATAGAGGCCATGAAAAAACTTGGATGCCTATCACCGAGACATGGAGAGAGAGACCGAGAGAGACAGAGGCGGTCTGCCGATGGACACCCTGTAGAACACACTGCCGCTGACCCTCTGCTAAAACCTGTTGACAGGGGTCGTCTATAAAAAGCCCTGGAGGGTGGGGGTGGGCGATACATCTGGGTATTGGCTATTTCCTCTCCTCTTCCCTCTGCTGACCACCTTTTGGCTTTTTATTTTGACGTCACCTTTTTTAGTTTAAATAAGGTGTACAGGTTATATTAATAAAGATATAGCATATATACAAAATATAGGAGTGGTAGCAAATAGGAACAGTGTACATTTCAATAGAAGGGTATGTGTGTGATCGGAAGTATCGGCTCTAACTAATTGGATGATATGTGAAATATGCTAAAAGTGTCATTATTATATACAGTTTAAAATATACGATATATATTAATATTGTAACTTTGCCTATCTTCGAACGATAAATTATTCATGTCGCTTATTACATTTTTTTTTAAATTCAATCTTGTAATTAAAGAAATTTGGCCAAACAATGTACACAATTATACGAAGTCGCCTTATAAGCTTGTATATAATTCAAAGTAATATATTATATATAGTGTGTTGAATTTTTATTTTTTCAATAGATTTTTTTATATTTAAAAATCATACTATATTTTTCTAATCGTATGTTAAATTTGGTCGGAACAGAGAAAGAGAGAGTTTTATAAAATGTATTTCTTTTTTTAAGAATTCAAACCCCAAGATATTTACTGCAAAGAGAAAATAATATAAAAAAAATAATGTTTGAGTTCTACTAACTATATTTCTTCTACAGAATGAAAAATTCAATTTATTTTTCTATTATTTGTAATTGTTATTCAAATATATTTTTTACTAGTGATATTTTTCCTTTTTAATAAATGATCAGAATGATATCAGATTTGACATCTCTCCTTCTTCGATGTCCAACCATTATAGTAATCGTAGTGGTTTATGAACCTCAGCATTTATATATATTGTGCATGTTTATTTATATGAAATCTATATTATATATATATATATATATGTCATAATATATGCTCTTCCAGGGTTAATAAAACAAACCAACAGCCAACGAGAGAGAAATGGGCCGCTAAAGCGAGACACTTTAGACAACTAACTAACGACCATTTTTTGGCCACATTCCTGAGGGGGGCGTCACCACCTGGCGACTATCCTGGTTAGCCCCCCCCCCCCCCCCGGTTGTGTACACAGGGAAAACAGTCGTTCAGCAGATAACGTCTCGCTAGCTCTCTCTCGGCTGGCTGGCTGGATGATTGCTCTAACAACTCGTCGTGTGATTATTTCTCTCCTCACCACATTTACCACTATATTGTCACAGTGAAAGGTCGACAGGATAAGACCTGGCCGGGAAGCAAATCCCTCATATACCGGAGTATGAAGAAACAAGAAGCCAAGCCACGATGATCGGCCAAACCCAACTCAACTGTAACCACTCCTCTTCGAGCCCTCAACCCCTTCTTCGCCAACCTTTGAACCGTGATCCCGAAGAAGTATTCACCTACGACGGAGATGGAGCTGCCACACACTTCTTCCAGCACTAGATCTACCCAAGAACGACCACCGTGCCAGGGCAGGACACCTTCCTCCATCATGGACAAGACTCCGCCATATCCCTGCCGCTACTGTGATGTACAACACTGGTACGCTCAGTGTCACAGACAGAACTCTCCCGAATCTCAATGAACTTACCTGCTCTCTAAACCAGCATAACCTGTAAGTGAAATTGTTTTACCCCTTCCATTCATTCTTTAAATAAGTCATTCCTTGTAGATTGTCCCAATATTTCCATAATTAGCTCAATATGTGTGAATATGTAAAAATATTTAATATTTCCATTTATCTCTCCACCCCTATTAACAGTGATCTTATTATCCATATTATATCTAGCTATGTGAAACCCATTTAATTAGTTACCTTACCAGTAGATGTAACAATCGTCATTTTAATTAAATAATTTCCATTTTAACGTAACTCTTTAACAAAAAAAAAATCATTAAAAAAAAGGAATTCTACCTATTAACGCTTTACGATTTTTACTATTAACAATAGATTTTTCATAATCAAATTATTTATAAAAATATGCCTCCAGCACCTAAACTTTTGTATAGACCTCTCCTACTTGTAAGCACGGCTCACGAAAAATAATTTCTTTCCCTAATCGATTCAAAATTCACCCTGTAATTCAGGCGTCGAAGAATTCCAACCACCACGTGAGCCTTGCTTACAACCAACCCTTGGTGACTCTTATCTATCTTCCCCTTAATGCCCCTCTCATTCTTACAACTTTGTTAACTTTATACCAGCTCAGGACTTTTATAGAGAATTATTGATTAATCAATTATCGAACTTCTATATTGTCATTTCAAAATCCTAACCTTCGCCCTTCATTTATGATAATTTATTTCGTATTCATCTCTAGCCTATCCACCGACCCACACCATCTAGCCAATGGTGTGTTCGCCACAGCGTGCAGATTGACTAACTGCTAGATATTTATCAACCCCTTTTTGTTCGCACTTGAACAATCTGCATCGAGCGACACAGTTCGCTTCTTCTTCTCGCGCCACACGTTCGCCACACGGACCCTGTCTTCAAATCTATGTTTGTCCATTGTCCAAACCAGCACGATATAGCCTACCTCCGATATTTCCCACGGAGGTACGTTAAACATCGTCGCTGATTCTGTCCGGTCCGTCATCATTTCGCGCAGACATGGGTCTTACTTTCAACCCACCGCGAAATCATCGCCTTGCACAAGCTCCCACGACGGTTCAAACACCTCGTGTCCGAGCAGCTTGTCACTTGTAACGGACAACGCAGTCCTCGTCCCAATTTTTGGCACTGTGCGCGCATACTTTCCGCAAATTAAATATAAGTCCGTTCGACTTCCTCACCTACACATGGGACTTTTCCCCTCGGACTCGCTACACAAGTAACTGCATAGATAAGTTAGATTGGCCCAGGGCAAGTCTCCCCTCGCTCTGTTCGCCGAGGTTCTAATATTGTATGTAGTTTTATATTTACCTCAGTCCTGAGCTCACACAATTGTCAACCTCAATCTCATTTCTCGTACTCTACACTTATAGCATAGAAAGCCCATGACAAGTTTCCCCTTGCCATGTCCGCCTGAAAAATATCTTAAAGTGTAGAGTTCTCCAGTCTTAATGATCTTCAGAATTTCACCATATGTATGTGACTCTTCTTCTCGTTGTTCACACTCCTCCATATCACTTCCCTTATAGTACATTAGATTTTGTTGTATATAGCCTTTTATAACCTTGATATTTTCAAAGATTTCCTTAAATGTCAAACTCCCCGGTGTTGTAAAACTGCTTGTAAATAATATTTACTTGTGTACTATACAATATTTTATTTACATAAAACTATGTCACCATTACCTTAACTAATTTTAACTGTAAAATTATTTTCTCTATTCCTGGCGTCACCAGCTTTAAATATACTTAAACTATGTTCAGCCTTCTTCAACGGGGGCCATATGTCATAATATATGCTCTTCCAGGGTTAATAAAACAAACCAACAGCCAACGAGAGAGAAATGGGCCGCTAAAGCGAGACACTTTAGACAACTAACTAACGACCATTTTTTGGCCACATTCCTGAGGGGGGCGTCACCACCTGGCGACTATCCTGGTTAGCCCCCCCCCCCCCCCCGGTTGTGTTCCAAGGGAAAACAGTCGTTCAGCAGATAACGTCTCGCTCGCTCTCGCTCGGCTGGCTGGCTGGATGATTGCTCTAACAACTCGTCGTGTGATTATTTCTCTCCTCAACACATTTACCACTATATTGTCACATATATATATATTCATAATTTTATTAATATAAAATTACCGCAACATTGAAAATGAATTATATCAAGTTGAATATGGGATCTTTCAACAAGGAATTGACAATAAGTTTGTTTTTAATGGTAAACTAGCAAGCTTTCGATAAAAAGCGATCTTCTACGGTTTATAAAGAGATGAGAGAAAATTAGAACTATTCATAAACAAACATTTTTTTGGCTGCGCACGCAGTGTTTTGAATAGCTCCAAATAGAGTAACTGTTCGAAACCTTACTTGTTTGTTTTAATCTGAAAATGATTCATTGTAATATTATTTATTAAGCTTTTATATGTAAAACCTTTTTAACAATTTGTGCTATAATGTGTTCTCTCTCTCCTATATGTTATGCTATAATATATTTTAAAACTTATATTTTTAAGATATTCTGATTCATATTCGATGCGTAAACCAGTTAATCATTAAACAACCATCATAAAACGTTTTTATTACTTGCACGCCTATATCATAGACGTGTAAAAACTAAGTTTTTTGTGAAAGTCGGTTGATGCCAACATTTGGGTGATCATTTGATGACAAGGCAGAAACCTCCAGCTCCCATTTTAGGGTTATTCTCCGCAACTCCCTTCAGACTGTGATAATAATGCTTCAATTACACTATTCAGGCACGGAATAATTCAGAGTTATTTCTTTGTTGAAATTCTTATTAATCCGCAATCTTTGTTGATGATATTGATTGTATTTTTTCAATGTATTGGACACCTTTCTTTCGGTTTATCTCTCTCCGTTTTTCGTGACAATTCTTTGATCGATTAGAGTTACAAAATATTTGACGTTATTGTTGTATCTATGGGGAACATTCCTATGTACAACAATTTAAAAAGACACATATATATATATTAATATTGTAACTTTGTTTATCTTCGAACGATAAATTTTTCATTTCGCGTATTTCGTTTTTTTTTAAACTCATTCTGTAATTAAATAAGTTTTTGATAAATAGTGCAGGCAATTATACAAAGTATGGTAGATTAAACTGGCGACACCGCTGGGAGGGTTCACCACTGATGAGCCAGGCCCTCCCATTAATTTTTCCATTGCATTAAGGGCAGTAGAAATTGTTTAATCAAAAAAAGAAAAATCATACGCTTCTATAATAGTTTCGAATTTTCATATACATCTTCTAATCTCTTAAAAATTGTACAAATTTGTTCTAGGTCTTACATGAAAATATAGACTTAAGCAATTTTTACTTCTTTCCTATCTATTGGCTTTCGTGAGTTCACAAGAGTACAAAATTGGAACATATCAATATTGATTAGTAACTAGGAACATAATTGCCATAGCTTTTGAAATTCAATTTACATATATTTTTCAGAAAATCAAACAAACTTCTACATTGAAATTTATTGTAATATACTAACTAGAAAACTTTCATAGAGAGATAAAATTTCTATCAAAGATTTGGATATGTTGATAGAAGAAATGAACCAAGTTCTAAACAAAAACGATTTTGGTGGTGGTGTCTTGTCCATGGAGCAGATCAGATCGGTCCATGCACCCAGATCACAATACCAACCAACAAAGGTGCCTTGTTCGTATGGATGTCCTCTTCTGGATTGATACCTGCCACATAGAGGACTGCAAGGATGGCCGAGCAACTGTATATGTGGTCCGGAGTGAGTTGGGTGTTGTAATAGTTAGAGCAGTTCCTGTAGAATCTAGTCAAGTCTGAGTTTATCTTCATTCCTTTAAAATGTCCTGTTCTGATTCTTGATACTGTTGCCGTTAATTCTCCGTTAATGCACAAACGATATTGACAGAGCAGTAAGGAAACTTACGGGAATAATTAGTGAAGCAGCATATTCGCCATTTGAAGTTAAATTGAATAAGATTATGCAAAACCCCTAATGCGAAGTGGTGTGAAAATGGGAAATTGAAAAATATGAAAACATATTTACATTATCACAAAGCAATAACGCGCCATCTATACATATAAAATAAAAGGATTTAAAAGCACGAATGTTTCTTTTATACATAAAACGAACTTCTACTGTCCTTACTGCGATGAAAAAATATATTGGGAGGGCTTGGCTCATCAGTGGTGAACCCTCCCAGCGGTTTCGCCAATTTAATCCACCAGACCTCTTCTCAGAGCTCTAATACTGTATTGGATCATTCTGCTTTTATATGCTACACTGAAGGATGGAATCTTAGAAATGGTTTTCAAGTAAACTATGGACATAAGCTTATAGGACAGTAGAATTACATTCAAATATTTGCTTCGAGCAATGCTCTTCAGCAAACTATAAAGACAAGGCCAGTTAGGAATAAATTAACACAAAGCAATAAAGCGCCATCTATACATATAAAATAAAAGGATTTAAAAGCACGAATGTTTCTTTTATACATAAAACGAACTTCTACTGTCCTATAAGCTTATGTCCATAGTTTACTTGAAAACCATTTCTAAGATTCCATCCTTCAGTGTAGCATATAAAAGCAGAATGATCCAATACAGTATTAGAGCTCTGAGAAGCGGTCTGGTGGATTAAATTGGCGAAACCGCTGGGAGGGTTCACCACTGATGAGCCAAGCCCTCCCAATATATTTTTTCATCGCAGTAAGGACAGTAGAAGTTCGTTTTATGTATAAAAGAAACATTCGTGCTTTTAAATCCTTTTATTTTATATATTTACATAATATTAGAAATGTATACTATCGGATTGGAGAATTGACGAAAATACTTCAAATCAGCAATAAATAAATATAAAAATGATATAAAAGGAGCAAAACGATCGAATTAGGGATGAATTTATTGGAGAAAATAAGTTAAACAACCATTTCGGCAATTCTTATAAAATTTTTAAATCATCGAAATCATTGAAAAAAATAAATATATCAGGATTGACAATTATAGATAATTCACCAGGCCGCGCCAAATAAAATCAAAAGTTTACATCATGATTTATTTCCAGACGATTATACAAAGTATTTAAGACCTTCATACCGTTATTAGACATTATAAACCCGAATATAAAAACATAACTCTATATATATACAGTATATAGATTATTTCTATAGATATAAGGGATAGATAGAAGAGATAATTTAAAATTAAATATTAAGAAATCTCCTGGACCTGACTACATCAGCAATAATATGATTGAACGTGGTGGTTTACTAATAACTCCAGTTTTCCATAAATTATTCAATAAATGCCTTTATGGGTATACTATCCAGATAAATAGAAACTACAAACACTATAAAATTTAATTTCCTTTGTAAATATATTTTGGATTTCATTAAGATAAATGGTCTTTGATGTAACGACTCAAGGAAATATTGGACATATTATATGGTTGTAAACAATATATAAGTGTATGCGTGTATATGTGTGTATATATGTATATATTTAAAATTTAATGATGCAACTGTAAATAAAATTCAATGAATATTTCTATATGTAAATAATATTTATGAATCTTTCTAAGTTACTTTCTGTGTATCTTTCCATGTTGAATATTTTCTTTGTTATATTTGAATGTACATTTAGCGCAAGTGTCCCTAGGGGGACATAGCGTTTTGAATTGAAATAAATAAATAAATAAACACTGGTGAAATATCTTAGGAATCGAGCAGAAGTTATAGATCTAAATCTCTGACATTAAATCTTTATATAAGATCTTTGAAATCATCATTAAAAATATTATTAATGACTTATATATATATAGATAATTTTATTGAGAACAATATAGCATGCGATTTTACAAAATATAAATCAACTATTATCGGAATCGAAAAAATAACGGAAACTATACTGGCACATATGCAAAAAGAATTGACGCCATTGACGCGCAGTGGATATCGCGGGCATATTCGACAATGAATGATGGCCAGAAATAGTAAAAAGGAATGCATGCTTATAACGTTTCCTCCTATTTAATATGGATTAACTCCAATAAATAGTTTAAATAAAATAAATTGAACTTCATACGAAGATATTTCACTATCGAAAAAAAAAAGATATCCACAAGGAGTGCCATTATCCCTACTACTATGGAATATTTTACTAAATGATTTGCTGAATAATTTTGAATCCTACAATGCTGATATAATTTGTCATGCGATTATGTATACAGTATCTTCTGGAACAAGACGGTAGAGGGGCTAAAGTCTGTTAGTGAAGATGTTTTAGAATATTTTAAACAATAGTGTAACCGGAACAAATTAACGTCAGTCTTGAAAAAAAATTATAATTTCATAATAAACAAAAGATTCCGATCGAGATCAAAAATAATATCATAACCCCGGTAAACTAGGTCAAAATTTTAAGAATTCGATTTTCTAATATATAAACAGAATATAAAATTAATTTTACCTCATATATCAATGGTATCCTTTTCAAGACAGAACGAATGAAAAAGTACTATTTTTCCTTAGTGATAAAATGTGGGAATTCGTATTGTTAAACTAAAATGCTAAATCGAATGAAAATATTGTAAATAATTTTTGGATGTCTTTATTTACTCCCATTCAACTAACAAAAACTGAAAAATTAATTGAGAACATTATTTTAACCAAGAGTTGAAAAATATATTGCTCTCTCTAAATCTATTTCAGGAATAAAAAGAAAAAAAGATATCTGCCATAAAAATAAATTGCCTACTCTGTACCTTGAACGATCGATTTAGACACTATAATGCGAAATAGGTAATTTTGCTTTTTTTTATGAATCATCATTTCCTGCTAAAGATGGGAATTTACCTATATATCAAACGATTTTCTATAAATATATTTATTGTGAAAGTCTGCTAATGTTCTCGATCTATTTTTATTCCAGATGTAACATATTGGTGTACCTTCCTACTCAGTCTCTTCCAAGATGATCGTTCCATAGCCATAGTTTTCAAATGACAGCAATATTTTGCTTTGTTTTCTCTCTTCAGTTGGTCTATAAAAGTAGCACGAGAACGTTATCTTGAATCTCTCGAAGTTTGCCTTACTTAAGATAAGTTCCTTCCTTCCAACTATGTGTCTAGAACGTATGCAGTAAATTCTGTCTTAAGAAGACCATTTTATATGGATAAAACAACACGGGCTAGGTTTTTTTCTTATTGAAGTAGGGTCGGTAATATATTGCTATCGCTGTGATCTTGCTATTTTTCTCAATAAATATTAATATATATTATAATTTATAATTACTTATATACCTTTTTGAGCTGCCTAATAAATATTTTTCAAGTGGACATATGTGTGTATCAACTATAATTTATTGTTATATGTATGCAATTGTATTGTATTGTTATATGGTGTTCGTTTTCTGCGCGCTCATTGATTGGTTCTCTATTACTACGTGATATATCTTAATCACCTAATCAGCGGAAATTCTTTCACCCAATAATTGTACAGTGTTTATTAGATCAGTGGTTGTATTGAAAACAAAGAAGTACTATTTATTAAATAAAAGATCGTGAGTTGGATTATATCGCAAATGCTCTTTTTCTATATGAATGATATTTAAAAAGTGGTTTTAAATTATATATATATTTTTTTACTTGCGGATATACCCGGCTTCGTCCGGGTTTATCCCGAATGAAAGTTGCCTAACGAATATTTTATAAAAAATATTTTTCGAGACAGCATCCACTCTATGCGACTTAACTCCAAAAGGTGCTGCTTTGTGTCAAACCCAATAAAAATCCTGGGACATTAAGTCGATCAAGAAAGCATTAGACCCTATTATGGAAAAGATAAAAGCAATAACTGAATTTCCTACGCCGAGGAACATTCAACAAACAAGAAGTTTCTTAGGATTATAATCATACTACCGGCGATTCATAAAAACCTATGCCGATATTGCACGGCCACTTAATTAACTTTTGTCCAAGAAATCTACACGTTCAAATGAGGAGAGAAACAAGAAAACCCGTTTGAAACCAGTACTCGGATATTTTGAAGAGAGCGCGCCAACAGAAATTCACAGTGACGCTAGCGGGTATGGAATAGGAGCCATTTTAGAACAGATTCAAAATGTAAAATTTTGAAAAGGTTCTAGCTCACGCGTCTCGCACCTTACTAAAAGCCGAATATAAATTCTCAACAATTGAAAGAGAATGCTTGGCAGTCGTATGGGCAATTGGTAAGTTCCGACCTTATTTTTTGGCCAGGTGGGCTGTTCGTATACAGGAATTCGATATTTTAATCACAAATAAAGACTGGAAAGACGGACAAAGACGCAGATTGTCTTTGGAGGAATCCTTTAAGAAGCAAAGCTGAAGAAACTGAAGATGATGATTTCCTGTTTTTAACAACCTTTGGAAACATCATAGATGAACAAAAGAAAGGCCCTTATATTTTGAAAATCCTTGATAAGCTGGCAGAACCTTCTTCCAAGGACAACCGTTTCATGATTGTTAATGCTATTATTTATAAAAATAATTTTGACTTAATTGGCCCTTCCCTACCCTGATCATTTCTAAACAACTGAGATCTGACATATTGAACGAACTGCACGACGCTCCCATGGCAGGTCAGGGCTCTGCTAAGACTTACGATAAAGTTAGAAAGAAGTACTACTCTGATCAAAAAGTTTCGACACTTTGCTCATAAGTTTAAAAAAACTTTATTATTCTACCAAATTCAAATTGTCCCCTTCAAAGTAGTCCCGGTTGGCCGCGATTGCACTTCAGCCACCTTTTTTTCCAGTCAGCAAAACACCTCTGGTAGTCTGTTTTCGGGAACGCCTTCAGGGCCTTCTTCGATTCCACTTTGATCTCTTCTATGTTCTGAAATTTCCGACCCTTTAACTTTTTTTTTGAGCTTTCCAAAAAGGAAGAAGTCGCAGAGGGCCAAATCGGGACTGTAGGGGGGTTGGGGGAACACAGAGGTTGAGTGGTCCTGCACGAAATTTGATATTTTGAGGACTGTGTGCGCCGGCCCGTTATCGTGGTGGAGGATCCACGACTTGCTCCCCCACAGCTCCGGCCGTTTCTGCCTGATCGCTTCCCTCAATCGCATTAAAACTCCCAGGTAGGAGTCAGCAGTTATTGTAGAGCCTTGTTGTTGAAATTCATGATGAACGACGCCCTCGTAGTTGAAGAACACCGTCAACATGACCTTAACTTTGCTGGGAGCCTTCCTCGCTTTCTTTGGTCTCGGCTCATTTTTGAAGCGCCACTCCGATGCCTGTTGGGTAGTTTTCGAATCAAAGCCGTGAATCCATGTTTCGTCTCCAGTAATGACCCTCTTCAGCAATTCGGGGTCGTCGGTTGTCGCTTCGATATTGAGACTGGGCGTTTCTTTCCAGGCGTTCTTTTGATCAAAGGTCGAATCTTTGGGAACGAGAACGGCGTTGAGTCTTCTCACTCCCAAAATATCCTTCATTATTGATTGAGTCGACCCGAATGATATTCCTGCTTCTTCGGCGACCTCCCTGACAGTTATTCGTCGGTCTTCACGCACCAGTTCCAACACCTTGTCTACTTTTTCAGGCGTGGTTGATGTGGACGGTCTCCCGGAACGCTCGTTGTCGGCGGTCTCTTCCCGACCCTCCTTGAAGCGCTTGTACCACTCGAAAACTCGTCTTCGGCTCATGACGGCATCCCCGTAGGCTGTTTGCAACATCCAAAAAATTTCAGCACCCTGGAATTCGTTTTTCACACAGAACTTGATGCAAATTCGTTGATCCACCATTCCGGTGACTAACGAAATCGAAGCACGGGCAAAATGGCTTCACTTCGAACAGCCGCTGCTCGCGCTGTTGTGGCGCGTGATTTTTGAAAATTGGCAGGTCTCCAGGCCAAGGGCGACGCTTGCGTTTGCCACAAACCGGGAGAAAATATATTGAGTTTTCAGGATTTTATGAGCAAAGTGTCGAAACCTTTTGATTAGAGTAGTATATTTGGCCAGTGCTCTAACGAAGTTTTAGAAAATATGTGAGCCACTGTCAGAACTGTAAACGATGGAAGAGCACGCCTCAACTGCTGCCTGGACACCTGATACCTATGCCTCCTCCAAATGCCGTGGTCTGTTTTAGTGAATATTCCCTGAAAGAATTTTGTTTCTTTCAATCAAACATGATACAGGAATATTGTCATCAATTTCTGACTTAAAAAAATTTTTTTTTCGCCCAGTACTTAATTAAAAATAATATGATTAAAAATGCGACAAAAAACGTTTAGCACATGGAAGGCCTTTTGTGGAGGCCTCCGACTCGTACCGTCACTTTCGTCCCGGCATACAGGAAGAGGAACCACTCGACGAAGGCAGGTGGCAACCGCTCAGAGACGCCAGAAAGCAGCGGTCTATGGTTTATAATCCATTTTATGGATTATAATGCTCGTCCTCATAGAGCCCTGATGATAGACGAATATCTTAAAAGTAAGGGTATTTAAAGGATGGAGTGGCCTGCCAGATCACCAGACCTCAATCCTATAGAGCATGTATGGGATGCCTTGGGAAGACGAATTGGGTCTCGTTTACCCCCACCTAGGACCACCCAAGAGCTGAAAACTGCTTTGGTTGAAGAGTGGGATTTGTTGCCTCAAAAGCTCTTTAATTGCCTAATAAACAGCATGAAATATCGTTGTGACAGCTGTTTAGCTGCTAGAGGCGACCACACACCCTATTAAGTCATCAAATATTGGTCAACATTACCTGAATTTTGGAGTAATCAACATAAATTTGCATAACTCTGTAAATAAAATTTCAACAAATTTATTTTGTCAACTCTTTTTGTAATAGTTTTGTCTATCCACCTACAAATCATGATTTTATTTTTTTTAGGAAACAAACATTTGGACACCAGTGTAATTCCATTGTGTTTCTGCCCGAAAATAAGCGTTTAATATTTTCATTGATTCAAATATCTCTCAGCCTTATTATGTCAATAAAAGTACACTTTTACAAATCTCCTCTACCTTTTTATTACGTATAGATATCTAGTTACAATTATCCCTTAACTACAAATAGAAATATATCTCATAAGAAATGAAATGGTACGCAATACGTATTAGTTCTAATAAATTTTGCCATTACAAAGATAGTCTCAAATATTATTTTTTAATGATTCACTAGAAATCAATAAGTAGAAAAATAATTTTTTTAAATAATTTTTAAATGTCAAGTTTACAATCTTGACTATTGTTTCAAATAGTAAATCAAAGGAAAGTAAGTTTTATTTCCGTATAAATGCCATTTTATATATAAAAAAAAAACAAAAAGTGTTTGAATTGTCGCCAACATTTCCAGGTAATGCTATTTATGTATAAAGAAGGGAGATGTATAAATATAGCTTGATTGAACTGTTCCCACAGCTGGCGAACCTTTCATTCAACACTAACTATGATATAGCTTTATATAGCGGACATCTTAAAATATCCATGAAGGCATAGAATCTGAAGATAGTAATAGTTAAGGATATTAATCCTTTGTATCAAATATTAAGGTGAAATCAATAACTGTCCAGGAGTGAGTTTCTTTGTTTCCTATATGTGTTTCTGGGAAACAATTTGTTTTTAATAACAAACGGGGATATTGGAATAACAGCTTTATGTTCCGGTCTTCAACAACTTATATTAAGTTTCTTTTATCACTTTAGCTGAAAATGAATTTTTTGACCGGGTCTTTTAGTCTTAAGGATGACGGAATAAAGTTCTCATCTTCAAGGCAAGATAAAAACATATGACATCCCTGGCCATACCTAACTAGTAATATTCCTAACAAAGGCGCAGAGCAAACACAATAGATGTGTTTTATATACAAATAATCTGAAACTACTCGAATTTCTGTGCAAACGATTAGCAGTCTTTTTATCCCGCCATATAACGGGCAAGTTTCAAGACAAATGGGTCACTCTTCAAAGAACCCAACCTCAAATATGAGGCATTAATGCAGAAGATTACATATGTGCTATTTATATAAATTATATTTGGTTTATGAAAATTATTTTATTATTATAAACTGCTTCATAAAAATGCACTCTTGCTATTCCCCCCCTCCCAAAAGTCGAATTTTGGAAGAAAGGCTTTTACTTTAAATGTGTTATATATGCGGAAAGGAAATTCAAGATAAGAGAACCCATTCTATTTTAATATTATATGGCGGATAAAGTAGAACCACAGGGCTTCGGGGAACGAGGTATATAAATTTCCAGAGTTAAGACTTTAAAAATTCAGGATTTGGAGAAAGATTTTGATTCAGTCAAATATAAGACTTACAGCGAGTCTTTACCAGACAACTCTAATTCATATATAGTATATAAATTTAAAAGTCCGCGAATAAAAAGGTGAGAAAAAAGTAAAATATAATTTAAAATTTTAAAACATAATTTTTATTTATATAAATGTCTGTGAAAAATAATTTTAAAAATATTTAAAAATAAAAAGGCCAGGTATTAAATTTAAATAGGTATATATATTAAAAATAAATTTGGCATATCCTGACCATTAACATGAGCGTTTTCTAATATGGCAGAGCGCCATCTAGTGGAACAGAAACCAACTAAACGTTGATTTAGCCTGCTGTTCCCTGATATTTGACCAACCCATTTTCTTAATAAATCAAGAAAAGCCAACCACAAACGCGTTTCCAGATGTTGACTCTCATCAGCAGGGAACAGGTTGATTCAACGTTCAGTTGATTTCTGTTCCACTAGATATTGCTCTTATGAAAAAAAAATTGAGAAGAGTAATGTCTGACTTAAGGCGTAAGAATAAAAAAGAGGCTTATTTACATAATTTACAAAAGGTTTGAGCCGGCCATCGGGAAACAACAACAATAGGTTATACAAGTACAAGCTATACTTGTATAAAGGGAAAGCGTGACCTCTGGCGGTCGATTTAACAGAATAGTTTAATCTATGAAATTATAATTTTAAAATAAAATAATTTTTCTATAACATATATAAATATATATATATATTCTAGACGAATGAGTCCGGTTTCGTCCGAGAATTCCCCCGAGTGAAATTTCTTTCATACTGAAAGTACATTAATAATAAATAGTAGAAGTGCCATAGAATAGCAAAACAGAAGTAACACATAAACCACAGTCAAAAAGTGTGTGTGATGGCAAAAATTGTATTATATTAGTGTTTAGGTATTTATTTAATTATTTTTTTTTGCAATCCATTTAGTTGTTCAAAAATCAATATAGTTTAAATATAGATGGCAGCTCTTCCACCCAACCCCCAAGATACCCGCCCCAGCGCAATAACCTTCGAAATTGCCTGAGTTGAGTTAGTGACTGCGATGCCCATCTTCTCAATAAGAATAAGAAAAAATAGGTTTAGAAAAAAATTAATCCAAAATACTGGCATGTAAATATTTTTCGGTAAAAAAATATGTTTGTTAATGACTGCGACTGCATTTTAAAACGATTTTTTAAGAAATATAAAAACAAAGGCTAGAACAAAAATTAATAAAAAATACGAAAACCATTATTTACATACAGTAACGCTAATTTGGTAAAGTTTTTTTTTTTTAATTGCATTGTGTGTATTTACCGTAACTTAGTAATATAAAATTTCCAATACTCAATACCTTTGTAAAAAAAAGTAACACTCGTATAAAAATATATTTTAGTATGCAAGCAACTTGAAAAAAAATGCAGAACGCTCATTGGTCGCTTAATTGGCCTGATGTTGTTACTTCGCCTCGTATTTACTCCGCGTAAAAAAAAGTTCCTCAAATGAAAAAAAAAAAAAGCCAAAAATACAAATCAAAATGTAGCCGAAAATTTTCCTCAGGTTTATAAAAAGCGGCATGCAAAATTTGGTACCAATTGGTTTAGATTTTGAGTTTATCGTGAGACAGACATTGACTTTTATATATTAGAAGATATATATATATACTAGACGAATGACCCGACTTTGCCCGAGAATTACCCCGAGTGCAATTTCCTTTATACTGAAAGCACTTCAATAATAAATAGTAGAAGTTCCAGAGAATAGCAATACAGAATTAACACATAAACGACAGGTAAAAAGTGTATGTGATGGTAAAAATTGTATTATATTAGTGTTTAGGTATTTGATGATTTAATTTGAAAACCATTTAGTTGTATCAAAATCAATATAGTTTGAATAGATGGCAGCTTTTCCACCCAACCCCCGAGGTACCCGCCCCAGCGCATTAACCTTTAAAATTGCTTGAGTTGAGTGAGTGACTGCGATGGATCTTGACTGCGATTCTCATCTTCTCAGTAAGAATAAGGAAAAATAGTTTATAAAAAATTAATCCAAAATACTGGCATGTAAATATTTTCTGTAAAAAATAAAAGAGCACATGGAAATTAGGCAAACACATATGGTTTCTAATGACTGTGACTGCATTTTAAACGAATTTTTTAAAGAGATAAAAAACCCAAAAGCCAGAACAAAAATTAATAAAAAATACGAAAACCATTTTTAAATATGGTAACGCTAATTTTGTAAAGGTTTTTTAGAATTGCATTGTGTGCACTTACCATAACTTAGTAATATAAATATATCTCTCAATACTCAATACCTTTGTAAAAAAAGGCAATACTCGTATAAAAATATATTATAAAAAAAGTACTCAAGCAACTTGAAAAAAATGCAGAACGCTAATTGGTCGCTTAATTGGCCTGGTGTTGTTACTTCGCCTCGTATTTACTCAGCGTTAAAAAAGTTTTTCAAATTAAAGAAATAAATAGCCAAAAATACTAATCAAATGGTTATGGTAGGTAAAGTGAAATGCAAAATTTGGTACCAATTGGTTTAGTAGTTTTTGAGTTTATCGCGAAACAGACAACAGACATTGACTTTTATATATAAGAAAAAATATATATTTATACAAGGCAATAACGCGCTATCTATATATAACGAATGAAGATATTAAGACGCGAATGTTTCTTTTCACAAATAAATCGAACTTTTATTGTCCTTACTGCGATGAAAAAATATTGGGAGGACTTGGTTCATTAGTGGTGAACCCTCCCAGCGGTTTCGCCAATTTAATCTACCAGACCGCTTCTTTAGAGCTCTAAAAATGTATTGGATCATTCTACTTTGATATGCTGCACTGAAGGGTGGAATCCTAGAAATGGTATTTAAGCAAACTATGGACATAAGGTTTTAGGACAATAGAATTATTTACATTCAAATATTTACATCGAGCAATGCTCTTCCGCAAACAATAAGGACAAGTTGGGCATAAATTAATACAAAGCAATAACGCGCCATCTGTAAATTAACAAAAAATATATCTTAGAATGATATATTTTTAATTTAGTAACACTAATTACCTATTTATTCTACACGAATGACCCCAGGGTTTGGCCCGAGTGTATATAGAATAATGCTATTTATGTGTAAAAAACTAACACAAATAAAAATGTTGTTGTGTGTGTATTGCTGTTGTGTTGTTGTGTGTGAAGAGTGTATAATAGTTATATAAATATATATATATTTTTTCAAAATCAAAATAAGGTCGGTTATATATGAATGTCTTTTTCCTATCAGGATTCTATGAAGAAATGATTTATATAATCATTTTTATAGTGGTAGTAACATATGGTGAAAATATTTGAAGTTGAATGTCCACAAATAATATATTTTGAGAAAGGCACGACATGGCCCGAACCCATGCTACTTTTAAAACCTCAGAGTGCGTAATTTCAGATCATTGAAAAAACAACAACATTATTTTTTAAAAAATAGCAATAGAAAATAGTAATAAGAACCCTTCTTTTTTTGCACAATGAATACCATTCATGGTTGCTATGCAGAATTTTGAAAGTTTTCGGGCTATTGTAATTGTGGATTCCGTATTTGCTAATACAAAACTTTATTGCAGCGGTAAACCAACTAAGCCTAACTCTTACTCGCTTTTTTTTGTTCTCCAGGGGGGGTCGAATCTTTTCGGCGAGCTAGCTTGATCATTGAAATATATAAAAGACATTTAATATGAATGTGTGGTATTTAAAACAAATTAATAAATCATTTTTAAACATACATTCTTATAGATGGGAATATTTTCGGGAGGATATTGATCTAAAGAGATAAGGGTCGCCTCTCCCGTCAAAATAGACGTCAAAACCAGACGCCATCTATTTGACCTTCGCCGCAAACTAGCGGCCTCGTGTCGGTGACAAAGCCACAACACCAGCTTTGGCAAACTGAAAAGCGTCCACCTAGAAGATTATTTTGCCATAGATTTGGCCCAGCCACTTTGCCAGCTAAACACCTCTTTGGCATATTGTCAAGATTCTATTAGATCCCGTGTGGATCTCATGGAATAAAGTCCGCCCTAGACTGACGAGTGACATTCAGCCCGAAACCATGGTCTCTAGGTGGACTCTTTTCAGTTTGCCAAAGCTGGTGTTGTGGCTTTGTCACCGACCCGAGGCCGCTAGTTTGCGGCGACGGTCAATAGATGGCGCCTGGTTTCGATATCTATTTTGACGGGAGAGGCAACCCTTGTCTCTTCATTTTTATAATAGACACACATTTGAATGCTCATATATATATATATAAAGAAAAAGATTTAAATTATTTCCAAGTTTTAAGAATCTGGGTTGAGTTAATAATCTGCTACAGGGTTGTAAAAGATACATTAGCCAAGGTTTACTGTCTAGGCCTAAGTTGTTTATCTTAAATACTTATTTCTTTATTCTCTACCTAGACAATCTCGCACGGTACTTTTTATTGAATTATTCGCTAAATCACCCTTTGTGATAGAACGGAGTCTTAATACACGACTATTACATAGGATATGCAACAATTCAACTACTGGTTGAGGAAGATGAAAGACCTTACTCCACTATCCTCCCAAGAACACCTCACTCTGAAGCAAAACCTTCCAGTAATGAAAGAAAGAATAAGAGAAAATTTGCTATTATTTTACAACTAAATTATTCATTCGTAAAGTTGATGTGGAAAAAAGCTGAATGATTATTTTCAGTATTTGAAATATTGTAAAAAGAATATATATATGTCGTGTTGCAAATGATCCTGTCGACTGTTTGTTGTGAGGCGTCTGGTTGGATACAGTCGTGGTGGAGATTGATGCAGTATTGGGGTCACAATGGTTAGAGTGGTTTTAGGCGTGAATGGGATAGCACAAAAAGACGAGGCATGTTGGATGTCACCTCAGAGAGGGAGAGAGCGATAAACCGACGTGGTCAAGGCAGGTCTGATCTATTCTAGGGCCAGAGAGAATCTGGTTCTAATCCGACTATGTTTTTCGGACCGACGGTGTAATCAGAGACTCATTCTCCTGTCTGGCGCCAGCTCTTTCACTCAATCTAATTTTATTAATTTGTTTTGTATTACATGATGGCCAAACTGGCGAGTTGGATTGTGTCTACAATTTTGGTTGTTACACCATAGCTATATTACATATGGGAATATCAAGTATATATTGATATATATTAAAGCACACACACATATTTAAAAAGAGAGTGTGTTTCTCAATTATATTATTTAATATATATGGAAACTCTTTTTACCGGGAAGATATGGATTTATAAAAAGACGTTTTATATGTTCAAGCTGTTATAAATATTTTTCGTTTTATAGATTATTTCATATTGTTGAATATTCACAGGATATTTTTAACACTACTGTATTTATTTTTATCATGCCAATTATATTTTTATAGAGACTTTTTGAAACAGGATGGGCTTGAGTGGGTGGGGCCGGACTTGTTCAAGGTCCAGCTGACCTTGGCTGCCGTACGTCCTGCTGAGATATCCTAGGCTGGTTTACGTCCTCTCAAGCTTGATATTGACTGGGATATTTCATCCGGACATATTTTTGTCTATGTTTATACCTGTTAAATTTGGTTGGCTGGAGTATAACCTGTTGGGCCAGGTCTGGCTGGAGTTAGCTTCTTGCTGATCCAGGTCTAGATAGAATATATACAGCCACATTCTGGGCCAAGTCTGGCTTCTCTCTTTTTGTCAAATGTTTGAATGATTCCTTAGTACTTTCGTCAGTTTCTTCTATTCTCCCCCAGAAATTTCTCTCATCTCAACTCATTTTCTTAATTATTTTATATTTATAGAAATTGAACAGATCGAAACTATTAATAACTTTCCAAAACACAAATCTTTAACCCAATTTCGGCATTTCCCCTTCTTTCCTATTTTCGAATTACTCTTTAATCAGTCCAATATCGGCAGTAATTACAAGATTACCTACTGACCACAGCTAGATTCGAGCTGACGTATGTACTAAGATTCAGAAAACTCTAAAATGATCCAATGTAACAACTTCTACAGAGACCTTGGGACAAGTGAACATATAGTTTCTTTGATTTAAAACAAACTGAACAAATTCATAAAAAGAGCTAATCAAAACTGTTTTAGAGTTCATTTATTGTCACCAATTCCCTTCATATTCTATACAGTTCCATGCCGATTTAGTCGTCTGCAGTCATTTACACCGACTTGAAAAAATTGCATCACCTAAAAACATTTACGTATATTTTCTGAAGATTGGTGAGCTATATAACGGCAATGTGAAAAATAATTTATACAAATATAAAATGGGATGTAAATTTTATCAATATTTGGTGTGTTCTTTGACACAGGTATACAAGCAGTTACACGAAAGTGTGAGGCATACTGTCATACAATTTTTCATGGCTTCGTGTGGGATGTGTGCTAGGCCAAACCATTTATTTAATTTATTTTGCCGAATCTTTTGATGATTATTTAGCTGTGAGGATTGCAGATTTTTCTTCCCATCATGTCTCATACATGCTTAATTGGGAAAGGATCTGGGGGACATATGGGCCAGGGAAGGATGTAAACCTTTTGAAGGAAGACTCGTGAGATGTTCGTTGTATGTGGTCGAGAATTATCTTGTTGGAAAATGCCATTATTAGTCTGCTCAATAAATTGTAACACAACAGGTTGCAACACATGTGCAATGTATAGCTGAGTAGTCAATTTTCCTTGAGCAAAGACTAAAAGGGTCCTACTTCCATAGCTGATGCCACCCTACACCATGAAGTCAGGGGTTCTTGCTGTAGGCCTTTCCACCCTACAATCCTGATGAAATATTTCTTGGGCCCTACCTCTAACATGTATCCTACCGTCATGAACCTCCAAACTGAATCTGGGTTTATAATAGAAATGACAAAATATTATTCTTGAGCCCAAAGATGCCTCTATTCACATCATCTGAGCTTGTCGCTTCTGTGTATGGCAGAGAATGGAATTCTTGATATAGGCCGGCTACTACGGAGTTCTGCTTCGATAAGACGTTTATTAATTATTTCAGAAAATTCATTCTGCTGTAGAGCTACTTTAATCATTGGCACAATTGTCCTGTCTGGTACAACCAACCTTCGATTATTTTTTCCTCTCTCTATGTTATTACTCTAGGGCTGCCTGAGCTAGGTATTCTCAAGCCTTTCTCTTCCTCTGACGACTGCGACTAAATCCTTACAAAAGTACTTCGATTGCAGCTTATGTGAAAAAAATAGTAAGAAACTGAAACTGTACTTGTATCAGATTGATAATTTAAAAGAAGGGCATCTTCTGATCTCTTAATTAAAAGTTGTCGATGGCTTGCGCCATCTGTCAGATTCATTGATTTCTAATTATTCAAGAATTCTTGATGACGTGAGTTCAACGATCAGGGGATTTCTTTCTATTCACCCAGTACAATTTCACATATGCGATAATTTTCATATAGAGAGAGAGAGAGTTTGGCGTTCTCACGCCCTTACGGCCTTAAATACCCACTCCTTGATTTTTCAGGAAGCCTCAAAGAGCAGATTTTTTATTCGTTTAGGTACAGCTTGCACCACGCTGATGAGGGCCAACAGCCTGAAATGCGTACGTGGTTAGCTTTACCTGATTATTCAAGAAAAGGTATTTGGTCAATTATTGAAATATTAAAAATTAATGGATAGTTGATATTCATTCTGACCGAGATAGCACGAGCCATCGGAAACATTTATTTGCACGATAAGAAGATGACTTTCTCTTGATGTTTTATTGTTTTTATATACTACATCTATTTGTTTTTTAGTTTGTTTTATTAGAAAAAGAAAATTTCGAATTTAATAGGTATATTTCTTATATATAGATGGCGCGTTATTGCCTTTTATGAATAATAAATGGTTTTAATATTATACTAATTTTCAAAAAATAAATTTTATTTCTTATTCTTATATACTGATTAATGCTTGATCAGATAAACACCTGTTCGAAAGTTTACAATTTATTAATGAATTTTCAATAGAATTTATCCATTCAAGTCGGGCAGTTGGCGTTTCTTGCGCTCCAGGGGCCCGGGGGTTATCCTTATTTCTCTCTATCCATTCAATTTTCCCTTTAAGGCATATACCCACTTCCAGTGGAAATGTTGCTTTGAAGTGGTAGTTATATACAGTATATAATTACAAAATAATTTAATCCTGAGTAAACGAGGAAGAAATAAACACGTAATTACCGCTAGGTTAAAAACTATATAAATACAAGGTAATTATTCATATAATCAATTTAAATATACGATACCCAATGGGAGAACGTATGGTACCTTAGATTATAACCCTTTTCTCTCCTACTCTTCTTTATTATGACCTCTCAATCCTAAAAATATGGCTAAGAGAAGGAAAATGGATCTGTCTTGGTAATTAAGACTATCTACAAGTCAGTGCCAAATATCACCTGAAAGTTTTCTTTTAATGAAACTTTGTTTAAGTCATGTTAAAAGATTTTTTTTGTTGTTGTTGTTTTACCACCGCTTATCCAGTACAGCTACTTTGGTGAAGTTTACCTGATTACGATTCTACCAATAAGTATGATTAGAACATATATAGGGTTGAAATATAACTGTAAATTGTGTTACATGGTCGTTTTTGAAGATTTTAAGGCAAATATAACCGGTGCATTCAATCTATTTAAACATACACTATCCGAACCAGTTCGCCGTGAGTGGTACCATATTGTCTCTACTTCTCGCAACCCAATCAGATAGTGAAATCAGAACGATAGGCTTGACGTTTCACACGGCAATTTCACCACTCTGTCGTTTTCAGACCGACGATGATGCCTCCCTGGAACTCTGTCAACTGGAAATAATGTCACCCGCTGCGATCTATCCTCGCATTATTATTACTCTCTACACTTATAACGTAATTATGTTCTGTTTTTTCAAAAGATCTTCCGAAATGAGTCGTTTCAAAAACCAGTACCAGACCTCTGCTGTGCTTCCCCCATGTGTTAATCATACCAATTCGTAACAAACAAGAATCATTTCCAAATTTGACATTATCCGTGCATACAGATGGTGTTCCATTTTTAAATGAACGATTTTGGTTCTTTAGTAAAAATAATTTACAAATCTTTGTGAAATTAATTGTTTACTATGTGTAAGCTTTGACATTTAGCAACAGCCCTGCATCGATGTTTCCAAGAAATAGGGTTTCGTCTAGGAAATATTTGATCAACACTATCCCAACAGTCATTTACGACTTTCTAGATACCAGCTAGCGTCTTCGGTTTTCTTGATCTAAGGGCAGCTTTCAGCAAGCCAAAAACACAAAATTCCATAGGGGTCAAGTATGGGAATTTGGCAGGAATGTGCTTAAAAGTGATGTACGAAATGTCGGTTTCATCTTTTTTTTTCGTCCAGTTATTGACGTGTTGAACGTGAGGAATGACTCGGAGCTTTATACTGGTGCAGCCACACGGATCCTGAGTCACTTGGATAAAAAATGAAACTTTAATGTCGAATAATGGATCTAAGCCAAGACTTTGGTAGATTTACGAATTTATCTTGACATTTGGGTATCTTCTTTATAGGATGAAACTTGTGACGATCAGAAGCTAGTTGGGAATTTTTCTCGCATTGCTTTATCCAATTCTGAAAGATGTTTATTAGAGAGTTCGCGTAGTAAATGGCACGGTGTTGGTTTTTATCATTGAGGTAAACCCATGCCTCGTCCAGTATAACAACATTCTTCCAATTTTCATCTGTCAGGTACTTTTCATTAATGGCCCTGCTGCAAGTCTTGCGCTCCTCGATAACGTGCGGCTTGAGAACATGAACTTTAGCCTTTTTACGTATTTAAAGCCGATTTTTTTTCTGGATAATATGATGAACGGTAGAAAGTGGTATGTTAGTTATAACAATCTTTCCTTTACGTTTTTTTTTAGGTTGGAGTTAAAAGTTTCATCAAGGCACCTTTTTTTTTCAGAGAAACATTTTCCCTTAAACTCATAGATATCAAAATTTCTATTTTCCCTCATTAAATGAATGATTGTGCAGTTAGTAATAGTAATATGATTTTCTTTAAAATTTTACTAATTTAGTATTTCACCTCGGAAGTCTCTGAAATATTTTTACAAAATAAATTATAGTTTTAGGCATATCAATTATTTTAAATATAAATTAATGCTTGTTATTTCGAATAAATAAACATCACTCTGGAATCGCGCTTATTTTGGGTGCGTAAATTTTATTTTCCGAATTGTGTGTCAATTAAAGGAACTACATTTTATATTTAAAATGAAATAGATGAGAGCTTGAAGTCAATATATAGCTTAATTTATAATTATGAATACATATGACGCTTATATACTCTGTAATCAAAATCGTATATATTTGTATCTTCTTCCTTTTTATCTCCACTCAATCATATTAGGGTATCAAGCTTGTAGAGCTTGAGACCTTTTTGATGGTGTCTGCTGGGGATGAGTAGATCTCATTAATGGTTGAGTCAATACAGTCAATAATTTTTTTTTGGGGGTTGCGGGTTGAGAATTGCACTTAGTACATAGTTGGAAAACCTTGCAACCATTCTGGGAAGTCATTGTCCGTAGATGACCAGATTTAAGTCTGGAAATCAAAGACTATTGTTCTCTTGATATATTTATATTATATATTTAAACTCAACATATATGTATGTTATAAAGATATATAATTTCAAGAGTTACAAATATTTAAACCTTTAAGCACAAACTATTTAAGCAGAAAGAACTCTACAATATGGTTCTGTTGGTTAGTAAATAAAGAAGGACGTTACTGTTATGATATTTATCTTAACTGATCATCCATACCTTTTAATATATTATAAATACTAATGTCAAGTCTATACACTATACATACAATTTTTCTAAATGATGTTTTTAATAGGTTTATTTTTTTAGATACATTCGAAATAAGAGGCGATTTAAGTGTTAACTTTATTGATTTGGTTTCGACGCTATATTTTAAAACTTACCTTCGCCAAGAATTATTTGGAATTCTCAGTTATAGCGCCAACACATTCAAATATAAGAGTGGAGCAGTCTAGTCTAAAGGTCGGCAAATTTTTGAGTCGGAAGAGTAAAAAATTAAAATTTACAAATTTTCTAAGTTTTTAAAGAGCCACAACATTTTTTCTTGCCAACAATACATAGTACTCACATAAATAATATTTGCATTTGGAACTATATAAAGAGCCGCAGTTTCACATCCAAAGAGTCGCATTTGGCTCGCGAGCCGCAGTTTTCCTACCTCTGAATTAGTCGATTGAACTGAAAAAAAAAAAAAACGCAGAGTGGGTTCACAAATGATAAGCCAGGCTTTTCAATTATTTAAATTGCAGTAGTGGACAATCATAACTCTAGCGTGGAAGCAACTTCATATATTTCATAAATGCTACAAAATACCACACAATTAGATTTTGTTACAGCAGCCTGAAATTTGACTTACCTGAGTGTTCTCTTCCTTAGCCATGGTAAACACTTTTCTTCGGTAGACACATTAAAGCTGTACTATGACATGAAACAGTTACGCTCTCTCACATCCAATATATTTATACGATTCTATATTCAAATTTGCAATATGTTCCACAGTCTTCCTTCTCTCAAGTCAGAACATAATTGCTTCCTTACAAAGCGCCAACATTAAAATGTTGTCGTATGGTGATACGACAGTGGCTCCCCTGGTGTCGCAGTCGTCAGCCATTCGTACTGAGAGAGAAGATTAAAATATATATATATAAATATATGTTCAGCAACATATGCATTCATTAAGAATGTTCCAATTTTTAACTTTTCATTTTTATTTTTAGAGGGATAATCTTGATTAACTTAGCTTTCAAGATGTGTAGACCTAAAATGTTTGAGCGCTTTCGGTAAACAATCGTCTGTATGTCTTGTATATACACTGAGAGGTATGCCAAAGTAAAGGAACAAATGGTTTTTATTGATTTGAAAAAAATTGAGAAAGATTATTATTTTTTCAAATATGTATTCTGCCAATCTTCATATAATGATTTGCATAAGCAATCATAATAAAATATACATAGCGCGTGTGTGTATGTGACTAATATTACATCTTGGACTAATAATGCGCATATATATTAAGATATCCATATAATAGCCCAAATTGAAATAAGTATTCTCTAACAATTTTATTACTATTATATGCATAGCGTTTATATACATAGTACAAATAAAATTAGCATATTTTACAATATTTTTAATATGAGTGCAAATTTTATTTAATAATCTTTCTGTAGATTGAATTTAAAAAAACTTAATTTTATCCTTTATTACTCAACCTTTGCACACACCAGTGTAGTGTAAAAAGTTGCGAGAATAAAAAATCACTTGAATTAAGCATGTCTCTATTTTTGGTGTGTTAATGGTGCATTCCAACATCCCTCGTAGTACAGATGATAGGAGATAAAACTAAACGCCACCTATTCACCGTCTCCGCAAACTAGCAGACTCGACCCGAGTGACAAAGCCATAATACCAGCTTTGGAAATTTGAAAAGCTCCCAGCCGGATATCATGGTTTCAACCCCAAGGAGAATCCTCTGTAAGACCTGTGTGTCTTAATAAAGGCTTTTATGTGTGTGTGTGTGTGTGTGTGATATCATGGTTTCGAGCTAATGGCCCTCGTAATTCCAGGGTGGGCCATTAGCCCTAAACCATGACCTGTAGGTGGGCGATGTGAATTTTCCTAAATTCATGTGTGACTGTCACCGACCCGAGGCCACCACTTTGCGGCGACAGTCAATAGATGGCGTCTTGTTTTGACGAGAGAAGGGACATTTATATTCATAGATAAACATTCTCCCCGATTTTTTTTTTCATATATATGTTTAAAAAAAAAGAATTTCCTGACCACGCTCACATGAGTTTTTTGGATGGCAGAGTGCCATCTAGTGGAACAGAAATCAACTAAAGCGTGGTGCAGGCTGTATCTCTACGACCAAATATATTTTGGTCCCGGAGGCTTATTGAGAAATTTAGAAATTAGTATTTGAGAGAGAGAGAGAGAGAGAGAGAGAGAGAGAGAGAGAGAGAGAGAGAGAGAGAGAGAGAGAGAGAGAGAGAGAGAGACCAAACTTGCGTAAACGCGTTCCTGGTTGGCTTTTCTTGATGAATCAATAAAAATGGGCTGGCCAAATATAAATATTTTTATTTTAATATAACGTACTCTACACATATACTAATACAATACTCCAGATTGAGAACTGCAGTTATAACAGAGAGGACAGCCTGAAAAACAAATGGATAGAGTATAAGCTTATAATGATTTATTGAAACGATACGAAAAGGGTACAGAATTGTCACAATTTTAAAAGCCATATTTGATCATTCCCGCGGGCCAAGCCTGTGTCTATCAGTCAACGGAAGAAAGGCGATAGGCCTATTTCCTCCTGGAACACTAATTAATGTGAGAATGACGTCACCTATATTTGTTTTTGTCTGGAGAACCTGATGTTTAAACTGTTTATCCTAAAGTCGGGTCGTGTAGAACCTCTTTAGTGATTTACACGACGATGCATATTTTTACATACTTTAGGAGTATTATATATCTACTTATAACAAACTAATAATATTGTCGCAGAGATAAATATAGCAATGACAAATTTGAAGAAAAAAAATATTATAAGAGGTATTTACTTTTTAGTTCTTCAATAAAATTATATACGAGAGATATATATAGGGGGAGAGAGTCAAACATATAACAACATATCCCAAGATAAAATAATAATAATAACAAGAGTCTTTAGCCACCGAGGCGTCTCGTTTTTCTTATCTGCCGATAAGATTCCGAGAACCCCTCGCTCCTCCTAACGGAGTCCAGCGATGATTGACAGGTGTCCCATGGAGCTTCCTGTGGCCGGGGGTTGTAGAGCTACTTGACAATATTGTAACGTAGGCAAATGATAGAAGACAAGCTTGAGGATGATCAAACAATTTATTTTGATCAAAGCAAATCAACCTTATTTACATAGAAAAGAAGCAAGGATAGATATATTTGAAGAATAACATATTAATAATCTTTAAATTAAAAAAATATATATAATATATTCAGTTATAAAGCTCTTTCTCTATGGGAGCTGTGACCCACAGCATGAAAATTTGATTGTTACTGTGACATGGATATATCTTGGGTATTTCGGTGAAGATTTCCCTTAGCGTCTTTAAAATGATCCATGGTAGTTTTATGTTCTTTTTATCGCGGCGAGAGAAACGGCTTTGTGGTCATGGCGTCTTTAGGGACATCGTCTTCTAGGAAGAATGTCTTGACTTTGAAATGCCGGTGGTATCCTGAAGTAATTTAGGGGAAAAGTAGTTCAGGGCACCCACGTTGTCTGTTCGGCAATCATCAGTTTCCAGAATATCCACCAAAATGTCGCTAAGAACATTGAGGAAATGCACATTACAATTCATATATAATTTTTAAAAATCAAGGATATAAACAACAGATAGGTAACTCAGGTTCTTAGAGCGTATCCTTAGATAGTCACAACTACCCGGAAATAAAATTTCCGCGTATCACTATCATTTCTGTGGTTAAAATAAAATATATTCTGTGATACAATATTCAAGATAATTTTTCATTGAAAAATAAAATTCTCTCTCAAAACAATGACAATATATACCGGCGCGGCTCGTAACCATATATACCTATCCCCCGATTTACACGGTACTTGTTTTACACGTTTTCGCTTTTACACGGTTTTCCAAATAAGTTTTTTTTTTTTTTGTTTTTATCGCACTATACTAAATGCTACTGTGATTGAACACATGCTCTGTGTACACATCTCACGAGGAATCCCGAGCTTATGTGCTGACTACATATTTTAACCTGTCAATGCATTTTATTCTTATTTCTGTGTACACCTATCCCCCGATTTACACGTTTTTCTCAGGAACGTATCTACCGTGCAAATCGGGGGATAGGTGTATATAGAACATATTAATATTATTCCAATTTACTCTCTATATACCTTAAATAGATTTTCAGTTTTATATTTTGAGTTTAATTTGAATCAATACCTATAATTTCTTAAAAGAAAAATAAATTTTATAAGTGGCACGTTAAAAAAATCTGAGAAATTCAACTGTCATAACAATTGAGTTATGTTAAAAAATGCTAAAAGAGTCATTTTTATATGAATCGCTTTTATTTAACTTAAATAAAAATGAGGATATTGGAGGGCAAAAGACGTGATATATTGGGAGAGAATGGATAAAATATTTATGTTAAATATTATATCGTGAACATCCCGTTTTCCTATTAATTTAAAATCGGTAAATTGAAAAATAAAATCTATTTGTGAAATATACAGTATTTTACGTACTTTATGTTTAGCTTTATTATGATAAAACTTTAATAAGGCTCAGAACTGGCTGTCGTTCTACACCGAGGCAGTGTATCCAGGCTGGACGTGTATAGTGTGGAGAGGAACGTTTCCCAAGAGTGACATCCACGGCACCAAGGACCCTTCTGACGGGGAAGTTCAATGCAAGTCCCACTCATTATATTCCTTCTGTTAAGTGAGACATATAATAAGCGCTAACTTTAGCTGCATCCCTTCGAACTCACGTGCGTATCTTTGTGGCATCCTGATTAGACAAATAACACGAAGAGCGTCTAGGTACGACGTAACAACATTTCCAGACAACACACATAAATCTGAAATTTTTAGAATCTCAATACAGCTAACAATAAAAGTTGACAAATTCAGATTTCTGGGTCGTCCGGCTGGTCGGTAAAGAACTATTTTTTTTTTCTATATTTCCTTTCAAATTTTTGATAAATTATTTATATATAATTTCTGACCATGTAAATTCTGGTAATAATGCAAGTGAACTAAGTTTCTGATTTTTAGGTGGCCGCGAGGGTCGGGAATAGACAAGTGAAGAGAATTTCCTTTCAAACGAACAAACATAGGCACAGCCGTTTCTATGGCGTAATGAGCGGCTAGAGTTCATAAAATGTCGCTGGGGTGATTGGGACTGGAATAATTTATATATTTCCTTTCAAATTTTATGATCAATATACTTCCAGACCCTCCACATAGAATTCTGAGATTTTAACACTCGCTCTATTTTACTAACAATGCAAATCAACGAAATTTAAGTCTTCTGGGTTGCCGGCGATGGACTAATTTCATCATTTATTTTCAAATGCCACGATAAATTTCAATATACTTCCAGACCACCCATAACACACGTAGAAGTCAAATATTTTGTGCACTCACTAAATCAAGCTAACAACGCAATAATTCGGGAGTGTATGAACTATATCAACAACAACAACAACAAAAAGCCTTTATTTAGGGTCACTGACCCTATGAGGATTCACCAGAGATATGCATAAGAACAAAGCAGTGAGACAAAGGGATGAACTATATCTATAAATAATTATTTATAGATCTAGTAGTTATATTATCGTTATATATTAATCTAGAGCTTGTCCTTATTTTTGAGTTGAAAGCAAAACAGATTGCATTATAAAATGAACATATTTAATTAAAAATTCAATAATTTGTTATTTAAATTAATATTTATGATTCTTAAAGAGCAAAATTTAATTAATAACAAATAAAATAAAGCTTTTGGCTCCACATATCAACTCTTCTTGTCAAAAATAAAGCGCTAGCTAATGTAATGATGTTTACTTAAAATGCTTATGTAACATTTTCTGCATTATTACTGCATATACCAATTTATAGAAAAAATGGTTATCCTGCAAGAACTATGGGTGATAGAAAACTTCTGATTTCATCTTTGAATTCAGCATGAAAAGTTACATTAGAATCAACATTAGGTTTTCTTCGGCAAAAAAAAAAAAGTTTTTTTGTAGACCCCCCTGTGGTAAAGATATTCTCAGAAATATATAATAATTTATAATAATCAAAATTTAAAAAAAGCCAAATTAAACATTTGAAAATAGAATGAATAATTTGTACATTTAGAATTCAGGAGACTAAATACTAAATCGATTCAGTAATTAACTAATAGAAAGTTTCAAAATCTTTTATTTTAAAATGCAGTAAGAAGCAGAAATATTGTCATGTGGAAAATAAGGAAAAACAGATATCAGATTGATGGAAACTGCTCTTACAGTAAATGCACCGCATTGTGTGTTCCAGATACCCGTTTTGTTGTTTACACTCACTGGTGGGGTTCTACTTTTTCAAGAATCGGGGTCATTGGACAAGTATTTCTATCAGAAAAAAATTTGCCCAATGCGTGATCCGATCCCGGGACTTGGCTGTCGACGGTTTACAGCACTCGTCCACCGACATCTGGGATCAAAAGACTAGACTTAGGAGTTGGTCGACGATGAGATTGCGGAGCTGGTGATATGGATGGCTGTGCTCGAGTAAACTTCCTTTTTTGTGTCTGGATGCTATATTTATGGCGAACTAAATAACTTAGTCCCTATTTCTGCTCCGCACTTATGGAATTGAAGACTTGAGGCGATGGCGTCGACCTTTCATATTAAATCTTACTTTTCCTTATTACTAATAATTGTATATAGTTGCGGAACTACTGGTTTCCTGTACTGCTCTTTTCCTGTTATTGCACCTTGTACGGAGAATCTGTATAAGACTAATGTCTTTATAAAGGCTTTGTGTGTGTGTGTGTGACTAGACTTAGGAGACCCATAAGCAGGAACCCTCCTTCTTAAATCGAAACCTAGAGCCCTCTGGTTTTCAGGAGGGTAAATCTAATCATCATATTGCAACCATACCAGGGGAAATGGGAATTCAGTTTAGCTTAGCAGACAGTACCTTGCCAATCTTTTTAAGAAGCTTTACCCGTCTGAAAGCCTCACGGCCGTTTTCTTCCTGCACCCATCTTGCTTTCCATAGGCCTTCTATTTGCACCAGTATACGCTCATAGGCTTATTTTCTTGGAACTGAGGTTACCACATCCCTTCTTGAATAGCCTTCCTCTTTTTCCAGTTTGTTAGCCAATTTATTGCACTCTATCAGAGAGTGTCCTTTGAACTAATACAATTCGGGGGGTCTAACGTCCTTCGACAAAAATAAAAAAATTAAAACGTATTATGTTTGAGTTGTTGATATAATCTCCAGATCGCGTGAAGCGAAACCTTCCAAGATATCTGCCGCCATCTACCGACAAAAATATCAACTAAAAAAAAAAGAATATTATTATTTTATATATTTCTTAAGAAAAAGTGATAAAATAACATTCTTCTGATAAATCGAGAAAATAACTTATATTTCAGAAATTTATTTACAAAAGCTACACACAGAAATTTCATATTTCGAAGAGATTGAAGGAATTTGACGATTACCGCAGAAAGCTGCGGAGGTTAGGAGACAAGGAAGTCAATAATATACTAGAAACAGAAAGTGTGTTACACAAAGAAGAACTTGATGGAATATCGTGAAACTTGGCCTGAATGTACAAGCTATTACATCGACCAAATCATTAAAATGAAAATAAATGATATTTAACTTTATTTAGACTCTCCATGTGCAAAGTCAAAAGCCATTTTTCCAACTATTTTTTGCATATAACACTTTCAATTTCTACTTATGTATTTGTAAGATATTTGACGCATCATAAAAACAAATGTTTAATGTTTTTTTCAGTGAATGATTAATAAATACTAGATTATCACACTGATTAAAAAATTAATCTTGCACTAATTTGAAATTTATTGGCTCTACTGCTGTTTCATATGTACTCGCTGACAATTATTATTATAATAAATAAAGAAACTCTGCAAATATTTTAAATTTTATTTGAATCTCAATTATAATATTATTTGCATCAATATTTCAAGTACAAATTATTATTGTATATATTTTGAGTTAATATTTGTAACAAGTGTTATATTATTGATTAATAAACATTATTTGTCTTTTTTAATTGTGAAAAACTCCTCGTCATTACTACTGTTAGAAGAAGCCGAAGACTCCAAGGACTTGAACCTCTAGAACACTCTGCTATAGTAATACAGGAGACAGAGACCCTAAAGGATGAGCACCACTTTCGACCCTTCAGAAGCCCTTCTATTTTCACGGGAATACCTAATCATAACCGGGAGAAATGATTAAAGAATTTTAATCGCGTTGCTCGTTACAACTGCTGGGACAATTCAATGTGGCTGTCAAATGTATATTTTTCCTCTAGGGAACAGCGCAAGTATTGTTTGAGAACGTAGAAGAACAAATAACTTCCTGGGACATCACTTTGTCCAAAAGAAGCAGCTTTTGGAAAAACTCAAAATTTATGCAAGGAAAAGGGAGAGTCGAGCGATGCTTTATAAACAAGATATTTTCTATTTGTTTAAAGAAGTAGATACTAATATGAGTGAAAATAAAATAGATTTGGTAAAAGGACATCAGAGGAAATTTAACGATTAATCATTTCTTGAACATATTGCTATCACAGATGAATTTATAAAATTCTGCTGAAAATTTGTAAAAGCACGAAATTATTATATAGAGAGGCTACTAAATGTTGCTGTCATAATTTTTGCAAAGTCTTAATCAATGGAATACTTAATCAGACATATCGTTCGTGAAGAGGTTCACCGCGTACTAAATCTCGAGCCAGCGACTCCAGAGCCATCCTCTTTGAACAAATATTATCCGAAAAGAGATTGAAAAAGTTCCTTTCCTATGATATTCAAATGAATCTGCTCCAGGAATCCAGGCTATTTGGAAAAGGTTATCATTTGATAAGTGATAACTTTTTCACCAGCATCAACCTAGCCAAGGACTTACTGGACAGTCATACTTGATTGACTGGAACTATAAGAACTAATAGGAAGGGACTTCCTAAAACCTTAAAAAGAGAAAAATTAGGTGTTGATGAATCCCTTTATATGGTGAATAATAATCTACTGGCCCTGGCTTACAAAGAAAAGAGAGCAAACCTCCAGTTTCTCTCAACATTCTGTGATGCCTCTTCTGGTAAAAAAAAAGGTGTCAGACGAAAGAGACTACCCACAGATGAAAATATGCTATGATAGCTACATGGGAGGGGGTAGATATCAATTATAAAATGCTGTTACATATATGGATGAAAGAAAAGGAAAAAAATTTAATAGAAGAGTGATCCTCAACATCTTCTAAAGGGCTCTCCTAAACTCCTTCATCCTATATGAACAGCATACGAAAGACAATCCCAAGCTTTCTAGAAGGTTTTTAACTATTCATTAATAAATGATTTAGTTAAAAATCACTTGAAACCTCCAGTAATACCTTCGACAAGCCAGGAAGTACTCGAAAATAATCCAGAAAAGAGAGAGAGTAGATGTGTGGAGTGCACAAAAGAAGGCCTGAAGCGGAGGTCTAGAACCATATGTTCAAAGTTCAAAAGAGGCTTGCATTCAGTCTGTGCTTTGAAGCACAAGTGTTAACTTTGTAATTAGCCTCGTATATATCTAAAATTCCTTTCTATATTTATAAAAATATTTTTACAAATTCAAGTCAATTATTCAATTAATCATAATTAACCACCAATTAAAAAAATAATTATTCACTTCAGTATAAAAAAATCAGTGTTGTGTTGAGAAATGAGTCTGGATTATATTGCACTTTACAGAACATACTTCTATCTATATCATATTTATTTATTTATAACATTTTTAACTTAACAACTACTTGATCATCAGTTTAGGCTTAATTAATGTAATTCTGATAGTGATATTTTTGGCATTCGGGCCCGGGAGCATGAAGGGTTAAATAAACCTTTCATTCCACCATTAAACATTCATTCGGGCATCACAGCTTTGAAAATTTAAATAACAGAAATTCAATTGTCATTTCCAACTCCTATAAAATACCTAAAACCGTAATCATGGGATCCACTGCCTATCAGTCTAAAATTCTTGATTTATTCCAAGGTGAATCAACCTTCATTCTCATAACTGAACAGGACAGTTCTGTAATACTTAATGGATTCAAAACATTTCTCAATATACTGGAGAGGTCAGGCCATATCACTCCGGAAGATCAAAAAGTTTTCATTTCAAATATGTCAGTTAATGCTCATACATATGGATTACCAAAGGTACACAAACCCTCTATTTCTTTGCGTCCAATCATAGCGTACCACCTTTCACCTGCAGCTCTTTTAGCTAGATTCCTGACCAAGTTTTACTATCCGTTATTAAGAGTCCACAGTAATAGTTTCTCTATCTCCAGTACCTCAATCTTTATATAGGAAATATCTGAACTACAACCAGAGAAAGGCTTCACCATGTGTTCATATAATGTTACATCTTTATAATCTCAGTTTACACCATGCTCTCATAAGAGATAGGATACATGGTTTATTAACTACCCTTAATATAGACCCGGATACTATTTATAGAATTGCTACTCATACAGAAATCTGTTTAAAATTGAATACCTTCACATTCAGTTTTCAACATTATAGGCAAATAAAATGTTCCCAATAGGTAGCCCACTTTGAACAATAGTTTCAGAAATAGTAATGTATAACCTAGATACCTATATTAACTTACAACCCATGTGTCGTCGTTACATTGACGATGTCTTTTGCATATGTAAGAAAAGCCATGGGGAAAGAATACTAACCAGCTTAAACAATTATCATTCTGACCTAACTGGGACCATCGAAAAGGAATACAAACAGGCAATTCCGTTTTTGAACATACTAATAATACAGATCCCTAATGCTTATCACACTACAGTGGCAAATTATCCAGATTATACTCATTTTAATTCCAACTGTCCATTTACCCACAAGATAATATAGTTAATACTTTAACCTAACAAATTAAAACCCATTGCTCCCTCCCTATCTTTAAAACAACAGAAAAAAAAAGACAATCAGCCACTTAACCGCTACTTGATACCCATTAAATTTCATCAACCAACACACTTATACTCCCAGGCAGCCTCCAATCCCTAAAGTTTACAGATCGAAATGTATTATCCCCCTTTCACCTCAAACAGTTAGCATATCAAGATCCTTTAAGACGTATGGAATTAAAACCTTTTTTAGCAATAGTCACAACCTAACCATCCACCTTTGACATCCAATAACCAAACCCAGTACAACTTTTATCTCATTTAACAAGTCCTGCATGGTCTACTCGGTCTCATACGCGCAATGTGATGCTACGTACGTAGGAGAGACGGGTGGATAGATTCGTAGGAATCCGAATATCTGAACACTGCAGAAATGTTAAAAACAGAGATTCCTAGTCATTAATATTTTAGTATACTTTTTCAACTGGACATTCTATCTCCATTATCTTTCCTACATATGCAAAAGACATCGTCAATGTAACAACGCCACATCCTTATATCTATTGGGTGTTGTAGGTTAATTCAGGTATCTAAATTAGACATTACTATTTCTGCAACCATTGTTGAAAGTAGGCTACCCATTGGGGCATTGGATTCGCCTATAATGTTGAGAACTGATGGTAAAGGTATTCATTTTTAAACAGATTTATGTAAGTGTAGAAATCCATATAAATAATATTCGGGTCTATATCAAGGGTGGTTAAGAAACCATTTTAATAATCCGAAACCTCACTATGCTTATATACCAATCCTGCACCAAAGATTGGTGTTGGGAGCAATAGAAAGATGAGAATTGCCAGACATATCTATAACCAATTTTTGTTCTGATCCCGGCCATTCATTTTTAATTTATTGTTTCTTTTGCACTTGTTTCCTTCCTTCTATAGTTATATTAATTGATATACTTGTACTATATACTTTGTATAGTAGGTTTAGTAATATCGCTTAGACAAAAACGCAACTTTTAGAATTATTCAGAAAATTTTAATGAAAGTTTATATTATAATAAATTGTTGCCACTAGTGTTATTTTGTACCCGTAGAAGGGCATCTTGCCTTAAAGTTTGCACGATTGTCCTCGGATAAAATAAGCTGTTCTTTCTGACTTGTATTTCTTTATAGCGAATAGTAAGATTAATGTTGTCCCAGCCGAATAGGCTTTTTTCTCTTTGAACCAGACCCTACTAAATTCAAGCTTCCTTTAGTGATGAAGGGCATTCGTTTTTCATATACAAATAGATTCATACATTGAAGCCCTCCGTGAAAACCTGTATAAAAACAAGGATAACATTGGTATTTTCTGAAGATGTCTTCTAATCAGATGTTGATTTAGTTCAATTGAAGCCCTTTCGGATTTTTCAAATCTATATGTTCAGAAAACTTGTGGTTCTTGAATGATTTTCAGTATATAAATTAGAGAGACATACCTGGATCCCCGCAGAAGTCTACGATCAAGTTATGAAAGCTAACTGTAGACAAAGAAGGAACTTTTAAATATTGCTCAAGTTTGAGATAATGTTCTAAACTATAGTGAAAAATCCTGCATATTCTTCTATTGAATATGATTCAAAATTAAAAAGGTATATAAAAAAGGCAGTAGTCGACTAAACCAAAGAGTGAATTGATCAAATGTTGCCTTGATTTGTATCACACAACCAGGTGTTAAATAAAAAATGTGGATCTTCAAAAAATAACGCTTTAATTCTTTTTGTTCCGGATCAAGATTAGGCTTTTCTAGAACGTAGGCAAGTCAGGGAGAGTTCACCTTATTGGAAATATTTTGTGTTGTAAACTTCCCTGTGGAGAGAGGGATCAAAGGTCACAACAATTCAAGGACGTAGCGAAGGATGAAATGTATAATTAAAAAATCATTCTCACCCACAGTTCGTCCTTAATTTTCTTCCTATAGCAACAGCCAACAGATCTCTAATTTATGCATCTTAGATTTGGACCATATACGCCTTATACAGGATTCGTCGAGGTTTTGCAGAACAAACGAGAAAATAAAATGTTAAAAAAAATATGAGAAGAATAATAAAGTACATTTAATTATTTTCAATTTATAAACCTCATTAAAATAAACTACAACATTGAAAAAAATATTTTTTGGTCAACTTAGATAAGAAAGTAAAAAGTAGCAATTGTGTTAGCATCCAATTGTGAAATGAATATATGCTATCTCAAAGTGCAGTAAACCCCATCACGAGCTACACATCTGATAAAATTAAAAAGAAAATGACTAGCTCTGATTTAATCCTACCTCCAATGAGAGACCAACTCCAGGAGAAACCAAGATTATTCTTGTTTTTTTGTCACGGTGTTTTTTGGAGTTTATACTATACAACAAGTAGTGTTACACTTATTATTTATAAGCCTACCCGTTTACTTCCATCTATCTCCAAACTACACTTGAATAATACTTCCATGTAGCAATTAAAAATAATTTACAAAATAAATACCCAGGTGGAAATAGAAGGCAATACACCCAGAAAGATCTGGTGTGAAACCATGAAACTTGGCATTATATTTGGGCTATTATTACATAGACTGATTGATTTTAAATAGAAAGAGAATATAAATTTAACTATTTGAAAACTTTCTTTTAACTTGTTTTCATGTCTGTCTAACCAGAAATCTTTTAGTAATCTTTGAAGTCTGAAATTTTAAGCTTTCACTCAGTTAAACCAATAAAGTAGCAGTACAAATTTTAAGACTTTTGAGTGTTCAAGGTGGCCGGGAATAAACAATTTTCTATATTTCCATTTAAATCTTATGTATAAAATAAAAGGATTTAAAAGCTCGAATGTTTATTTTATACATAAAACAAACTTCTACTGTCTTTACTGCGATGAAAAAATATATTGGGAGGGCTTGGCTCATCAGTGGTGAACCCTCCCAGCGGTTTCGCCAATTTAATCCACCAGACTGCTTCTCAGAGCTCTAATACTGTATTGGATCATTCTGCTTTTATATGTTACACTGAAGGATGTAATCTTAGAAATGGTTTTCAAGTAAACTATGGACATAAGCTTATAGGACAGTAGCATTATATTTAAATATTTATTATATTTACAATTATATTCTCACAATGAGTATCTTTTTTATTTAAAAATGCTAGCTTTCGAGCGTTATTCGCTCTTCAACGGGCTTACAAAAATATCGACTTAATCCCACTAGAAATATTCACAAAAACAAATTTTAGTAACCATCCCATAACTAAATCGGAAAAACAACTGGAACCTAAAATTCAAACCAATGCAATTTACTCAATTCAATGCCAAAACTGCAATGCTACCTACATAGGTGAGACAGGAAGATCGATACAAGTTAGACTAAACGAATATAACAGAAATATCATAACAAGACCAACGTTCTATGATCTATCAACATATTGCACAAACCGGTCACCAATTTAACATAACACAAACGAAATGCCACTACAAAGACATTAAGAGCAAATTTCAACGATTACTATTAGAATCTCTTGTTTCCAATTAATACAACCGCATAAACAGAAAAATAGATTTACCATCACAATACCGATATCTCAGAAGAAATCAATAGATTAATTTGATATGTTCTGGATGCCCTAAAAATTGAAATAGATATATTCCATAAATTATTTAAAATAGTTAAATTACAAACCAATTCAAAATTTTCAGCTATAAATATCCACGCGGCGCGCGTTCGTTTGTTTTTTTGTTTTTGTAAATATTTCTAGTGGGATTAAGTCGATATTTTTGTAAGCCCGTTGAAAAGCGAATAACGCTTGAAAGCTAGCATTTTTAAATGAAAAAGATACTCATTGTGAGAATATAATTGTAATTATAATACTTTTTCACAATTTCATCATGAATAGAAATTTAAATATTTGCTTCGAGCAATGCTCTTCAGCAAACTATAAAGACAAGGCCAGTTAGGCATAAATTAACACAAAGCTATAACGCGCCATCTATACATATAAAATAAAAGGATTTAAAAGCGCGAATGTTTCTTTTATACATAAAACAAACTTCTACTGTCCTTACTGCGATGAAAAAATATGTCCATAGTTTACTTGAAAACCATTTCTAAGATTTCATCCTTCAGTGTAGCATATAAAAACAGAATGATCCAATACAGTATTAGAGCTCTGAGAAGCGGTCTGGTGGATTAAATTGGCGAAACCGCTGGGAGGGTTCACCACTGATGAGCCAAGCCCTCCCAATATTTTTTCATCGCAGTAAGGAGAGTAGAAGTTTGTTTTATGTATAAAACAAACATTCGCGCTTTTAAATCCTTTTATTTTATATGTATAGATGGCGCGTTATAGCTTTGTGTTAAATCTTATGTGGTGCACGATGTAAATTCGCAAACCTGGTCGTTGCGATTTGTATTTTTCAGCGATGGTTCAAGACCTCAAACGAGTTAGAATTCCAAATATTCTCTCTCTCTTAGGTTCCTATATAAAAAAAAACAATCAAAGCGCAATAAGTATATTGATTTATCACTTATAATTCGGTAATATGCTTACAATATCATCATGCATTTATTTAAATTTAATATATTTATATATATTTGATTATCAACATTTATAAATATACAAGGTAGAATCAAAAAGTTCCCGACCTTTTTTTAAAATTAATTATTTATTCATAGTATAGAAATATAAACATATTTTTTTCAAAATAGGAGCCTTGGTTATCTACACATTTCTTCCAGCGTGTAAAACCTGTTTAAATGCTAGTTAAAAGTCAATTTTTCTAAGCTTGTTTAGTTCCACCGTCGCATATTGAATTACTTTTGATGACGATGAAAAGCGCCTCCCTTTTAACGTTATTTAAGTTTTGGAAAGAAGAAGAAATCACATGGGGCGATATCAGGAGAGTAAGGAGGATGCGGCAAGACATATACAGAGTGTTTGGCTAAATATTCTTGAACAATAATGGCTCTATGAGCAGGGGCATTATCATGTAGCAATTTCCACTGTTTTGATTTAAAGAGTTGGTTTCTTTTTCTCTTATCGCATCACGAAGGCCCACAAGTATTTCTTTGTATGCCTGTTTATTAATAGTTACCCCCTCTTTAATAAATTTAGAATAGACAAGTTCTCTTGATAATCGAAAACACTACAAGCATTACTTTTCCTTTGGACTTGTCAAGACGAACTTTCTTCTTTCTAGGAGAACTTGGTGTGTGCCATTGGAGTGATTGTTTTTTGGTTTGTGGATCAAAAAGAAAGCACCATGTTTCATCACCAGTTTTTATTGTTTTTAAAAAATCAGAATCATTATTTTTAGTTTCAATTAAATCTTTGCAAATTGATAATCTGGTTCCTCTTTGTTGATCTGTTATATTTCGTGAGACAAAATAACCAGTTTTTTCATGTTTAAATGTTCACCATTAATTTTTTGGCAACTACCATACGAAATTCCAAGTATTTATGACATTATCAATAGTAAATTTTCTATCAGTAACAATTAAACACGTATCTTTCCAATATTGCGATCCGTTGTTGACGTCAATGGCCGACCTGACCTTGAATCATCTGCGATGCTCTTAAGGCCAACTTTAAAACGTTTATACCAGAAATAAACTTGCGTTCGTGACAATTTTTCGTCTTCATAAGCCCCATTCATTAATGCTAATGTCTCTGTGAAAGACCTTTTTAATTTTACACAAAATTAATATTTGCCTTTTGCTCGAATGATGACTTTGCAGAAACCGACGCGAGCTAAATACTTTCAACAAAAATATACCTAAAATGAAAACTACGTTGTTAAATTAAATTATAGTTTGAGCTTTGTTCTTTATAGTAAAATTGATTTTACATTTTTAAAAAGTTGTTTTATATTTTATTTTTATAATTTCGGGAACTTTTTGATACTACCGTGTATATATAACTTAAACTTTAATAAGGCTCAGAAGTGTTTGTTTATCTAGATCCAGTCATTAAACAGGATAACGTTCTTGCTCTCAATATCTTATTATATATAAAAGTCAGTTGTCTGTCTGTTTCGCGATAAACTCAAAAACTGAACCAATTGGTACCAAATTTTGCATGTCGCTCTTTATAAACCTGAGGAAAATTTTCGGCTACATTTTGATTAGTATTTTCGGCTATTTTTTTTTTCATTTGAATAACTTTTTTTACGCGGAGTAAATACGAGGCGAAGTAACAACATCAGGCCAATTAAGCGACCAATGAGCGTTCTGCATTTTTTTTTTTCAAGTTGCTTGCGTACTTTTTTGAAATATCTTTTTATACGAGTGTTACTTTTTTTGCAAAAGTATTGAGTATTGAGAGAGAAATTTATATTACTAAGTTACGGTAAGTGCACACAATGCAATTTCAAAAAATAAAAATAATAATGAACTATACAAAATTAGCGTTGCTCTATGTAAATAATGGTTTTCGTATATTTTCTTAATTTTTGTTCTGGCTTTTGTTTTTTTATCTCTTCAAAAAAATCGTTTAAAATGCAGTCGAAGTCATTAGAAAACACATGTTTGCCTAATTTCCATGTGCTCTTTTATTTTTAACAGAAAAATATTTACATGCCAGTATTTTAGATTAATTTTTATAGACTTATTTTTTCTTATATTTAGTGATAAAATGGGCATCTCAGTCAAGATCCATCGCAGTCACTCATTTAACTCTGACAATTTCAGAGGTTAATGCGCTGGGGCGGGTACCTGGGGGTTGGGTGGAAAAACTGCCATCTATTTAAACTTTTTTGATTTTTAAACAACTAAATGGATTGCAAAAATAATTAAATCAAATACCTAAACACTAATATAATACAATTTTTGCCATCACACACATTTTTTGCCTGTAGTTTATGTGTTACTTCTGTATTGCTATTCTATGGCACTTCTATTTATTATGTACTCTCAGTATGAAGGAAATTGCACTCGGGAAAATTCTCGGGCGAAACCGGGTCATTCGTCTAGTACATTATACCATAAAAATCGATGCACCAAGAAGGAGTTGTCCGAGTTTTATGAAAATATTGATAATACAAAGAGATTTCGACCAATACCGTTTCTAAACCGCGCATCTGAACTGCGCATCCAGCACGAATATTCTAGGCTCAATATTAAGCGCGGCACGAGCTGATATTTAACCTGGCCGAAAAATACGTGATAATTATGAACATATGTCAGAGTTTAAAAGATGTCGTACCATTGGATTGTAAGAGGCTGTTTGGTCAAATCGATTCATCCCGAAATCTTTGTTCGAAGTGATGCGGCCATAAGACGATGGTGACGAGAGTGGGTCAACAACGGAAGAATGCAACGTCAGGACGGCAGCAGTCGACCTAGGGGCACAACAGAACGGGAGAACAAAGCGATATCCAGAACGGCTTCGCAGCACCGGAATCGATATAATTTACCATTCAATGTGTGACCGGCTCACAAGTGTCCAAAATGACCAGCAACAGACGACTGAGAGAGCGGAATCTAAAAGCTTGCCGACCGTTGCGATGCCTTCCCTCACACTCGTACATCGACAAGTCCGACTACAGTGGTGTCGGAAAATATCAACTTGGAACTGCGCTGACAGGGAACGTATTGCGTTTAGTGACCAGCCCAGTTTCTTACTGTGTTCTGACGACCGTCTCAAACGTGTCTGGAGACCTCCTGGGTCCACAGATCCACAATCAAGAGGTTATGGTCTGGAGTACCATTTAATTTGATAGCGGGACCCATTGGTGTTAGAGAGATAATTTTGTATTAAAAACATATACTTTCCTAATCGCATCAAAGTGCTATCATACTAAACACCACTTTTTTTTTTTAATAAATGGAGAAAATAAACTGTTTCCATATTTGTGAAAATTAAAAACGCAATAATTCATATTGAAAATAACTTTTGTATCATAAAAATGTCATTCTAGATAACCAAACATGAAAATAAAAAAGTAAGGGAAAAAAAAGCATCAGGCGAAGAACTTACGGGCGCGTCGTCATCGTCTGAAACCGCCATCGCCGATCTCAAAAAACGACCTTCGAGTTACGCCACAACTTTCAAACCAGTTCCATGACTGAACCAGACACAAGAAGAACATCAAAGTTATCGGCTTCCTAAAAATAACTTTGAAAAAAGTATAACCCTCAGTAAAAAAAAAATATATATATATCGATGACTAAGGACAAGATAAGAATGATATTTTACCGTGCAGAAGAAAAACAAAAGATGATCAGAGAATAAAGATATAAATATTGGATCTCTTAATATCTACTCTTTTATATTTATTATGGATAATTAAATGGAAATGCACCTCCTGATCATGCAATTGAATATCGCTAATGGCCCTGCGCCATCTATCGGAAAAAATATCAACCGATTGCTAATATTTTTATATTCTTTTATTTTCTAGAGAATTGGCGAATACCCTTTTTGAATTACCAAGAAAAGCTAACATTCCGTTTATATTTTTGCTATAGATGACAGTGGGCTATTTGTAACCTTCAGTTATATGATCAGGGGATGTCCTTTCATTCTTTCATCCCAACCGTCTTCTTCTCTACCTTTAAACTCCTTTTAGACTGATTAAGGGCGTTGTACCTTCAAAGATGTGAAAACTCGGGAATTAAATGAAAGGTCCCGTACACTCCACACAATTTTCCTTTTAAAACTTTGACCTAAAGTTTAGATTTTGTTTTGAACTGCCTTGGGTGTTCAAGCAAGAAAAGAAAAAACACAAAGACGTATTCATCATTTTATTTTATATTCTAACTTATTGAGAGAGAGAGAGAGAGAGAGAGAGAGAGAGAGACGGTTAAACATTCTTTATTGACTACAAGTCAATTATGGATGAAAAAATGATAAAATACAGTGAAATTATGATTGAGGAAGGCTCCACCAACTTGCCAGAGTCCTCCTCCAGACGATGAGAGGGTCTTCTTGGACGCCTCGTATCTCCAGGCCCAGGAAGTGCCTGTAGATACGGGTCTTGGCAGACGCCAGGATGGCCAGGGCGTCGTCCTCCAGGTCAAGCCCGAAGATCCATCCCTGCAGGTCAGGGGACCGCTGGATGATGGTGAAGGCCTCCAGGATGACAGGCCTGATCCGCCTACAGGACCAGTAGCGGTGGGCCAGTGATAGGTCTACGGACCCACAGGCGATGCAGGACTCCCGGGCTGAGGCCGGATGCGCTGGATGGGGAAGGGCGTGAAGGGCCAGCCGCACGGCAACGTCGGCATTGTGCCCCGAGAAGGCACCTCGCCGGAGAGAAGGCCAGCTGATGGAGATGGGGATGCTGACGTGGGGAAGCCACCGGGCTAGCAGCTGGGTGATGGGCAGTGCAGCCAGGCGTGGACGTTCTAGCATGCGGCGGGCAGTGCGGGTGGTTAGGCGCTGGAACGCAGTGGCCGTCCCGCGCAGCACGATGCCGTCCTTGATGTTGTCAACCCGGTGGGTGTGGTTCCGGTTTTCCTCCACAATCCGGCTGCAGAAGGTGGTGAGTGCCGCGATGTCAGCGAGGGCGGCGCGGGTGGTGCGCAGAGGGAGAGATGAAGAGCTGGTGAGATCGCCAACGCGCATTCCCGCCCACCGCGATGCGACCAAAAGATCTGGAGGCCGGAGGAACCTGGAGTCCCCGATGATATGGAGCTCCTGAAGCTGATGTGGCGGCAGCACCCGGTGGTTCAGCTCCAATATCTCCGAGACGGCCTCCCAGAGCTTGAGGAGCCTGCGGCGCCGAGGTGGATGCCATGTCCCAGATGTTGGAGGGGTCAGCCACGTCCCACTCACAGCGAGCCAAGAGTAGGCGTTGAGGCCTCCGCGCAGCGCTGTCTGAACGCCCCTCAAGCACGCCAGGCGAAGCTGCGTTCTAATGTCGAGAAGTCCGAAGCCGCCCACGGAGACTGGCCTAGCAAGAACGCCGCCCGGCAACCAGGTAGTACGCCGAGGTCCCCAGACAAAGCGCACTAGTCGGGCTTGCAGCTTGGCGATGGTGGAGTCTGTGGGCAGGTAGCCGTGAAGATGGTGCACCACGGCGGACAACACCAGCGAGTTGGCGGCTCTGGCTCGACCGACTAAGGAGAGGCCGCGGGTGAAGGGGACCCACCTCGCCACAGCACTCTCGAGCAGTGCAAGGAGATGTTGTTCCTGGGCGGAGGATGACACTGCAGGTGTTAAGTTGCAGCCCAGTACCCGGATCTGCTCCGATGTCCAGGAGATGCCAAGCTGCGTGTCGGTGCGGGCCCGCCAGGCGCCGCACCATAGGCCTTTACACTTCGCAAAGTTGACGCCTATTCCCGAAGCGCGCCGGAAGTCCTCGAAGATGATTCTCACCACGTCGAAGAGCTCGTCGCGCCTGATGAGCAGCACGATGTCGTCGGCGTAGGCGAGGACGTTTCCGGGGCCGAGCGCACGCTCGAGGCGCACCAGGAGAGGGCCAGTGGCGAGGCTAAACAAAGCGGCGCTGATGGCACAGCCCTGCCTCACCCCGTTCAGCAGATGGAAGGGCTTTGTGTGGAGTCCTCCGGCCCGCACCGCCGCATCCGCCCCGGCATACAGGAGGAGGAACCACTCAACGAAGGCAGGAGGCAGCCGCAGAGAGACCATCAGGGACACCAGAAAGCAGCGGTCCAGGGTGTCGAAGGCCGACTCTAGGTCCGTTGAGATGACAGCCAACTCCGACCCGTTCCTCGTAGCCAAGTCGATCTCGTCGGCTACTCGCGCCACGTTCCAACTGGGAGACCTTCCCGGAACAGCGTATGTCTGGCACCGAGGCACCAGGGCGGGAAGATGGGGCCGCAGACGCTGGAGGAGGATGTTGCCCAGGACGCGGTAGTCAGCTGTGGGGAGCGAAATCGGCCTGTAACCGCTGAGCCCAGGGCCGCCGTTGGACTTGGGGACGAGGCAGATGGTGCTGCGCCTGATCGATGAAGGCAGGGCCCCGCGGAGTTTGGAGGCCTCGAAGACGCGCCTGAGAGCCTCTACGAAGAAGTCTTCGTAGGTGATGAGAAACTCGCAGGGCAATTCGTCCCACCCGGGAGCCTTTCCGAGCGGTAGTCGGCGGATGGCCGCCGCGATATCTGCGCCTGTGATGTCAGGGCGGGTCAGTGGATCATCCTCTTCCAGGGTGAGGGTGGTGGTCGTCCCCCGGATGAACTCAGCGGCGGCGATGGGGTCGCCGGATTCACAGGCAAAGCGGCGCTGGTAGACGGAGTATGCCCGTCGTCGCAGCTCCCCGCCGTCGATGACGCTCCCATCTTCATCCCGGATGGTCGTGCCAGCGGGCCTTCGGACGCGAAGCGAGCGCACAAGGTCGGGCAGCGATGGGTAGTCGGCGGCTGAAGATGCTGCCTCCAGTCTGGCCTGCAGATACCGCCTGGCGCGCGAGATGTGGTCGTCATCTGCGACGCGTGGGACATGGAGGGATCTCACCTCCGCCAGGAGTTCGGCCTTGATCTTGGACCATCTAATCCAAAGAGCTTCGCTGGACATGTCCGCAATAGATCCAGATGTTCTTTCTATTGTTGCCAACAGATGTTCATCCACCAGAGCCGAACGAAGCATGGCGGCCACGCAGGGCTGGCGAGGGGAATGAGGCGAGCCCATCTGGGTGAGGATAGCTCGATGGTCAGAGAGCCTGTAGTAGATGGTCTTGTACAGTGTCACTCTCTCCAGGAGTCTCGATGGCAAGAGAATTCTGTCCAGGCGAGCTGCGTCAACCCGACTCCTGCAGCTGGCCACTCTGGTTGGAAGGTGTTCGGCGTCGAAGAGGGTGGCAACATCAACGAGGGCTGTCTGGTCCATTAGCTCCGTGAGGGCCTCCACCGAGCCGGATGTTATGTCGCTCGGGCTCTGCTCGTCGATGTTGAGATCACCCACCACCCAGGCGTCCTCCTGGATCGCGGCTGCTGTTATGGACTCCAGCTGCTCAAGCCGCTCGCGAGGAATGTGTGACAAGTGACAGTTGATGACACGCACTTCCTGGCCTCGGACGTCGATGGAGACGATGGAGATGTTTCCCGGCCACAGGACGCGCTGCCGCAGGACAGCGACCCCCGGCGCGAAGAAGCAGGCGAGGCCCGAACCCCTGAGGGCTGCGGGGGGCACGGTGGCGGCGCTGTAGCCCAGGCACAGATGTTGAATGGGATCCAGCGACGAGGTGTTGGTCTCCTGAATAAAGGCGACGTCTACGCGATGTTGGCGCAGGAAGTGACAGAGCTCAATGCTCCTCTCGCGAGCGGCGAGCCCGCGGGCGTTGATGGAAGCCAGACGGAAGCTCATTGGGCGCTCCTCGTCTGGGCACGAACGTCCGATAGGCGCTTGTAGAGAGCGCAGTTGGAGTCGGGCAGGGCGTCGATCAGCTCCTGGGCAGTATTGTTGAGGGCGGTTAACTGCTCGCTCCCGATCTTGTTTATCAGGCTCTTCAGACCGGGGACTGAGGCTAGTGCGTCCAAGACTTCTTCTCTTTCAAGCCCTTCGAGCCCAGACTTGTCCAAGATGTTGCTGTGAATGCGCTCAAGGAGTTCGTTGAGCTGGGTCCGGGTCACGTTGGACTTTTTATGCGTCTTCCGAGCGCCACCACGGCACTGCTTTGATGTAGGAGGGACTGGGTCCACAGAAGCCGTAGGTAGGGTCTCTGGAGCAGGTGCAGGAGCTGCAGGTGGAGCTGGTGATGTAGCTGGGGTTGGTGGTGCTGCGGGTGGTTCTGGTGTTACATCTGGGATCAGAGCAGCTGTCGATGATGGACCTGCGGCTGGCGTTGGTACTGGAGCAGGCATGACGTTCGAGGAGGAGGGCTGCCTTCCTCCGGCGTTATTTGGACCAGCAGGGGGATCCAGGTGTAGAAGCAGGTTAGCTTCTTGGACACCAGTCTTCCGGGGGCAGTTGGCACGCTTGTGCCCGTGCTTATAGCATAAGGAGCACCTGATACCATAGGTGACGTACACGTGGCTAGTCACTCCTTTGGCTTTGATATTGAGACGGGCTGGGATGTGTGAGAGCTTCACACCGTCTCGGAGAGTGATGAAGGCCTCACGCCGTGCGTCAGCCCAGTATGACTCGCCCAGCTCCTTCATTTTCTGGACGATGGATGTTATCTGTCCGAAGGGCTGCAGGGCTGCCACGAGGTCCAGGTTTTCAACGAAGAACGGAACGTTCCCGAACATGATCCGTTCAGCCCGCTTCTTCAGTGGTGTAGCTCGCAGGAGGGCGTCCTCGATCTCCAGCCCATCCTCCACGAGCTTGTCGGCTTGCTGGACACCGGAGAGGCCGACCAGGAATTGCCCCTCCATCTTCGTCAGCTGGTAGACGGTGCCCTTGCCCAGCTTGGCTTCCAGCGCCAGGAAGTACTGGTCCTCGGTGAAGTCTGGGCAGAACTCCAGGTAGACACACTGGTCCGCCTGCATCGCTGCCGACCTGGCTCGGAAGGTCGCCTGCTTCTGCCTGGTGGTCTGGCATTCGCGCACCCTGCTGGCCCTTGGCGTGACTCGTGGCCTGCTGCTGTTGGGAGCGATCCTCGGTGCCTGGACGCATCCCTTTTTGGCCCCCGAGTTGACATGGTCAGGGTCATGTGGCCTTTTCTTAGAGCCTCCCACTGTGGTGAAGATTCCATCTTCGCCATCGGGAAGCTGGTCGTTCAGTTCCGGGCAATCAGCCCAATTGCGGCGAGAATTTGCATGTCCGCCGTCCGCCGCCGGCTCAGAATTTGCATCTTTACGATTGTTTGAATCAGAAAGGCTTTCAGCCATATCTGATTCATTTGCCGATATTTCGGTGGAGCCTTGAGGGTTTTCTGTGGAGTTCATATGGGCTTGCAGCCCATTCTTCTGGCTTTCAGCCAATACCCCAAAGGGGTTATTAGTCTCCATGGCCTCCATCTCAAACTCAAAAAACGCGGAGCTCGCGCGCCGCGTGGCCGCACGGCCGAGAGAGAGAGAGAACAATAAAAAAACTTATTATTTACATTTTCAATATTTGGATGCAATTAATATCTTTAACGAGAGTAAATATTAAAATAATGCTCTTAAATAAATAAAAAATGTATAAAATAAAACGCGACATATTGACTTAAAATCCTTCGACAATTAGTAGAAAAATAAAATCACCAAGGATGAGTATCTTATATTTAATGTTTACGTCTCAAGCGTTCGGGTATTAACGACCCTTCTACAGAAATAAGAACTAATGAATGTATCTGGAGAAGGAAGTTAATTCTCCTGGCTTAACTGTTTGGAGTGGAATTTGTTCGGAAAGAATAATCTGACCTTACATTTTCGATGAAAAGGTAAACAGTGAGAAATATTTGAAAATGTTTGAGGAATATATGCAGCCAAAATCGGTTGGAAAAAAACTTTTACTTCATGCAGGATTGTGCACCCGACCATTACTCAAACATTGTTAGGACACACACACTGGATCGTACCGCAATAATAAATTTGAGAGGGTCTAGGTTATATATTAGCAATGATTCTATCAGAGTTTTTCTCCAACAAACTCTCCAATAATAAACAATGCTGGGACAAGCTTACCACACAATATACTATGAGGGACAAGCTGCCTATATAATAAACAATATGCTGGGAAATGATTTCATACAATGAACTATTCAAGACAAACTTCGTAACTAAATATAACTGATTGTTCAAGCTGTCATCCAAGAAGCAATGGTGTGACAAACTTCCCATACAGGCAGAAGTAGCAAAGAGAACAGCCAGTCAAATGATGACGGATCTATCAGCAAAGATTACAGCGTCCAAGGCCCTGACTTTCGAAACGCCGTCGTTCAACCAACAACCCGCCGATAGACCCTGGAAGGCTAGGCAGCAATTTCCACGGGACACTTTACTTGGCCAATGCCTACCTTTTCTTTATGTCATAGTTAAATAAATACCTTCCTTTGAAAACTCTGGTGCTATAGTTAGTCTTTCACATTTGGTATGATTTTAAGATTTCTGATAATGACACTTTATCTCTCTATATATAGACGTCAGTGTATGTATATATCTTTATCGGCTATATACAAATCCTCAATAAGTACCTTATATGGCTGAAATTTTAATAGGACATAGAGAAAAATCTAGAAGAGTTTTTAAGAGAAGAAAAATAAAAATTGACCAAGTACTTGGCAAAAATAGAAATATTTTAGTCATAAAATGATGATGGAAAAAATTGCTGTATCATGTTTGATTATCAAATACAAAATTCTTTCTGGAAAAATATCACAAGGCAGACCACGGGCGAAGCGAGATCATTATTTTTAGAGGAATAAACATTATCCTAACAGCAAAACATTACTCGAGCAGAAGACAGACGAAGCCAGGTCATCTCTATATTAAAAAAATCGCTATGATCAAAGTTTAGTATTCATATCTTTATATATATAATTCAATCTATGTATATATTTTTGTCGGCTATACACGTCCGCAATAGGTACCTAATCTGGCTATAATTTCTACAGGAAATAGAGGTAAATCTGAAAGAGTTTATTGCCGCATTTTACCTAAAAAAATTGAAATTAACCAAGTACTGGGTAAAATAATTATTTTTAGTTGAAGCGGATATGCCAAATAGGTTTGCGACTTCTACTTGTTTTCGATTTTTATGACAATTTGATCGATTATCTTTGACTTGTATTCTAAAGAGATTGCCTTGTAGTTTCGTTTATTTCTAACCGCGCTTGGGACTTGATTTATTCACTCTAATGATTCAATTTAAATATAGAGAGTTATTTATAACACAGGTTATTTGAGCGTAGAACGTCAACCACCCAGGAAGTCCAGCTCACTAGTATGGACTAGTGCGAAGCGCTTTTACTCGCGTCCTGTTTTGATTGATGATCTGAATCTGTTGACCAGGAAGTTACGTGCTGAGGTTGAGTGTGGAAGGCTGGCCATAGATGTAGGGTTAAGGTGGGTCAGTTTAAGCAGGATAGTTTTTTCATTCTATATCTCAGGAAGGCTGGACAGATGAAGAAGAGATGATAAAGTGTCTGTAACTCTTCTGAATAGTGAAGGCAGGTAGGGTCTGTTTCGGGATACAAATGTGCAATGTCTGCCAATACATGGCCATGACCCGTAAGGATGGTAGTGGTGGCCTCTCCATGGCGGATTTTGGTAGAAATTTCAGGAAACAACTCGTGGAAACAATTCTCCTTAGGAATCTGGTCGAGTAGTCTTGGGAATATAATACAGTCCATGATTCAAGCAACTTCATGCGTTAGGTTTCGAACATGAGTTTGAGGCAAGGTGGAGTATGCATGTGGTATGACATAAGTAGCGCTAATTTTTCTGCAATGTCTGCTAGTTCATTTACTCCAATATGCCTAAGCACAGCCTAGCGGTGTTTGTATTTGACCAGAGAAGCAGATAGCTACTAAAGCGGATCTACAGTCCAGAGAAAGCTTCATTCAATTAAATTGTTTAATTTATTGAGATCATTATAAAATGTGAATTTTTCAAATAACATATAAAAAACATATTTCCCTGGTAGGTGGCGTTCTGCGCTACAGGAATCTGGGTTATAAATATATGCATTGATGATATTTGAAACAGAATAATAATTCTGTTACGTTGACGAGCGCCAACAGCGCGAAACCCGTTCGTGGATGGCTTTTCTTGATTTATCAAGAAATTATGTTGGCCAAATATCACGGAGCAAGCTAAATAAACGTTTAGTTTATTTTTGCTCTACTAGATGGCGCTCTGCCATCTAAAAAGCACATGTGCTCGTGGTCAGGAGAGAGATGCCTTCTTTATTTTTAGAATAATAATTGTAACATATACTTATATTGAATTTTAACAGTTATTTTTGTTTTGCAATTGAAAAAGGTTGGCAATAGGAATCTTTGAATTTTGGTATTTCTTCCTCCTTTAAGATGATGATTAAACTTTGTAAATCAAGAAACTTTCAGCAGGGTTTACGAATTCAGGAAACAAATAGGAAAAAAACGATCTGAGCCTTTATTGATCTTGGAATCCCAACGTGGAGTCCACGTGCAACGCGTCCAATACCTAGCCCGGAAAGAGAAACGTTAAAATTAACGAAGAGTCCTCAAAATCAAGAATTGTAATATTTTAGATGTTAGCGTAATTGTATTTATGTCACAATGCGCTTCCGTAGACGTAGCAGATGTCCAGACAATTTAGAGGCTATGTTTCGACAGCCACGCCAACAAGAAGTGAACAGTATGATGTAAGAAAGTTCCCACAAAAGAGAAAAAATCAGAAACAAAGATAAACCACAGGATGTAAGCTATCAATACGTCTGTCATCGGTGGACTCCAGGATATTCCAGACCTCTACACTCTCAGGTCTCACATCGTTTCAGGCCTTTTGATAAGTCGGATCAATGACCAAGGGGAGGGCTAAGTATAATTTCTCCACAGCCTGCACATTTAAAGTAGTTCATTTTTACCTCACTCTCTGTATTTTTCTTTCAAAAGAAGCATTGTTAGCGCACTCATTTTGACTAGGTTATATTAGAGTCATCTGACATACATCATACATATGTCCATAACTCTCCCAATGAAAATAACCAACTAATCTTCATACAGAATATAAGGCAAGCGTAGCCTTTGATTAGGGAGAGAGATGAATAATTGTTAGACTCAACATATATGGGAGTGTTCACCACTGATTTTCTTCTGTGGAACAAGGATTGGACAAGATAAACCAGCGTCTACAACACCTCAAGTCATCTTTGGAAATCACTTCTATATAATCAGTCCCGTTTGATACAAATAGAATATCTGATCTCGAGAGATAGCTGGAGCTTGGGGAGATGAAGCAGATGGAAAAGAGCTTAATTATTTACGGGCTTGAAGGAGCAGAAACCGAAACCTATGACGAATCTCGCGCCTTGATTGATATATGATTTAAATCACGATGCGAATTTCCGAAGAAATTAAAACAAAACAGTGCCGAAGATTGACAAAAAAAAAAAAAGGCTAACTCGCCGCTGCTTATTGAGGTGCCTGAATACAAGCAAAAAGTTCTGCTTTTTAGGAATGCTTTTCGACTTTTAGTGACAAAAACATATTGATACATAAAGATTACCCCCAAATATATTTCATTAGAGACAAAAGAAAAATACTGATTAGCAATAATAACTAATTAGTAAGTGAACTGTTTCCAAACTTAAGGATAACAGGCTAATTATCCGTGACATAAGCTACTCTTTTTTTTTAAATGGCCGTTTTTTTATCTATAAAATATATGTTTTTTATCTATAAGTTTTATTATCACTAAGTTTATTATCTTAAAGATTATTTTTATCAAAAGTAAGATTTTCTACCTATTAATTGCGCACAAGTCAAAATTAGTTATCGAGTATTTTTCAAGGGACCGGGACAAAATGTTCACTAGATAAAACGATGATTTTGTAATGTAGAAAATTAGGAAAGACAAAATTCAGGATGACACGGAAATTTATTTGAGACAAGAATATTGATACAATTCCAAGGCAATATACTATTCCTTTCACTTCCAATTACCGAGGAAACCAATTAATATTGATTTTATTCAACTCATCGAGTATTTTTCAAGGGACCAGGAAAAAATGTTCACTTTATCGAGAGATTCAAATGTACGAGTTTCAAATTATCAAAATATATCTTTTTTTATAAGTTTATAGAGAATTGTTTTAACAAATGTTCGTTAGACAAACCTTTACTCGGGTAAAACCCGGGCGAAGCCGGGTACATCCGCTAGTTTGAAATAAAATATAAGTGAAAATGGGAAAATATTTTTAAAAAATGATATCACACAAATAAAACATTGAAGACATTGAACATAACATAATCTATATAGATAATACCGTAACAGAGTTTTCCATTGTAAAGTCCTGAGCTATCTCCTCCGAAGATTCTGAACTACACATAACGATCTATATACCAACATTTTCGTTATTTTTTTCTTCGTATGATAGGCCTGTTTTTATTTTCCTAATGTTAACATTTATTTTTATTTTTTAATTTAATCTATTTTACAATCGTAGATTTTTGCATTTATCATCATCAATTCCTTTGTTTTGAAATGCGTTCTTTTGTCTTATTACCTTTTACTAATTTATAATATATATTTGATATATATATATACATTTGATTATGATTATAATTTGTAAGTACTTTGTTATAGTTTTTCATTTAAATAGAGCTCAATTTTTGTGTATGTTTTCTATTTGCAGTATCTTTCCTAATGTCTTTGGCAACGTTTTTTTTTTCTCATAAATAGGCTGAGGTTATATTATTTTTCGAATTGTAGATTGAATTATTACTTTTATTCTATAATAATTATCTTTTATAAGTGTTTGTTATAGTTTTTCATTTGAATTTAGCACAATTTTTGTATCTGGTTATCTTTTTTGGCATCTTTTCATCTCTCTTTGGCATCTTTTTTTTTCTCATTAATAAGACCTAATCCAAATAATTTAATAGTGTGTGACGTTTTTTTTAATTAAATTATTTGGATTAGGTCTTATTTTCTTTTATTAATTTGTTATAGTTTTCATTTGAATTTAGCTACATTTTTGTGTCTGATTTTCTTTTTTGCGGTATCTTTCATAATGCCTGATTTGATTACTTGATCTGTTATAGTTTTCATTTGAATTTAGCTCCATTTTTGTGTCTGTCTTTTTTTTTCTTCTCATAAATAGGCTGATGCTGTATTTGTGTACTCAATTGTTGCTTTTTGTGTCTGGTTTCTTTTTTGCAGTATTTTTTGGAATCCTTTTTTTTTTCATCAATTGTTTCTTCACATGCTTAGAATTTTCTTTTTATGCCTGTCCTGGCTTTCAGTTTTATAGTTTTCCTCTGCTTGGTTCTTATTTTACCTTTTTTTTTTCAGCGTCTTCTGTCATGCCTCGAAAAGGCCGTGGAAGACTCACTCCCCTAACCGCTAGGCGTGCTAATATGACTCGCCGCAGACACAAAACCCCAATTGCTATTTCTCTTGTTTACTTTTTTACCAATGCCTATAATTTTTCACCTGAAAGATTTTTTATTTTATTTGTTATTCAATAAACTATTATCACTTATTTTTGGTCTTCTTTTTATATACTTATTTTCCTGGGGGTTGGTGGAAGGATGGTCTAAGCCGTTGGTTTTCGACCGCTACGACCCGGGTTCGATTCCCGCATTGGGCACTTTTTTCTGAAAAAAAAAAAAAAATACTCCAATGGCTTCTGATTCTTGCAAAAGTCCAACCCCACCAGCAAGCGCAAGTAATCAAACGGGGCTCTGGCACATTTGTACATGCAAAGTCGAACTGCTTTTCACATGTTTAGACATGTGGTGTACTTACAGTAAAAACAGTCGCCTACTCTACCCACCATGATTATCAAGGCCTGTACCACGTGTACTAGGGATAAGCAAAAAAAAAAAAATTTACTCATTGATCTATACATACAATTATTTGCATACAATTATATACATACAGTTTTCTACATTTTTGCGCTCTGCAGTCTAATATGTTGCTAATAATAGGGGTTTTAGACAAATATCAACTGTTGAAATTTGAATTTCCAAAATAGTTGAATTATCGAAAGTGTCGAATTAGTTTGTCATATGATAGGCCGTTGGTCGAGACATCAAAAATGGTCGAATTATCGTGTGTTGAATTGATTAGATTATATTGTATATATAAAAAAATAGAATTGTTGTTTTTAATGAGGTCTTTTAAATGAATTTATTCCTTTAATATGTTGTCATATCTGCAATTTTTTTTCATTTCCAAAATATTTATTTACACTTTCACCAATGCCTATAGGATCTTTGCGATGGAACAGGTATGGTGTTCTAGCGCATGTGCTCTCATGTCCTTGAAGCACATATACTGACAGTACCCAAAGTTGAACACACTGTATAATGTCTGAAATATCTTTGTCCCCTTCGGATACCAACTTTCGCTTCATTCTAGAGAGGCTTTATGTTTCACTAAGGTTGGCTTTTGCTATGACTATAAAGAGGGCTCAAGGCCAAACCTTTGCTACAAGAGCCTGAGTTTACGCACAGACGACTTTATGTGACTTTTTCAAGTGTGCGAACTTTGGATAGCATACATGTAAAGTTGAACCCAAGTATATATAAAATGTAGTTTTTAATGAGGTCATTTAAATGAATTACTATTATAAATCGTCTCCTCTGAAATATAGTTTGTAAATTTATATTCTGATTTATTTTCTCCTTTTTTTTTTTCATTTCCAAAATATATATTTACACTTTTCACCAATGCCTAAAGTTTCTCACCTGGAAGAAAAAAACTCCGCCTTTGCCGGTCCCAAGCCAGGATGAAAAAGGAGGAGGGGGAGCAGTAACAAGCTCACTAAAAAAACCTGGGCTCAGCTGGCCCGGCTGATAGTACCTTGTAAGGGCTCCTAATCCAGGGATACATTCTTTTGGAGCTAAGTCAGTCGCCTGCCACTGAGTAGTGCTCCCAGTCTTGATGACAAAGGCAGACGCATTCTACTTCACCCAATCATGATGGTTGTTAATTTCAAGCTTTACAAGCTTGACACTCTAATATGATTGAGTGAAGATAAGAAAGGAGAAAAAAATATTTTTTGTATTTTTTTTGGCAATAATCTATTTATTATCAATTAATTTGATTTTGGTCTTTATTTATTATTCCCCTGCTCTATACATACATTTTGTACATTTACAATGTCAGAAGTTTTCTCTGTAATACCTTTTTAGCAGTGAAGTTATATTTGAGCAACAAACAATTGTTGAAATTTAAAATGGTCGAATTATCGATAGTGTTGAATTACAGTTTGTTATATGATAGGCTGTAGGTCAGGACAACAAAACATGGTCGAATTATCGAGGTTATATTGTATATATAAAACTATAAATGTAATTTTAATGAGGGGCCATTTAAATGAATTCATTCCTTTTATATGTTGTCTTATCTGTGATATAGTAGTATTGTTTGCAATTTTATTTGCTGATTTGTGTCTTTTTTTTCCACTCAAAATATATATTTTTAAACTCTTGAATTACAGTTTGTAGGTAAGGACAACAAAACATGGTCGAATTATCGAGGTTATATTGTATATATAAAACTATAAATGTAGTTTTAATGAGGTCATTTAAATGAATTCATTCCTTTTATATGTAGTCTTATCTGTGATATAGTAGTATTGTTTGCAATTTTATTTGCTGATTTGTGTCTTTTTTTTTTCACTCAAAATATATATTTTTAAACTCTTGAATTACAGTTTTTTATATGATAGGCTGTAGGTCAGGACAACAAAACATGGTCGAATTATCGAGAGTGTCGAATTACAGTTTTTTATATGATAGGCTGTAGGTCAGGACAACAAAACATGGTCGAATTATCGAGAGTGTCTAATTACAGTTTTTTATATGATAGGCTGTAGGTCAGGACAACAAAACATGGTCGAATTATCAATAGTGTCAAATTAAATTTGTTATATAATAGGCTGTAGGTAAGGACAACAAAACATGGTAGAATTATCGAGGTTATATTTTATATATAAAACTATAAATGTAGTTTTAATGAGGTCATTTAAATGAATTCATTCCTTTTATATGTTGTCTTATCTGTGATATAGTAGTATTGTTTGCAATTTTATTTGTTGATTTGTGTCTTTTTTTTTTCACTCAAAATATATATTTTTAAACTCTTCAACCAATACCTATAGTTTCTTTCTTGAAATTGCTTACCAAACACGAGTCAGTGTTTCCTCAGTGTTAACAGTGTGGAGTGTAAGATTGTGGAGGAGCAAAATAACTTCCTATTGAATTTTTCAATAGCCTTACTCCCAGAAGAATGCCTCCACACCAGTTATACTCTAGGTTGGTGCTATTGTTATGCTTCTGAGAAATTTTAATCTTAAGCAGGGTCTTTACAATGGTACATGTATGGTGATACAGTGCTTGTGCTCTCATGTCCTTGAGATACAAATACTGACAGGGGCCAATGTTGGACACACTGTATTGGTGTCAAAACATCTTTGGCTCCTTCAGATATCAACATTCCCTTCATTCTGAAGAGGCAAGAGTTTCCAATAGGGTTGGCTTTTCCTATGACTATAAATAAGGCTTAAGGCCAAACCTTTGCTAGAGTGAGTTTCTTGCTACAAGAGCCTGCATTTATGCATGGACAGCTCTATGTGGCTTTTTCACGTGTGTGAACTTTGGATGGCATACAAGTAAAGTTGAAGCACAAATACTGACCGGGACCAATGTTGGACACACTGTATTGGTGCCAAAAATATATTTTGCTCCTTCAGATATCAGCCTTCCCTTCATTCTTAAGAGGCATCAGTTTTCACTAAAGTTGGCTTTTGCTATGACTATAAATAATATTTGGGTTCTTGCTACATACGCATGGACAGCTCTATGCGGCTTTTTCACATGTTTGAACTTTGGACAAAATACATATAAAGTTGAACCCATGTATGAATAAAAATAGAAATTAATTTTTAATGAGTCCTTTAGATTAATTCCTTTTATAAGTAGTCTCCTCTGCAATATAGTTGACAACCTCTTTTTTCTGATTTATTTTCATAAACTTTTTACTAATGTCTATAGTTTCTTACCTCAAAGGATTTTTTTTGTATTAGTTGTTTGTTAATACACTATTATCAATTATTTAGATTTTGGACTTTTCTTTATTCACTAAATTCTCCCATTTCTCTATACATAAATTTTGTACATTTTCAGTGGCTGTCATCGCCTCTGTAATACCTTTTTACCGGTAAGGTTGTATTTAAACAACAATCGACTGTGTAAATTAGATTTTTAAAACGGTCGAATTATCGGAAGTGTCGAATTATTGATAGTGTCGAATTACAGTTTGTTATATGATAGGCTATAGTTCAGGACATCAAAACATGGTCAATCTATACTTTTAAAGTCTCTGCAGGCCCTTTGGGTAAACCCTGGGCGTTGCCCGGGTCACTCGGCTAGTACTTATATATAAAATAAGCGTGTGATTGTATTTGAAATAAGCATAAACGATGTTACATAAATTTAAAGAAATATATATATAAAAGGAAAAATGCCTTTTAAGCATTAAAACATTTTACGTGTTTCTAAATGTGTACCTCTCCCTATAAAATTAATTAAAATATGGACCTAAAACATCGAGAATTTGAAGTAATCAAATGAAAAATGAAACTGTAAATATTTTTTGACGATCCAAATTGTGAATAAATCTCAGGTAGTTCAATTTTTCTATTTACTCGTATACTGTCTTTGTCTTCTGCGAAGGTCCAACTTTCCAAAAATAATCGGCAATGTTTTTCATTTATGTTCTGGTATAAAATATCTGTTTTATCAAAGTCCGGTGTGTGGTTGTTTTTCAAAGCGTGGTCTACAAGGAGTGATAATGGATTATAATATCTTAAACCAGATTTGTGTTGATTTAGAGGCTTGCTTGTTTCTCCTATGTATTTGGCGGGGCAATAATTGCATGGTATTTTGTAAATTACATTGTTTTTGTTTTCTAATTTGCTAATTTGTTTGGTGTCTGGGTGGCGTAGGAATTTTTTCAAATTGAATGAATATTTATATGTAGCAATTATATTGTTTCTCTTTAAGACTCTGGCAATGCGTTCAGAGCAGTAGCTGTAAGGGAGGGTGTAATAAAACCTTTTTGATTGATCAGAGCTGTTGCTTGATTGTACAAATTTAGGTTAATAAAGATGTTTTTTAATAAATTTATCTGGGTAATCATTGTTGTTTAGGTCTCTAAAAAATATATTTCTCTCCATATTTTCATCATTTTCATTGAGCAATGTGTTGGTAATCTTTTAGAGAGAGTGTTTACAACTGAAAAAAATTTTGTGATGGACTGGGCCAAAATAATTGATATTTAGGTAGTTTCCGGTGTGGGTAGACTTTCTATGAATACTAGTTTCAATTTTATTTAGTTTTTTCTTAATTTGAATGTCTAAAAATGCCAGAGAATTGTTTTTATTTTTTAATTTCATGTGTGAATTTCAAAAATGGTTTTAGATCATTCAAATATTTTAGAAAGATTGAAATTTCTGATTCAGTTATACAGAAAATGTCATCTATATATCTTTGCCATAAAATTATTTTTAAATGTTTTGATTCTGTAACAATTTGATTCATGAAAATATTTGCCAAAGCCGATGAAATAGGGTTGCCCATCGGCAGGCCTTTAATTTATCTGAAGAATTGGTCTTTATAGCTTATATAATTATATTCTAAGCAAAGTTTAAATAAATATATCAAAGCTCCGATGAAAAAGGAAGAACAGAGTGTTGATGGGTTTCAATAAATTTTTGAGAGTTGAAATTGCTTCATCATGTGTAGGGCCTCCAATCCCGGGATCCCGGAGCCAAAAAATGGATCCCGAAATCCCGGGATTCTGCTCGAAAAATTAGGGATTACTGGTTTGTGCATGAAAACCAGCGCAAAAATATATTTTTATTATCTAGCCTTTTGGTAATCAAACAGATGATGAGATAGCACACTTTTGACGTTTTGTTTATACAGCTGCATTTCGGGTCTTTTTTTTCTGAGAGATTTGAAATTATTTTGTTGACATACAAAAAAATAGTGGCTACTTAGATAGTAGCGGTATCCCATTATTTTTGTGGCGGACCTGCGTGTAACATGGACCCGCCACTAACCTCTTATCTGAGCTCCAAATTGTTTTATATATATTTTTTATCTATGTTTATGCTCTCCATCCTGTACTCTGTATGCATGGGTCATCATGAACGCACTGCTCTGCTGTTCATTTTGTGAAACCCTCGCTAGCCTTTTTGTCATTTAATTTATATTAAATTTATTTAATGTCATTTCATTAAATGCTTCGTCACTATCAAGCATCAGCCTAAAGTAGTTTTCAACTTATACGAACATAAAACAAAGTCTCTAAAACAATATTATCGGACCTTGTTATTTCTCAATAGAAAACGCGTCGGACATTTTTGGTAAACTTATCACTTCTTGATTATGATGGCGAAGTTTATGCCTTTTAAATCAGAAGGAATCTGGTGCTATTACCTACGAGACGGATCTGGCCAAAATGCACAGTGTATAGCGTGCAAAAGGATTTTGAAATGCGTCGGTGGGTCTACAAAAGGGCTGCATGTACACCAGAAGGCGGTCCACGGAATCGAAACTTCGGAAAGAAAAGTTGAAGACGAAGTTGATACACAGACCCCTGCAAAAAAGAGCCCCAAAATATCAATTCTCGATCATTTTTCGTCTGTTTCCATCGATCGATCGACTGATGCTGTGCTAGCTAGTATGATAGCTCTCGACGGATTGCCATTCTCCGTTTTTGTCACATCTAAGGATCTACGCAAGTGCCTCAATGCTCTTGGACATGAAATTCCTCTCTCCGCAGAGACCATTAAGATTAAAGTGTGTCGTTATGCGGACACATTTCGTGAGAAGGTCGTTCGAGAGCTTCAGATGGAGAAAGAAAAGGGGCAACTTTTCAGCCTTACGCTGGATGAATGGACGTCAATCAGAAGCAAGCGTTACCTGAAAATTAATATTCATAGCCGTACCAAGGTGTGGAATATTGGCTTGACTCGAATATCTGGAGTATTTTCCTCTGAACAATGCAAATAGGTCATTGGTGCTAAGCTCTTGGAGTTTGGAATCGACTTCGAAACTGATATTGTGTGTGTTACAACTGATGGGTGCGCAATGATTGTATATAATGATGGGATATACCTCTTGGCGTAGAAAGACGAAAATGTTTTTCAATCCCGGGAATCCCGGGATTGAGAAAAAAGCAATCCCGAATCCCGGGATTGAAAATATGTACCGGGATTGGAAGCCCTAATCATGTGGAATTGAAGTGTATAAAGATTCGACGTCGAATGATAGCATTCGGCTTTGATTAGAGATTGAAAGGTTTTGTATTTTCTCAACAGCTACTGTTGAATTTGGGACGGTGTGGGGAAGTAATTTCTGAAGTGGAGAGATAATGGAAGAAATAAATTTTGTGAGAGGGTAAAGTGATGAGCCAGCATATGATACAATAGGGCGTAACGGTGTGTTAGGCTTTTGAATTTTCGGAAGCCCATAAAAGTGATATATATAATATATCTGATAATTTAAAACCCCAGTCATTCGACCATGTCCCTGCCTATGTCCAACCACCTTGTACCCTGTACCAACTTACTGCATGACATGATGTACTGCTAAGAGCCAAATAAAATACGGACTGTATGTCAGACGGACAGAGAAAAACAAGGAGATAATACGATTATAAATATTGATAAATAATTTCAGTTAGGCCTAAAGTTAGAGGAAAGATTCCCGTCTCACATCATTAGCGCTAGGTCAACGACACCTTTATTCCAGAAAACTCCAAAACAAAGGACCCCGGAGTTGAATTCGCTGAAAACAACTTTATTTAGGTCAATGCTCCATCCTCACATTTTCTGCTATAACTATCAAAGATGGCTTCCCAGTCGTTTGGACCAATTAAGGCGATTCTTCATCTTCCATGATGTAATGAATGACCAATCAGAATCTCAATAGAGGTCACGTGACACCACCCGACTGGGGAACCCTCAGTAGCGTTTCCGAGTCTCATCCGCACTAGACGTGTCTTCTGATCCAGCGTAAATCGCGGGGCGTAAGCTCACTCTTCTCCATGCTCTCTGTCTGTCAGCATCGGTTCCCTTGACCAACCTATCCTGTGTCCTCACTCCTGCCATCACGACTGCAAAATTCACCAATCCAATCCCAACTTCCAGTTGACAGCACCTTCGCTGTCACAACTACCACAGTGCAAACGGAGATACGGCGAGATTCTCCACATATATGTGATGATTTAAGACCATGGAATTGTTGTAAATAAACCAGATATCTACTACCACATATTTCACCACGTGACTGTATATAACTTGTTATTTACTGCAAATAGAAAGCATCAAATAACATCAATCTGTACCGCGTAAGAATCTAATAAAGTATAGCAACTGTACAGATAGAAGGAATGGAGAATAACAGGAGAAAATTAAGGCTAAAACTAATCAGACCTAAGTGAAAATAAGAAAGTAGGCCTATCGAGCCAAGTCCAATTTTTACGAGGTCGTGGCCCTCCTGGATGATGTAACCCCCCCCCTCTGTTTACGTCAGAAAAGGGCAGTGACCTGCTTGGACCCAGTGAGGCTATAAAAGGAGGGCCCAAGCCACAGTTAGTTAGTCTTTGTTTCAGTCCTTCAGTCCTCCAGTCCGCGTAGGCTTCTCCTATAGAGGTAAATCCTTTCCTTCCAGAAACCTTCTTGTTAGCACGTTTTCTTTGATGTTTCTTTTAGAAAGAACGAGCTGACTCAATTCGATTCAATTGATTTATTTCAAACAACAAAAGAGAATTACACTACGATTTAATGCGATTTAGTTGTATTTATAACACAAAAGAAAACAGAAGAAGAAAAAAACAACAACAAAAGAATGATGATAAGTAACAATAATATTCTATGAATATGAATTATAATTAATTAATAAAATACAATAATAATAATAATAATAATAATAATAAAAGCCTAACATACTCCACCCCGGTGGACTAACTTAGTCCTCAGCAAAAGGTAATGGTACTATTTTAGAGACAGTTCTAGTAAGCCGTTCTTGGTGCTTGGTCTTCACCTCGACGACTCGAACTTTTCCGTCTGCTCCCGGAAAGACTTTGGTGATGCGACCAAGGCTCCAATACATTGCTGGTGGTGATATGGTATCCTTGAGCAAGATGAGGTCACCTTCCTTAATGTTGGGTGAGGATTTTTGCCATTTTAGGCGTTGTTGCAAATTGTTGAGGTATTCTCGATTCCAACGTTTCCAAAAAACATTTTTAATTTTTTGATTTAGGCTCCAGCGATCGAGGTAGTTTATTGGAACATCATCATCATTAGATTCTGGAGGGGCAGTTAAGGGTATCCCGATTAAGAAGTGTCCTGGTGTAAGAGGATTAAAATCGTCTGAATCTGAACTTAGAGGACAAATAGGTCGCGAATTTAAACAAGCTTCCATTTGAGTTGTCAGAGTACTCAGCTCTTCAAATGTGAGTAACTGAGACTTTAAGCATCTAAGAAGATGAAATTTGAAGGATTTTATTCCAGCCTCCCAGATACCTCCGAAATTTGGGGCGGAAGGAGGTATAAAATGCCAGTTGATTCGTTCATTAGATGTGAATTTTTGAATTGTTGAAGCTTTCAATATACCAAACTGCTCTCGGAAAATGTTGTTAGTTCCTCTAAAGTTGGTCCCGTTATCACAAAATATATCAGAAGGTTTTCCTCGACGAGAAATAAACCGCTTGAGAGCTGCGAGGAAAGCCGCTGAAGATAGGTCTGATACAATTTCTATATGAGTTGCTTTAGTGCAGAAACATACAAATAAAGCAACATATGATTTTTTTTTACTTTGGATCTTTTGATGTTTGGTTTCTTCAAAAAAACGGTCCTGCAAAGTCGATTCCAATTTTAGTGAACGGATTTGATTTCACAATTCGGTGCATAGGCAGATCTCCCATGATTTGCTTGGTAACTTGGCGTTTAGCCCTGAAACACACCATGCATTGGTGGATTATTTTCTTGGCCAAACTTCTGCCTGCAGGAATCCAATATCGTAATCGTAGTGCTGACATGGTCAGTTGAAGACCAGAATGTAAATGATCCAGATGACACTGTCGCACTATTAATTGCGTGATAAAATGATCTCTTGGCAATATTATTGGATGCTTTTCATCAAATTGCAGATTTGAATGACGTAATATTCCTCCAACCCGTAATAGTCCAGATTCATCAATGAAAGTGTTTTAATGTCCATCCATACAGAGTTCAAAACAACAACTGACTCACCCGTGCAGGCACGGTCACGCTCCGCTGCGTCACGTGGGAAAACATCCAATGTTTTCAGCACATCCCCCTTTTTAAGATTTGAAATATATATACATTACAAACTTTAAATGCATAATATAATTAATAATGAAGGCGATCCACGGGTTTAACCATTCGTCCACTCCGGGTTCTTATCTGGCCGTCTTCTGAGTCGTTAGAGGGATAATCCACAACTGGGGTCTTTTCATTTTCAACTAGTTCCTCCCCCGAAAAGGTAGGCGTCGATGGGTCGGCTGGATATTGCACTGTAACTCCTTTTCGTAGATGGAACCTGTTTCGACGTGAAGTCCCAACTGGAGTATCAACCATATATGACCTTGGTGTCGATGCTTTCTGCTTTACAATCCCCCAGGTTCGCATATCTGTAATCCAAACCGTGTCACCTTCGGATAGCTCCTCCATGTCCGTAGCTCCGCAGCGTCGATCATATCTGGATTTCATATCCTTTCTCCTTCTCCCCTCCTTTCTTTTCAGGGTCTGAGAGTCCACCAACCTTGGATTAAGATTCTCTGGTGCAAATGGCAAGGTCGTTCGGAGTTTACGTCCCATGAGAAGCTCAGCAGGGCTGTAACCGTTCTCCAAAGGGGTCGATCGATACTCCAGGAGTCCAAGCGATGGGTCTTGATTTCTCTTGAGGATCAACTTAGCAATTTTCACACCTGCTTCTGCCATCCCATTGCTTTGCGGGAATCGAGGACTTGAAGTGACATGTGTGAATCCGTACTGCCTTGCGAAATTTGCAAATTCACGAGCAGCTCCAAATTGCGTCCCATTATCGCTAACAACAGTTTCTGGTATTCCATGTCGGGCAAATATGGATTTGCAACCACGCACCACCACATTGGCTGTGAGCCGATCCAGCTGAATCATTTCAGGAAAGCGAGAATAATAGTCAATGACAACTAGATACCACTTATTCCCGAACTTGAACAAATCCATTCCAATCTTTTGCCACGGTCGTGTAGGAAAGTTGGTTGGTATCAAAGGTTCATGTTTTGAGACGGCTCTGGATACAGACACTGCACTTTCTGACCGTTTCCGCGATCTCTACCGAAATTCCAGGCCACCATACCGTCTCACGTGCGCGAAGTCTTGTTTTTGTAATCCCGAAGTGCCCAGCGTGCAACTTATCTAGGATCTCCAGTTTCATAGTTGCTGGAATAACAAAACGACAGCTACGCATCAGTAGTCCATTTTGAACGCCGAGTTCATCCTTGACATGCCAATAAGAGAGCAGAGCCTGTGACATCTTCTTCTTATCTGGCCAGCCTAGCTCAAGGTAGTTGGCTACTGCTTTCAGGGTCGTATCTTCTTGTTGAGCTTCAAAAATCTCCGTCAACATCTCGTCTTTGTCGGTTATACTCGAGAGAACTGCATTTATATGCGCTGAGGTTTGCCGTTCGTTTTCACCTCCCTCGGTTGTAAGAAGTGGTTGTCTGGATAATGCATCGGCGTCGAGCAGCTCCTTTCCAGGGATATGCACTATTTCGAATCCAAACCTCATCATACGCATTCGGAAACGTTGCAGTCTTGGGGTCAGCGAACTCAATTCTTTCGTCGAAAATAGAGGAATAAGAGGCTTATGGTCGGTCTCAATTCGGAAACGCTTTCCAAGCAGGAAATCTTGAAAACGTTCGCAAGCCCATGTAATTGCGAGAGCCTCTTTCTCGATCTGAGCATATCGTTTTTCGGTAGGTGTCATAGTTCTAGAAGAATAAGCAACAGGTCGCCAGATTCCATTCTTACCTTCTTGCTTCAGTACCGCTCCCAAGCCGTATGAAGATGCGTCGGATGACACCATAGTTGGTTTCCTGACGTCGTATACTGCCAAGATAGGTTGAGTCGTGAGCAATTCTTTCAACTTTCGGAATGCTCGCTCCTGGCTGCAATCCCAAACGAAGTCTTGACCTTTCACCAACAACTGGTTCAGTGGAGCCACAATTTCAGATAAATTTTCCACAAAGCGTCCCAGATGGTTCACCATGCCAAGAAATCTTCTTACGCCATGAACATCGGTCGGAGCAGGCATCTTCGCCACTGCTTCGATTTTCGCTGGATCTGGTCGGATACCGTCTTCATCCAGTATGTGCCCAAGAAAATTAATTCTTGGCACGCCGAAGACACACTTGGCCTTGTTTAGTGTAACTTTCGCCTCTTTCAGTTTTTGGAGCACTAAACGAAGAATTCGATCGTGAGTCTTGGAGTCGGAGGCAAATATCAGGATATCGTCCAGGTAACACATTACACCGTCCATGCCTTGCAATATTATTGACATAACTTTCTGAAAATACTCTGGGGCGAGTGAGATTCCAAATGGCATCCTGCAGTATTTATATCTCCCAAAAGGAGTGATGAAGGTCGTTAAATGCTGGCAGTCCGGGCTCAACGGAATCTGGTGAAAGCCACTGTTCGCGTCCAGTTTCGAAAAGAATCTTGCTTCCCCCAGTTGCCCCAGCATGTGCTCCACCACTGGCATGGGATGCACTTCGCGCTGTACATGTTCGTTCAGCCTTGAGAGATCCACACAGAGTCGTATGTCGCCATTCGGTTTACCAGCAATCACAGTCGGTGCACACCATTCAGTCGCAACGTTAACTTGTGCTATGATTCCCGCCTTCTCGAGCTCTTCCAATCTTGTTTTGAGCTTTTCCATCAAAGGTATTGGTACCCGTCGAGGAGTATGCACAGCATATGGTTTTGCTCCAGGTTTCAATTTGATTTCGTAAGGGTTTCCGATCTGTCCCAGTCCTTCAAATACTTCAGGGAATTCCTTGATCGGGTTAATTCTCGTCGCAACCACTTCAATCCGCCTCGCCAGGTTCAAGAGATCACATGCCCGGCGACTCAGAAGAGGTTCACTCAAACGACGAATGACATAAATCTTCTCCTTGATTTCATAATTGCCATTTCGCAGCGTTGTTATAAACATACCCACAGTCTAAAGTTCGGAGAATTCAGCAGCTCTAATGTTGATATCACTTTCCACTAGTCGTTGCTGTCCCATTATCTTCTTGAAGAGACACAGAGGAACACATGTAACATCCGCCTGGGAGTCGAGCTTGAACTTCACCTGTTTCCCGTTCACTTGGATTTCTGCTGTCCATCGCCTCCTGCACTCGCCTTCATCATCATCGAGATTAGATGAATCCTCCACAGCTGAAACCTCCAGAAGTACACCAATTTCTTCATCAAGTTCAGAAACAGCTTTGACTTCCGCAGTCTTCGCCTGCTTATCTGGGCAGCAATTTGCAAAATGGCCAGTTTTTGAACATAGGTTACATCTTTGTCCTTCAGCACGGCAAGCCTGTCCTTCCCTGTGGGTGAAACCTCCGCACTTTGGACACCGTGATCTTATTTTGGCTGACTTCTCCTTCTTCCTCGAAGGCTGCTGTTGTTGTTGTTTCGGTGATTGTTTCTTCGAGTTGAACTTCACCTGATTGACCTTTTGGCTTGTTGAGGGACGCTGCAGGTCGACTTGCTGCTGTCGAACGGCTTCCTGCTGTCGAACCAATTTCACCGCCTTTTCCAAAGTCAGTTCGCTGTCCAACTGCATTCTTTCAGATAAAGCTTTGTCCTTCACTCCAACCACTATTCGGTCACGGATCAACTGCTCATGAAGACCCTCAAATTCGCAACTATCAGCCAATTTGTACAAAGAAGTGATGAATTCGTCCACTGGCTCCCGATCCTCTTAGATTCTTGAATTAAATTTAGCACGTTCGTAGATAATATTCTTCCTGACACAGAAGTGGCTGTCGAACGCCTTGAGGACGGAATCAATTTTCGTTGCCTCTTCCTCCTTTTCGAACTTGAAGGTCCTGAATATATCATCCGCGCGATCACCCATCAAGTACATGAACAAATCGATCTTGTCCGCCTCCTCTTTCTTCTTCATTCCACTGACCACGAGGTATCGTTCGAATCTTTTCCTCCATTTGGGCCATTCGTTGGGAGTCGAGAAGTCGAAAGTTTCTGGAGGTTGAATCTGAGCCATGATGAATTATCTTCCAAGGTACGCAAAAATCGATATTTTGCAATATACGGGTTCGTATTTTATCCAGTTATCGCTGCCACCATGTTTTAATGTCCACCCATACAGAGTTTAAAAAACAACTGACTCACCCGTGCAGGCACGGTCACGCTCCGCTGCGTCACGTGGGAAAACATCCAATTATTATAATATTCTTCTTGGAAATATTTAGACGAAAAGACGAAATAAAGAAGAAGAGTTTCTTTTATTATAAATATTTCAAAGCAAGCTTTAGGGCAAAAAACCCTTCTACAGGCGTGTTATAATTAGAGAGATTTTAAGAATTAATATATAAGGAATTTTTTATGCTTGGAGTTTGAAACTATAGGGGAATATGCCAATGTAAACACCCGCTCACGCGACCACCTCAAAACCCAAGTAATATTGATTTCTAGCTATCTTGTTGAGGTTATTACTGCAAGGTCAAGAGAGCATGATATGCATCTGGAAGTTCTATTTTTCGGTTAATGCTGTTATGTCTGTGGGATTCTATTGACTCGAGAACTAATCGTTGGTGCTGGTTATGAATGTTTCTATAATGTATAGTGGGGTGGTTGGTGTTAAAAGGATGGCCAGTATTGAGAGTGTGCTGATAAAGTTGATATAGCTAGAAGCCTTAAGACATATGGTATCCGCATCATATATAAGAACTCCTCCAACCTGCTCACATCCCTCCGTTACCCATACACAAAATCGTATGCCCCCCAGATCCCCTCCATTCTGTTGGCGCTGTCTACTCTGTCTCGTGGTAGATCCGTTGCCATCAGAATGTCTGAACATTCTCGAAACATCTCCAATCATGACACCAGGTCCCTCCTTTATCAGCACACTCTCAATACTGGCCATCCTTTTAACACCAACCACCCCACTATACATTATAGAAACATTCATAACCAGCACCAACGATTAGTTCTCGAGTCAATAGAATCCCACAGACATAACAGCATTAACCGAAAAATAGAACTTCCAGATGCATATCATGCTCTCTTGACCTTGCAGTAATAACCTCAACAAGATAGCTAGAAATCAATATTGTTGGATTTAATTTCCAAGCTTATTATCATTGATGACATTTTATTGATATTTGACTACTCTGTTGTTTGTTGATTGTTCGATAGCACTTATATATTTTGATTGCTGTATTTCCCATTATATATCTTTCTTTATATTATGTTATAATTGTAATGTTTGTATGATTAAATAAAATCATTAATTAAAAACTCCTTCATTAATTAAAACTTCCTTCAATGGTTATGGGCCAAGCACTTCTCCCACCGCGCGAATAAAAAAGGCTTAGGTCGAGCGTCAACATTCTTGAAAAATAAAACAAATTTACCGAAAAGGTAAGATATACACATCTTCAGAAAATGGAGAATAGTGTACAAGTTCCCAAATTTGACGGAAAAAACTTCGCTTCTTGGAAATTTAGGATCGTATCAATTTTAGAAGGCAAAGAATTGGACGACCTTTTGGAAGGTGATCCACCAGAAGATGAAGTTAAATTCTAAGAATGGAAGAAGAAAGATGCTCAAGCTAAAGGAATCATCACATGTGCAATGACTGACTCCTTAGTCGCCTTAATATTAAATTGCAAAACAAGCAAAGATATTTGGATAGCGCTGCATGAAAGATATGAAGGAGATAAAAAGAAAAAGATCATTGAGGCCCGAAACGACGTTTCAAGATTGACAATGAAGAAAGAAGAAAATTGGGAAGAATATCTCTACAGATCAGAGAAGCTATTGGAACAAGCAAGAAACCTTGGTGCAGAGATAGAAGATCAAGAATTTACCACTTCAGTGATCAGAGGACTACCCCAAAAGTACAACCTTGTTGTACTTCAACTGAATTGCCAAATGAAGGTAAGCATTTCTGATCTTAAAAATTGCTTAAAACTATACCATGAAAGATTCACTCATGAAGAAAAGGAAGGAAATTCCAAAGCATTCAATACAATACATAAAGAATCTTTCTCAAACAGTAAGCATTTCCACAAAAATAGAAATGGTAATAAGCCTATTTGTTTCATTTGTGCTAAGCCTGGCCACAAGGCTATAGAATGTTGGCATAATCCTAAAAATAAAAGAGGGAGTGAAAATAAACAAACCTCAAAGAATAAACCTGAACATCAAAATAAGGCAAAATTTGTAAATTTGCAACCTGAGGAACATGTGTCCAACATCAAAGAATATGAAACTACTCAACAACCTGAAGAATGGGTGGTTGATAGTGGGGCTAGCTGTCACATGACATCAAATAGAGATCTATTAAAGGAAGAAAGAGAGGTTCACAAAACAATAAAACTTGCAGATGACTCTGAAATAATATCCAATGCAGAAGGAGAAATTGAAATTGAAGGACAGAATAAGTTGATTAGGCTTAATGATGTCCTATATGTTGAAAAATTGTCAGGTAACTTAATGTCTGTTAACAAACTGGTAGATGACAATAAAAAAGTACTTTTTGATAAGGATGGAGGACATATAATGGAGGAAGATGGAGAGGAAATTTTGATGGCCCAAAGAATAAATGATTTCTACATAATCAAAACATCAGCACCAGAAGAAATTCCATCACAGGCTTTAAAGGCTACTATTCATACCTGGAATGATTGGCACAAAAGATTGGGACACCTAAATGAAGAATACATGAAGCAAATGTTGAAGAATAATTCAGCTCACAATTTCAATACCCAATCCCAGAATATGGACACTTGTCAAGTTTGTATTCAGGCCAAACATCCTAGAACACCCTTCAAACCAGTCCTATATCCTCAATCTACTAGACCATTGGACTTAATACATATTGATTTGATTGGACCTATTCAAGAGGAATCAATTGGAGGTGCTAAATATGTATTAACACTTGTTGATGACTTTTCTAGAAAAATATTTGTAGAATTTCTCTCATCCAAATTGGAAACTTTTGACATCATCAGATCTTTCATTGAAGAAATTGAAAAGGAAAAAGAAATCAAAGTCAAACAATTAAGATCAGATAATGGAAAAGAATTCACAAATCATCAAATGACTCAATATTTAAAAGGTAAAGGCATAAAGCACCAACTGACAAATGTTTACACACCCCAACAAAATGGTATCTCAGAAAGGTATAACAGAACACTGATTGAAGGAACAAGAGCTTTGCTGATAGACTCACAACTTCCATTGAGATATTGGGCAGAAACAATGTCAACCTTTGCTTATTTGAAAAATAGAACACCTTGTAAAAAATTGGGATGGATAACTCCTGAAGAGAGATTTTCAAATAGAAAACCAACTGTAGCTCATCTAAAGATATTTGGATGCATAGCTTACTACTATGTACACAAGCACAAAAGAGGAAAATTTCAACCTACAGCCAAGGCTGGCATATTTGTTGGCTATTCAAGCACAAGAAAGGCTTGGAGACTAATTGATCCTGAAAATGAAAATGTAATTGAAACAAGAGATGTTAAATTTCTTGAAAATAAATTAGGAAAGGAAATACTAAACAAAAATGATTCAGATGACACTCAAAAATATTTCCTTTACAATTTTCCAGAAGAGACTATCCCAGAAACTTCTGAAGAAGTAGAAAATCATGATGATCATTCTCATTCTGATTTTGAAAATCAAGATGAACATTCTGAACTTCCTTACAATCTCAGACCAAATTTGAAAGATAAGCTTTACTATGAGCTTTCTTCAGATGATGAACCTATTGAAGACAATGAAGACAAAGATCCCACCTATGATCCAACTGTAGGAGCACTCAAGCTTTCCCATGGAAACTTGCTACCATCATCTTATGAAGAAGCAATTAATCATCCTGATTCACCTTTGTGGCAATAAGCAATGGATAAGGAAATTCATTCTCTTCAGAACCATCATGTATGGGACCTTACTGAATTACCTGAAGGTGCTAAAGCAATAAAATCCAAATGGATATTTTCAAAGAAAATGGATCCTCAAACCAATCAGGAGATCTACAAAGCAAGACTTGTTGCTTTGGGCTGCTCTCAGGAATATGGGACAGACTACACAGAAACCTTTTCTCCACAGTGATGAAAACAGATTCATTTAGAACTCTTCTAGCCTATGCTACAATGGCAGGATATGAATTTCACCACTTTGATGTTGAAACAGCATTTCTGTATGGAAAACTTACAGAGACCATCTACATGACCCAACCTCCAGGCTACCAGGATGACAAGAAAAAGACCTCTGTATGTATACTAAATCAGGCATTGTATGGACTTAAACAGAGTGGTAGGGTATGGTATGAAACATTTACAGAATACCTTTTTGAAATAGGTTTAACACAACTTAAATCTGATAAATGTGTTTTTACTTCAAAATAAAGGAAAGTTTAACAACTTGTAACATTTTAGGCATTGAAATTATTAAAGAGGATGTTAGACTGATTTTAAAACAGGAAAATTACATAAATAAAATTTTACAAAAATATAACATGCAAGATTGCAAGCATATTTCAACCCCATTAGATCCTAACACTAATTTAGATAATTTTAATAGCTCTAAGGAAGTCAATAAGACTCAATATCAAGAATTAATAGGTTCTTTGCTTTATCTCTCAACTAAATCTAGGCCTGATATTGCCTTTGCAGTTACTCTTTTAAGCAGATATAATCAAAACCCTAGAGAAATGCACATGGGTGCAGCTAAGAGAATTCTTAGGTATTTAAAAGGAAGTAAACAGTATGGATTAATATATAGTAAAGGAGATGTCGAATTAAAGGCTTACACAGATGCATCATGGAATTGTGGCAGATCCAATAAAGCAAGATCAACTGCTGGATTAACCTTTTATTTAGATAAAAATCTCATTTCTTGGTCAAGTAAGACTATTCCTAACACATGTCTTTCTACTTGTGATAGCGAAATATGTGGATTACTTCAAACTGTAAAAAAGGCCATTTACATCCAATACTTTTTTGAAGAAATTACATCTAATTTTGTTAAAATACAAATATTTTGTGATAACAAAGCATCAATATTTTTGACTAAGTCTGGTCAAACAACTGATAAATCTAATCATTTAGTTAGATCTATTGCTTTTTTACATGATAAATTGAAAAATAATATTTTTGACATTCAATATGTAAAAACTGAAGACAACATTTCTGACTTTTTAACAAAGGCTTTATCAAAGGAAAAATTTATCCATTTGTTATCTTTATTTAATTATAAGACCAACTCAATATAAAAATGTGTGTATATTGTTAATTTTATTTGATATCAATGTGTGTATATAATATTCCTTTGGTATTTAGGCCTAAATGTTAACATTTTTCCGGGAAACAAAGGAAAGTCAAGTAGCGCCACCACAGACCGTGACGTCACGTTGTGACGTAGCAGCTTAGCTATGAACATTAGCCTTCAAGATATTTGCTTGAAATTAAAGGGGGGCTTTGTTGGATTTAATTTCCAAGCTTATTATCATTGATGACATTTTATTGATATTTGACTACTCTGTTGTTTGTTGATTGTTCGATAGCACTTATATATTTTGATTGCTGTATTTCCCATTATATATCTTTCTTTATATTATGTTATAATTGTAATGTTTGTATGATTAAATAAAATCATTAATTAAAAACTTCTTCATTAATTAAAACTTCCTTCAAATATTACTTGGGTTTTGAGGTGGTCGCGTGAGCGGGTGTTTACATTGGCATTTTCCCCTATAGTTTCAAACTCCAAGCATAAAAAATTCCTTATATATTAATTCTTAAAATCTCTCTAATTATAACACGCCTGTAGAAGGGTTTTTTGCCCGAAAGCTTGCTTTGAAATATTTATAATAAAAGAAACTCTTCTTCTTTATTTCGTCTTTTCGTCTAAAACATCCAATGTTCTCAGCACAGAAAGGATTCAAAGATAAAAGCCTTGAGTTAGATTCATTACAAATCATTAGATTCAAAATAAAGAGAACCAAAGGATTTTTTTTTATATAGGATCAAGTCTACCTATACTGTAATTACTATTTATAATCTAGCATGTTCTTATTCACTCTACGTATTAGAAAAGGAGTGAGGAATGAAGAAAAAAATATATATATTTTTAATTGGAAATACAGGAGGGTGATAATAATTTGCTAGAAATATTAGATAATATAAGTCATTTCAAATAGACCAGCAGTGTGTGATAACAATGCTAAAGAGAAGTATTATTCAATAGGCCTAGGTCTGGATCCTTTGTTTGATAATAGTAGCTATAATTTATTCAGTTCCCCAAACATAATCATATTGAGACATACTTTTCCCCCTTAGTGTTAAACAATAAATCGAATTGTGTTTATTCTCTTTGGATATAAGGACTGTAAGATACTGATAAGAATTTAGTAATACAGTTAATAGATTATTACAAATACAGGAAAATATGATCCTATCCCAAGCCATTAACAATGTGTGTCGACTAGGGAACAGGAATATCAAACATTAAAGAGCATAGAAAAATAAACTTTGTCTGATGTTGGTAGGTTCAGATTATAATCCAAATTGTGTTTATACTATCTAAATAATAGGACTGCAGGAAAATAATAAGATATTAGAAGTACGAGAGAATAAAGACTAATTAGAACTACAAGAATATACGATTAAATTCAAATAAGTTAACAATGTGCGTCATACTATAAATGGAAAGCACTAAAACTCAAATTCCTAAACTTCCTTATTTAACAGAAATAACAGGTACTGGTCCACATATATAATACTCATATTGAAAAAGTATAAATAGGACTACATAGAGAATATACGGAACCGTTATGACTGATCCATGTAGATTGATGATGTGAGTTAATATGGGGCAGCATTTTTACCATCTTCAGACAAGGGATTTATTTCTTCGTCTGATGAATCTGACCTTTCCATTTATGGTATGACGCACAGGTCTTCACCTGAAGAGGCCCGCCTGAGTGCCATCCTCTTTCCATCTGGTCTAACCTTTATGGTTTTCATCTGGTCTAACCTTTATGGTTTTCATCTGGTCTAACCTTTATGGTTTTCATCTGGTCTAACCTTTAAGGTTTTCATCCTTCCTAACTGCACATTAATTTAATAAACTATCTTATATTGTGTCCTCCATCTGTACACTAGATTGTTTTTAGAATAAGCTTATAAAAAAATTTCCCAAAAAATATATATATTCACAAAAATCTATCTTATTTCATCAAGAGAGAAAATAGAGCAAAAAATACTTCTCTCTCTCTAATTAGCTTAATTTTATATTTGGAAAATTATTATCATGGTTCTGTCTTTGCTCTTTTCTATAAAACTTTCTCTTCGCTTATTCCTTTTTTCACCCAGTGTTCCAGCCTTAAATATGCAAAATTGTTAGAATTTACCTTTGTTAATTATTGTTAAATTATGTAAATTTTAGAAATGTATATAATCTTGATTTTAGAAAATAAAGATAGTTATTAAGTATACGTGGTTGAGTCATTAGAGTTGGTGAGACAAGAGTTATTTAAGTATACGTGGTTGAGTCATTAGAGTTGGTGAGACAAGAGTTATAAAAGTATACGTGGTTGAGTCATTAGAGTAGTTAGACGAGACAATAGCAGTTATTCAAGTTTGAATGAGTTATAGTTAGCTCGCTGAGTCAAGAAGCATATAATTAAAACCAGCGTTAAAATAAGAATTAGGCGGTGATTCCTCCTTATTGCCAGGAGGCCAAAGCCAATTCGATTCATGGTCCCTCAAGAGCCTGATTAGGATTTGAAACAGAAGAAATTTAGCAAAAACTCAGCGAGAATACAATTGCAAATGTCTCGAGACGAAAGGATCCTCCAAAGAAAGTTAAGTTACCAGAAAAGGAGAATTGATGGATTTATTGAAAGTGTGGATTCAATTATTGAGGCAGGTGAAACAATACGCTTAGAAATAATGGGTGAAGAATTAAAGGAGATCAAAGAAAAAATTGAGAAACTCTACGACGAGCTGTTTTCTTTGGATGAAGTTGATATAGATAAAGAAAGTGAGGCATGTGATAGTTCAATGAACAAGATTGGAAGCTTGAGGGTAAAAATAGAAAATGAAAGAAAACTCAAAGACAAACTGGCGGACATAAAGCCAAATGGCTCTCAGGCAAATATAAAATTGCCTCAATTTGACTTGCCGATATATGATGGAGATATGGGCACTTGGATCAACTTCAAAGAGCTATTCCTCACCACCATCGATGCACATCCAGGGTTAACTAATATACCTTGCTATATGTTTTAATTTTTATTTGCTCCTGACGAGGACAAAAGCTTTTTGTCGAAACGTCGATGTAAATAAAAAGATTTATACTGGCCGAAGTATCTCTTTTTTCAAGAAATATGAATGCCGGCCAGGCAGCCTCTATCTTCACGATAATATACAGAAGTTACAATATTTGAATTCTGCAGTAAAAGGCGAAGCGGCCAGATTAATAAGGGGTTTCCCTTTACTAAGTGAAAATTATGGCCAAGCATGGAGTACACTGTTATCAAGATATGATAACCCGAGAGAGCTAGCTTATGCCCAGGTGTCAAAAATCTTTTCTCTCCGGGCAATTAAGAATCCATCGGCTAAGTGTCTCCATGAATTCATGGATGTTTGTAATGAAGCCATAAGAAACTTAGAAACGCTGGAATTGAAGAGAAATAAATTAGTGGATGTGATCCTGGTGCACTTCCTCCAGCAGAAGTTGAGTGAAAATCTAAGGTTGGATTGGGAACTGTCAATGGACAACACTCTTCCATCTTATGACAAGTTCATAGCATTCATTTCCAGACATGCGAGAAGCATGTCTTGTGCTGTCAAGGAATGTTCAAAAAGGGAAGAAACCACCGGATCGAGATTTCCCAAATGCCAAAGCTACGGGATGCTAATTGAGAAATCGGACACTTGCATATTATGCAAATCTAAGCATCATCCACTATACATGTGCAACTTATTTTGCAAAATGCCTTTAAAAGAAAAATTAAATGTAGTAAAAGGTCATAAATTGTGCTTCAATTGCTTGAGGAAAGGCCATTTCTCATGGAATTGTAGGCTGAACCAACGATGCAAAGTATGCAAGGGAAAGCACCACACGATGATTCATTATGATAAACCGAGCACGGAAGGCGCTTCGGCCCAAGTTGAGAACACAACTCCGAAGGAACATGAAAGTGCTATCAATTTAACTAATACTCAACAGGCAAACTGCAATGATAGCCACGTACTACTCGCAACAGCTAGAATCAAGATAAAAAATGGACTCGGAAAGTTATGCACCTGCAGAGCCCTACTGGACAGCGGTTCCCAAGTCACCATGATAACAAAAGGATGCTGCGAAAGATTGGGACTTGTCCAAAGGAAATCAGATCGGATGATTATAGGGGTTGGAAACACACCAGTGCAGCATTCTTCATCGACAGTAAGTGTGACATTTTGTCCACTGAATAATTCTGAGGAATTCTCGGTGGAGGCAGTAGTCACGGGAGTGCTCACTTCAGAAATTCCGAACTTCAGGTTAAAAGACCCTAATTGGCCAACTTTGAAGAGCCTCAAATTGGCAGACCCAGAGTTCTACATACAAGCCCCAATAGATATGATATTGGGAGAAGATATATACACTGAACTTATGTTGAATGGCTCTATATCTCTCGGAGAAGGATTGCCAATGGCTATTAATACAAGACTAGGTTGGGTACTTCTAGGAAAACTCATGGGAACATCGGAGAGTAATACAGAAGTCTGTAACCTGAGTTTACAATCTGAACCAGAACTAGAATTCGTAATGAAAAGATTCTGGGAAACTGAATCTGTGCCGTCACCAGATCTTTGTACACAGGACGAAGATTGTGAAAGGTTATTTTCGAATAACCATGGCAGAGATAGCCATGGAAGGTATTGGGTAAAATTGCCATTCAGACAACATCGACCGCTTCTGGGTGAATCAAGAGAAAAAGCTTTAAGAAGGTTCCTTTCGTTGGAAGGAAAATTGTGTAAGAATGTGAAATTATATGACCAATACCGGGGATTCATGAAGGAATATGAACACTTAAACCACATGGAAAGGGTCCCAATTGCAGAAGTGAAGCGAGAATTGTGCAGATGCTATTACATGCCTCATCATCCAGTGATTAGAGAGCAATCCACTACAACCAAAATGAGAGTTGTGTTTGATGCATCAGCTAAATCTGAAAATAATGTTTCTTTAAATCAATTTTTGCACAAGGGACCAAAAATCCAACAGGATGTATTTTTCATTCTCCTCAGATTCAGAACGTATCCTGTCGCCATAACTGCTGATATAGAAAAGATGTACCGCCAGATAAGAATTCATCCAGAAGATGCGGACTATCAGAGGATATTGTGGAGACCATCGCCAGAAGAGCCTGTGGTGGACTATCGACTGCTGACTGTTACCTATGGTACAACTTCGGCTCCATTTTTGGCAATGAGAACATTACAACAGTTAGCAGAAGATGAAGGCCATAATTATCCTGAGGCTTCTAGGGTGACCTTGAATGATTTCTATGTCGATGATCTGCTAACAGGAGCTCAAACGATTGCTGAAGCCAAAGAACTAATAGACCAATTAAAGGACTTAATGAAAAAGGGAGGGTTTCACTTAAGAAAGTGGAATTCAAATTGCCACGAGATAGTGTCTCATGTCGAGGAAATAAACGAAGAGAAGAAAATTAACTTGGAGAAAGGAGCCATATCCAAGATTTTAGGAATTGTATGGGATCATGTACAAGATACGTTTAGAGTTAATATAACTCTTCCTGAAGAAGTTGTTACCAAAAGAGATCTTCTCTCCAATATTGCGAGGATTTTCGATCCACTTGGTTTCCTCTCACCTACTACAGTGGCTTTGAAAATAATAATGCAGGAGTTATGGAGAAGTGGGACAGGCTGGGATGAGCATATTCCGAACGACATCAAGGAAAAGTGGAATAATTTTAGAGCCGAATTACTAAAATTAGGGGAGTTGAGTATCCCAAGATACGTATGGGCATGTGAAGGGGATCGAGATGTTCAACTCCACGGATTTTGTGACGCGTCAAGTGTAGCTTATTCGGCTGTGTGCTACTTAAGAACAGTCTCTCTGGATGGACAAGTCCATATATCAATGCTTGCAGCAAAAACCAGAGTTGCCCCATGTAAGTCTCTAACTCTACCTAGATTGGAATTGTGCGCGGCTCTCCTCCTGTCTCAGCTCTACAGATCTGTTATTGATTCATTGAAGATTGATATTGGCAGGGCATATTTGTGGTCAGACTCTCAGATCTCATTGAGTTGGATCAAATCAGATCCTAACAGATGGAAGACCTTTATACACAATAGAGTTGTGAAAATACAGCAACTGTCTGACAGAAACTCATGGCGTCATGTGTCTGGGAAAGATAATCCCGCCGATTGTGCCTCTAGGGGAATAATGCCTTCTGCGTTATCTGGACATACACTGTGGTAGCAAGGACCGACTTGGTTGAAAGATAACAACTTTGTTCAGAATCAGGATAATTGCTATGGCCGAGAATGCCATGAGGAAGAAAAAGTAACCTTAGCTTGCCAGTCCCGAGTTTCAGTCTGTCCAGAAGTTGTAACTAAATATTCCACTTTTATCAAGACGAGGCGAATCATAGCCTGGTGTTTGAGATTCATCACTAACTGTCGGGTGTCGCTGAAGAAAAGAGAAATTGGAACATTGTCGAAGAAGGAGTTAGAAAATGCAGTGATTAAGATTATTGGATGGATTCAGAAGGACGAATTCGGAGAAGAAATGCAGGATCTAAGAAATACGGGACATGCTTCAAGAAAAAGTAGAATTTTGCAGCTTAATCCTTTTATGGATGCAACTGGGATGTTAAGAGTAGGTGGAAGGATTCAGTTCGCGAATGTAGGCCCTGATCAAAAATTCCCACTGTTATTACCGAAAAATCATCACTTTACCAAATTAATAATACTTCATTTTCACACGAGATATTTGCATGCTGGTCCACAGCTGGTCTTGTCTCTCATACGAAATAGTTATTGGATCATGGGGGGTAGAGACATTGTAAGAAGAATCATTAAACAGTGTATAACCTGCTTCAGATTCAGGGCAAAAACTGCAGTACAAATTATGGGGAATTTGCCTGCTGATAGAGTAAATCCATCAAGACCGTTTACCAAGACTGGAGTCGATTTGGCAGGACCTTACGAACTAAAACCAAGTCTGACTAGATCGAAAGGGACGATCAAATGCTATGTGATTCTCTTTGTGTGTTTTTCGGTCAAGGCAATTCATTTGGAAATGGTGACTAGTCTCTCGACCAGTTCATTCATTGCAGCTCTCAGGAGGTTTATATCTCGTAGAGGAAAACCATCAAAAATTTACTCAGACAATGGAACGAACTTCAGAGGAACTGAAAGCTTCATGAAGAAACAATATAAAATAATGAATTCAAAGGAAACTAAAGACTTTTTAGCAGAAGAGTTAATAGAGTGGCATTTCATTCCTCCATCAGCTCCACACTTTGGAGGACTTTGGGAGGCAAACATCAAATGCTTAAAGGGTCATCTGAGCAAGGTAATAAAGTCATCACTTTTAAATAGTGAGGAATTCATCACACTACTCTGTCAAGTTGAGGCTTGCCTTAATTCAAGACCGTTAGTAGAGTTAAGTCCCGACCCTAACGATCTTCGAGCTTTGACTCCGGGACATTTCTTGATTGGCTCCCCTCTGATTGAGGACCCAGGATTGCAAAATTATGAGCAAGGAGATTTGCGGTCAAGATGGAATCTGGTACAAAGTCTGAGGAACTCGTTCTGGTCAAGATGGACAAGAGAGTACATCAACTCTTTGCAACAGAGAAATAAATGGAGGTTGTCACAAGACAATTTGAAGCCTAATCAGTTAGTGCTAATAAAAGAAGATAACCTTCCACCTCTAAAGTGGCGTCTGGCCAGGATCCTCGAGGTATATCCGGGCTCTGACCAGAAGGTGCGAGTTGCCCAAGTTCGGGCTGCTACCGGAGTCTACCTACGACCTATTACAAAGTTGGCTCCGCTTCCCTTCAAATCTGAACCAGGGTTCAGCGGCCGGGGGGAGTATGTTCCAGCCTTAAATATGCAAAATTGTTAGAATTTACCTTTGTTAATTATTGTTAAATTATGTAAATTTTAGAAATGTATATAATCTTGATTTTAGAAAATAAAGATAGTTATTAAGTATACGTGGTTGAGTCATTAGAGTTGGTGAGACAAGAGTTATTTAAGTATACGTGGTTGAGTCATTAGAGTTGGTGAGACAAGAGTTATAAAAGTATACGTGGTTGAGTCATTAGAGTAGTTAGACGAGACAATAGCAGTTATTCAAGTTTGAATGAGTTATAGTTAGCTCGCTGAGTCAAGAAGCATATAATTAAAACCAGCGTTAAAATAAGAATTAGGCGGTGATTCCTCCTTATTGCCAGGAGGCCAAAGCCAATTCGATTCACCCAGCCTATGACGCTTAACCGCCGATGCTTTGCTGGTGTTACTTTTTTCCCTTTTTTTTATTATAATATATTCTAACTAATTATTTATTACAAAAATAAAAATCAAAAAACAAACCTCACATGTTTAAACTAAATAAAAAAATTATAAATCTTAAAATTCTCATAACTATATATATATATATTTGGTAATTTAAACCAACAACCCCATATTGTATATAACTTATAACAAGATTTTCATGTTGTATAATAGAAACACATCTGTAAATGATTATACGCATGATTGACATGTGTCATTACAACACCATATGTAATGTACTTTGTACAAACTGAGGATAAATAAATAAAACTCTGTAATAGATTAAGAGTTGAGCTGAAGCAAGAGATAGAAGTCAGAAACGTCTAAAATCGAGATAGATGGAAGTCACAAAACAACATCTAAAGATAGATTGGAAACTGTCAGGACGGCGCCAGTTTAGAATTTCACCAGACGATCCACACTCTATACATCTGGTGAAATCCAATGCTCCTTTTTCTGAAAAGGTATATAAAGCCTCCGTCCTAGCCAAAAATACAGTTACTTCACCATCTGCGTGAGCCATCGTCGGTTGTACCCCAGGTCCACCTCATCCACCATGTAGACCAGTAAGAACTCTCCTATCTCCATCTTTCGCTCTTAGCTCAACTTTTATCTGTTCTTGTAACTTTCTTAGTGCAACTGTGTCTTCGTTTTTTGTGTGGACATCCCCAAGCTTTCCACTCTGCCTCGACCACGACTGTCTGTACTCTGTGAGAACTTTTAAAGGTCTTACAAGGTGCAGAGAGGTACTGGAAAACTCCCCATCCTGACTGTTCCTCTCGGTCAACACAAGATTCTACAAGAGTCAACAGGACCTCACCACATATATTATAATGATTGAATTGTTTGATATAGAGAATTGAATTTGCTAAGGTTTTCAAGGATTGCAATTCACGATTGAAATTGTTGTCGTGGTAAAATAACAAAATCTTTAAATAAATATTGCTTTAATTTGCCTTTTAAAAATATTTAAAACAAAACTTGAGAAAAATACGGCGTAAGAATAAAAAAAATGAAAAACTTATTTACATCATTTACACAAGGTTTGAGCCGGCCATCGAGAAACAACAACAATAGGCTATATAAAGGGAAGTCGAGACATCTGGTGGTAAAATTAACAGAATATTTGAATCTAAGAAATATAATTTTAAATAAAATAACATCCCTATATAACATTTCCTCCCTGTGAAGAAAAGAATATGGGTTTATATAAATAAAAGTGAGAAAAAAAGTATGAAGAGAGTGATGTTGATATATTAAAAAAAAAATAAGTGTGAGGTGATTATTCCTCATCATGTTGTTTTTTTGGATCGTAACCAATAGATTGGAAATTACAGAGTGATACACATAGTGTGAATGATGGTTAAAGAGTGAAAAATAAAAAGGTGGTATTCCATTATCATATTGGCTTGTTGTTTACCAATAGATTGGAAAAGACATAATACAGAAAATAATACACAATATAATATTAAAAATGAGGGAGGAAAATAAAATGCAGCATTATTAAAAAGTATATAAATGAAAAATAATGAAAAAAAAGAGCATTTTGTAATAAAAAGGCAAGTTGTAGACAAAGGTTAACTATGTACAAAGGCAAAATATAAAAACTAGGAATGGATATGTAAAGAATAAAAATAATGGGAAGAACAAAAAATGATTATTTGAAGAAAAGAATTACGGTGAACAAAAACAAAGTAAATTTACATATATTTACTACGCTTTACATATGTTTACATATTTGTTAGGTACGCTTTCAGATATCGTTTTGAAAATAGAGCAATCCATAAATGATTCTTTAAATATATTTAAAGCTTTCAGATATTTACATAGGAAAAATGTAATGGGGAAAAAATGCAAATTTTGAAAATAAAAACATGGTGAAATGAGATTAAATAATGAAACATCAAAATGTTAAAAGTTAGGGAATTTAAACACAAGATGGAAATGTGAAGCCATAAGGTATTGCGGTCAATATCGGAAATATAGTGGAAATATGATTAACAAAGATTAATTTTTATTAAAGATTGAAGATGTGAGAGAAATAGATGTTATTTTGTTGTTGTTCTCCCTGGCCGACTGTATGGTGTTGTGTTACTTAACAGGAAAAACAGCTATGGCAAAATTGATATCTTAAATTAATTTGAAAAAGTGGTATATAACTAATTAAATAGGCCATATATATTGTATGCGAAAACTAAAATAGCAGGAAAGTAGGAGTATGGAAGACAGGAATAATGTACCTTGAAAAAAGATGATTGCCTGATGTTGATTTCCGGAGATGGCTGGCGATGGCGTTGGATGGCAGCCTTGCTTGTTGCGTTGAAGCGAGTGATGATTGAGGTTGGAGATATCCGCAGTTGTCCTGAGTTAACTGGAGATGGCGATGGCTGGTTGAAGTGGGATATCAGGTTGAAGAAATCTTTGTTTAAAGTATTTGCATATTTGATATTGAATAATTTTGCTTTTGGAATTTTGAACAAACAGGTAAATATCCTTTCGGCTAATATAATATAAAAATGATATTTTCTGTTGATTTTGATTATCTTGAGGATTATGCTATGGAATTATTTGCTAGTTCTTTTTATAACTAAATGGTATTGGTAATGCAGTCGTGGCAAAAATCTTGAAAGTATAATAATAAAAATAGTTTTGATCAGCAATTGCTTTAATTGAGCTAAGGGAATATATTGTAACAGAGTATTTATTAATTTTATTATTTTCATTAACAGAGTGGTCATTTTTATGTTTATATTTTGATACTCTGTAAATTTCCCTCGTGGCTTATCTTTTGTTTACGATTCATAGTCTGTCCTTGCCTGAAATAAATTGTTGTCTCCTCCTGAAGTTTTTGTCTTCCCTAATTTTCCACGTGATAATATATAAAAACATAATTTGATAAAAAGTATTGCCTGGCTTAAGGTGTAAAAATAAAAAATAAATAAAATGAAAAACTTATTTACATAATTTACAAAAGGTTTGAGCCGGCCAACGAGAAACAACAACAATCGTTTTATATAGGGAAGTCCCGACATCTGGTGGTAGATAAAAACAGAATATTTGAATCTATGAAATATAAATTTAAATAAAATAATATTTTATATAACATATATGTAACATTGTTGCAAATGATCCTGCCGACGTATGGATAAGCTGGCAGTCGTGTACGTGAGGCGAGTGTTGATATTCTTCCTACACGCGGACAACAAGAAGCAGAGGCAGGGCTAGATGTTAGCACCGAGAGTGTGCGGGAACAGCCCACGGGACAAGAGGCAGAGGCCATGACACAATCTTGGATACCTATCACCGAGACATGGAGAAAGAGAGAGACCGAGAGAGACAGTAGCGGTTTCCCGATGGACACACTCTAGAACATACTGCTGCTGACCCCCTGCCAAAACCTATTGACAGGGGTCGTCTATATAAAGCCCTTGGAGGGGTCCCCATCTGGGCTGGGCGTTGCCTTTTTCCTCCTCTCTGGCCCGCAGCTGACCGCTCTTTAGATCTTTATTTTGACGTCACCATTTTTAGTTCAAATACAAATAGGGGTGTACAGGTTATATTAATAAAGATATAGCATATATAAAAAATGGGGGTGGTAGTAAATAGAAACAGTGTACATTTTAATAGAAGGGTATAATATTATAAAGGCTCTAACTAATTGGAAAGTATGTGAAATATACTAAAAGAGTCATTATTATACAGTTTAAAATATACTATATACAAGGTATGTCCCATAAGTTCCCGGACTGGGTCCATAAAAAAAATAAATAAATGAAAAATGTAAATAAATTTGACAGTGTATTATAGAAAAAATATCTGGCAACACGGTGGTACCAATATCGAGGCGGTACGTGCGCGCGCGCCAAAGTTATTCTAATTTATTTAAAGGTTACACCTTGCGCTGCGGCGATTTTACGATGGAACAAAAATTGAAGCAGAGGATTTGCATAGAATTTTGTGTGAAACTTTAAATATCAGCAACCGACACTTTTGAAATGCTTAATAAAGCATTCCCCAATAACGCCCCAAAGAGAACAACTGTTTTTGAATGGCATTCTAGATTTAAAGCTGGCAGAATTTCCATTGAAGATGATCCTCGTCAAGGACGCCCAACATTTCGAAGGACTGATGAAAATGTGCAAAAAATCACCGATTTGATAAAAGAAAATCCTCGAACCACTTTGCTGGAGCTAGAGCAAGACACAGGCATCTCTAAAACAACGATTGGAAGGATCGTAACCGAAGATTTGAGGCTCAAAAAGACTCCTGCAAAATTCATCCCAAGATTCCTCACTAATGAGCAAAAACTGTGTCGGCTTGCAACCTGTGAGGACATGCTGGAAATGACAAGAACGGATCCGGAATGGAAAGACAAGATAATCACAAGCGACGAGACATGGGTCTATGGCTATGACCCTGAAACCAAGCGTCAATGTGCCGAGTGGAGAGGTCAGGGTGAGCCTAGACCCAAAAAATCCAGAATATTGAAATCCAGAAACAAGGTGTTGCTGGTCGCTTTTTTGGATAACAAGGGCATTGTTCATCACGAGTATCTTCCTGCAGGCCAAACAGTTATTAAGGAAATGTATTTGAGCATTCTTCGCCGTCTAAGGGAAGCGATTCGAAAAAAAGGCCAGAAAAATGGACTAATGGTGACTGGATCCTACACCATGACAATGCCCGCCCTCACACAGCGCAGTTGGTGACGATTTTTTTGGCGAAAAACGGGACAGAAATCCTACCTTAACCACCCTATTCCCCAGACATCGCACCAAATGACTTTTTCCTGTTCACCAAACTCAAAGCAGTTCTAAAAGGAAGACATTTTGTCACCAGGGAAGACATAATAGAAAAATCGCTGCTGGCATTGAAGAGCATTCCAAAAGAGGCCTATAAAAACTGTTTCGACAATTGGGAGAAACGATTGCGCTGGTGCGTTGAAGCAAGGGGGGATTACTTTGAAAAGTTTTAATAAAAAAAAATTAAAAAAATCTTACCTTTTTTTTTATGGACCCAGTCCGGGAACTTATGGGACATACCTTGTATATATATTAAAAATAAAGAAGGCATTTCCTGACCACGAGCACATTTGCTTTTTTAGATGGCAGAGCGCGATTGAGAGAGAGAGAGAGAGAGAGAGAGAGAAGGAAATTTATCATTAAATCTTTGGGTGCCAGTATATTAGCGGAGAGAGACGTTCTTCTTAAAAGTAGAAACGACAGACAACTTACCTCAGTGAGAAAAGTATTTTAACCAGCGCTCTATCGAGTCGAATGGTTGCTCTGTTCCTGCACAACTTTTATAAAGCAGTAAATAGAAAAAAATAACTTGGATTCATCGTTTTTTTTTTCTTTCTACTGTATGATGGTGTTAGATCATCGTGAGGTATCGTTGCAAGCCGGCAATGAGAGAGGAGAATCTGTTTAAGAATTATGTCTTAATACAAGCTTTGTGCTGTATGCATATTAATCATTATCTGTATATATCATTATTTTTGTTTAGTCAAATTAAATATTTGTGAACGTCCCAATAAAGTAATCCAATTTTTTTCTCTCTCAAAAATAAATTTATTTCGCACATATTATTGTACTCACAGAACATTTGGCATGTCTCGTTTAGTCAAAGCAACAACCTATTATCATTCCCGATTTTTTCGCCATCAAAATTGCGACACTTTATCTTTGTTAGTAGCATAAATAATTCATTTTGAATAATTGCTGCAGTTCCAGTTTTTTCTTTCTCTATTATTCAATCTATCGTATTGAAGTTTTTATTTTTAATTCCGCATAAACAAGGAAAGTAATTTGTCATTCTGTCGTAAGTTTTTGAAATTTAAATGAGAGTTATAATTAAAATATAATTTTTTTTTTCAAAGTCTTGGAAGGAATTTGTATATATTAGTTTTAAAGATAACCATTTGTGTGTGTGGAGACAAAACAAAATTTTTTGACACCTCAGTCGATATTAGATTCAAAAAAGAGAGATAACGCTAAAATTAAATTATATATATATTTTTTAAAAGAGGAGTAAAAATTACAATTACATATTTCAGCCGGGAATTCTTACCCACCGCAATGATCTCTTTCAGGCGATGAGGGGGTCCTCGATGTCACGCCACCACCCAGCCCCACCTTCACGACCTAACAGTATATTCGGGACTTCACTGACGCAAGGATGACTATGTCCTCGTCTTCGAGGCTGGTTCCGAAGACCAAGCCTGTAGGTAAGGGGGTCTTCCGATGATGCTGAAGGCCTTCTGGACGAGGGGCCTGATGTTCCGGCAGCCCCAATATCGGTGGCCCAAGGAGCCGTCGGCGGACACGCAGGCAGGGCAGGATGACTGGCTGATGCTGGATGGTTTGGGTGAGGTAGGGCATTCAGTGCCAATCTGAGGGTGACATCTGCATTGTGACCAAGAAAGCGCAGCGCAGGAGCGAGGTCCAGTCAACCCTGACCGGCACGTCAACGATGGACACCCATCTTGCCAGAACCGGGTGATCGGCAGGGCCGCACGGCGCTGACGTTACAGGGCGCTACGGGCCGAGCGGGTGGTGATTCTGATGAACGGCGTGGTCGTCCTGCGCAGGAAAATGGCCTCGACCAAGCTCGGCTCCCCAAGACTCGCCTGGAGGTTGTCTGCTACCACCCTCCGGCATAAGGCGGCGAGGGCCGTGGCGTCAGCAAGAGCGGAGCGCGTAGGGCGGATGATGGAGATGTCGCTCAGGTCTCGGACTCGAGCTCCGACCAAGCGCGAGGGGGCCAGAAGGTTAGGAGAGCGAAAGAACCGGCAGCCGCCAATGGTGGGGATATCCAGCAGCTGGGTCGTGGGGGCCATTCGGTGGTTGAGGCTCAGGAAGCTCGAGATCTCCTTCCAAATATTCAGCAGCCGGAGACGCCGGGTCTGAAGTCTAGTACCGTATGATGGAGGCCTAGGTCGAGCTTCACTTGTAACCAGCCAGGAGAGGCCATTTTTTCCTCCGCCGAGCGCGAACTGGACACCCTTGAGGCACGCGATATGAAGTTGTGTCTCTATGTCCATATGGCCGAGACTCCAGTGACCACGGGACCTCGCTATGACCCCAGCAGGAAGCCACGCCGTGACCGTAAACCTCGCCAGACGGGCCTGCATCTTGGAGATGGTCGCAACTCAGGAAGGTGCCCGTGAAGGTGATGCTGGATAGTCGAGAGCACCAGGGAGTTGGCGGCCCTAGCTCACCCGACAAGGGAAAGGCCGTGCGTGAAGTACGTCGATTTTCGGCAGGCAGACGCCAGGAGGGCCAGAAGATGGTCTTGTGTTATGCTCAGGTGTTTGTGTCTTCGAAGAAGGCTGTGCCTGCAGCCAGATCACAGGCCGCGCGGGCGAACCGGGGCCGGAATATATCAAGGGCCTTCGCCGCAGCTCGGAGCCTTCGATGACGCGGCCGTCGTCGTCTCTGACGTTGATGACAGGGCGGGAAAGATGCAGCACACGGGCGAGGTCTGGCAAGGAAGGGCAGTCTACCTGACCGATGAGGCTTCCAGCAGCGCCGTGATGTATCGGCGAACTCGGGCGACGTATCCGTCGTCAGCAGCAGCGGCGCGAGGAAAGTGGAGAGATCTGGCTTTGGCAAGCAGCCCAGCCTTAGTCCCATCCATTTATCCTACATCAGCACGTCACCAAGTTCTCTGATGGTCTCCTCTATGTCCCTGACATAAACAACCAGATGTTCTTGGACCATATTCGAACGAAGCAATTCGGCTAGCTGGAAAGAGGCGGCAGGCGGGCCCACCTGAAGCAGCACGGCGCTGGGGTCAGAGAAATGGTAGTAGGTGGTCGTATAGGTTGCCACACGATTCAAGAAGCCCTCAGGAACAATAAACCTGTCCAGTCGGCGCTCTCGACGCGGTCGCCGTGGCTAGCAACTCTAGTGGGTAATTTGATGGCGTTAAACTAGGTGGCTACATCCACTAACGCAGCCAGATCTTGAATAGTGGTGAGGATACCCACGGAGGCCGAGGAGTAGTCCCGCTCCTCCCTGATGTTTAAGTCTCCGAGAACCCGTGCTTGCTCTTAGATCGCAGGTGGCGCTATTATTTGCTATTGATCCAGCCGCTGGTGAGGATTGTGTGATAGATGAACGTTGATAAAAGCACTCTCCTAACCGTGGACATCGATCACTACCAAGGTAATGTGGCCCGGCCACAGAACACGCTGTTTTAGAACGGCGACGCCTGGCACGAAGACACAGGCGAGTCTAGATCCCGAGATGGCTGAGTGTGGCGTGACTACACTGTACGCTGTAGCCGATGCAGAGGTCTTAGGCGTGGTCCAGATAGGAGCTCTTCGTCTTGTGGATAAATGCGATGTCCACTTGTTATGTCCTCAGAAGATGGTAAATTTCCAGGTTCCTACTCCTAGTGGCGAGCCCGTGCATCTTAATAGTGGCGACGCAGACACTCATGGGACCTATCCGCCAATAATCCTCAGGCCACAACGAGGCGCTTGTAGATAGAGGAGGCTGAGTCAAGTCGCATTTGCATAAGGGCTCGGACCAGCCGGTGCAATTCGGTCCTCCGGACAGCTGTGATCTTGGCGATGAGGGTATTTAGACTCGCCGTGAAAACAAAAGCACATAGGACCTTATCCCTGTGGAGGCCAAGCTGGTCAGTCTCGGCAAACAGGAGTTGGAGTTTTATTAAATATGGCGTTGAGTTGGGCCCTGATTCTGCCATTCTGCCTCTTCACTTGTCTCCGCTTATAAATCTCAACCCGGCATAAATGAAAAATATCCCTAGAAATAAACTTCTTGACACTATAAATAAGACAAAATAAAACTTGTCTGACTGACAACACGAGTGATTAGAGACATAATTATATTTTTTGAAGGCCTAAAAAGAACCTGTATTAATCACATATATATTATAATATCATAGCGTGTGAATGGTGTTATATGTAAATAATAATATTGGGTGTGTGTTTGAAATATTGATATGCATATTTAGATATTTAAACTTTTGATTTTAAGTTCTGTAATTTAATGACTAAAAACTAACTGAATAATAAATAAATAAAAAATAAATTTGAAAAAAGCTTTTATTTAAATGCACTAAGAAGGAAAAAATATTTCATCTTCTGTCATCGAGCAATTAGATATATGTGGTAACCGAGAGGATCAAACCTGTAGAACCCCAGAGGGACAGTCAAGGTGTGGAGAGTTTTCCAGTACCTCTCTGCAACTTGGAAGACCTTTAACAGTTCTCACAGAGTACAGGCAGTGGTGGTCGAAGCAGAATGAAAGACTTGGGATTGTCCATAGAAAATACGAAGAGACACAGTTGTACTAGGAAAAGGCTCCGTGAACAGATAGAGTCGAGCTAGAAGCAAGAGATGGAGATGGTTAAGAAGATGCATGGCATCAAAAGATGAAGTGACGAGGTCTTCCGCGGTTGGTGAAGTCATTGCATATTTCCGGTCTGGCGGAGGTTTATAAACTCTGCGATGAGGGAGTACTGGGCCTTCCGCGGATGCAAAAAAGCGTGGATCACGGAAGAGATGTAATTGTACATTTTTAACGACTTCCTGGGAACATCCTGACCTCTAAGCCTCGTTCTTAAACGTTGGAGAAGAGGTAATTGTATATAGTGAACACATTTATAAAAATCGCTAATCAGTTACTACATATTAAAACACGTTAAGTTCGAAATTCATGATGATCGTCCCGCGCCGCTTTTAATTTCACTCATATACATATAATAGCTCAATGACAGAAGATAAAATATTTTTTATTTTTAGTGCATTTGAATAAAAGCTTTTTTAAAATGAATCAAAATTGCATTTTAACGATCATCTTTGTGCAAAGTACATAAAGTTCAATGAATAATACTCAATTCCAAACATCGGCAAATTCAAATATAAACCAATCTGCATTCCATGGATTTTGCTTCAGTATAAAATTGGCTTGAGAGGAAATAGAAAATAGGTCAAATTTTATCGTATTCAGATAAATCTATATTATGTAGAATTTTCAGTTACTCGTATACATTGTCAACTTTCTAAAAATAAAAAAATTGAGAAATCTCTTTGGAGTTTTTTTTTTCCTGTACATAAATTACCCCAATTTAAGCGAGAGAGGGGAGATGAAGTAAGCCTTCCAAATGGTAGATGACTCTTTTTTCACCCCGAAAACAAAAATGTCGTCGTCTAAACAGTATTCAAATACTATATGATCCCAGGAAAGCTTTGAAGCCAGAAGACCGGGGACTAAGCAATATCAATCCGTTAAAATCAGATCAACAACTTCAAATGATGATCTTAGAGGATACATATGGTTATAGCAGCTGAAATATCTGTATTTCATCACAGCACAAACCGTTAAGTGAAAATCCTTCTCAAATCTGGATGTCGTATAGCATATTCTCCAATGTCAAAAGCATATTCAATATAAGAATTATTCGAAACTGATTGTTTTAATTTAAGAAAACCAACTATATCTTTTTCACTATAAATGATCGTGCACAATTCTGAAGGATTTGATAATGGAAGACTATATGGAGATTTTACCTGTGTGTTCACCGCAGCGAGATACCGGTTCTACCTTTGACATCCTGGTGTGGGGAAAGATTTATTAAATAAGCAGAGGATTTAAAGATTTAAGAGATTTAAACCCTCACGTTAAAATGATTACATTATGTCGCTTTCAACATAATAACCGTTGCCATGTTCAATATGTTAAATAAAAATAAATATATTTCTCTAATGATATAATATTCAATCACCCCAACATAGGTGGAGCATAATTCGGCTTAAAATAAGAACTAATCCACGACAAGCAATGGTCGTTGATTTTCTTACGTTCCAGTTCGGGCTGGCAATAAAATCTCACAGGATTACATACGGTACTTTTACAATTGCACGTGTACATGGCTGTAATACCCAAAGAGGTGGATGTATTGGCTAAGGACTGGTAGTCAGGCATATTTAACACAGAGAGCATCTATTATTCCAAGTCGAGCAGGCATGGAAAACCACATCTCAGGAGGACATGCAACATCTCGGAATTCTGGGCGTATCAGAGGAATTCAAATTTCATATTTCGTTGTGTCCTGATTTCATTAAAGATCAGCATATAACGTTAACTTCCTTGAGAGCAATTTAACTTTTATTTTGTCATTTTGAGCTTCTTTAGCGGATGCGTTCAACGATCTCAGTGCAAAAATGCGGAATCTTGATCATAAATCAATTTATATCTGAGGATTGCCTTAACCCTTTTTTCTCCCAAAGGCTACAGCAGCTTGACTCTAACAATTGGTGGTAGTTTCTGGCCGACCATAGCGTGGAGATGATACGGGACTGTGGTGACTTTGGATATGAACATTACCAAGTGGTTGGAGATTAAGCGACGTGGGCATCATCAGGTGGGTGTTGCATAGTAACGCGCACCTTTTCATACATCCATGCACCTCCCAATGCATTTCTTCCTACCATCATAGAACGTCAATTTGATAACAGTCTAATTTTAATCAACAAATTATTTCGAACACTAATTTCCTTTTACAATTTTAAGAGAGAATTATTATACTTATGTGTTAGTCATAAAAACTTTTAAAAATAAAAGACAGCTTTCATTTTTATTGCCTCTACTGCGGAAAATCTTTGAAATTAATTTTTGGCATCAAATATCGAATGATAAGTGATTTACTATTTAACAATTCCATTTGAGATTGTTTTGTCTTTTTGGATAGTTTTGGTTCAAATTTTTATCCTCACTCTTTAGATTGGCTTGTTATGATCCCAATCTGCCTTTTAATTTGCTAAAAATTTCAGTAGTAACATAAAGGTAACCCAGGCTCCTTGAGCGTATTCATAGATCGGCAAATATTTTCATAATGTTTGTATTCCATTTAGTGTTTATATCTCGGAGTGTTTATCAAAAGATTTTTGTATCAAAAACACACAGTGAATTTTATGGACTTATATAGTTCAAGTATTTAAATATTCTTCACGAAATTCAGGAATAGGAAATACCTCTTTTAAATAAAAGCATAGGTATACTTCAAAATACATAAAGATTCAGTTATATATAAATTATGGCCGAAAATCTCAAATTTTTCTGAGTTAACAACGAGAGTGGCAATTCAGCAATCGGATAAAAATTCATTTTATTCAATATCTTAAGCCAAAAATGTCCTTTTTGCCATATTAAAAAAAAAATCGTTTGGCAATTTTTTTTTAAATCTATTTAATGGGCTTAAACTAGTGATGTTTCGTCATATAGATTTTTTCTTTATTGGGGAGTTAAATCAAATTCAATATTGACTAGAGTATTTCTATCTTTTTAAAATCAATTACAAGTTTATAAAGGTTTTGGAATCACCTTTAAAATAGAGAATATTATAAAGGAATTAATTTGTGCCGAAAACAATGAACATTTGTTAATATGTTAATATATTCATCATGTTCAACAATTAATTGTCCTATTTGGAAAAATTAACAATTAGGTACTTTACATGTTTTTTTTTTAATTGTTTATCAACAAAATCTACAATAATCAGCAAAAGGTAAGGATCAAAATGATTTTAGAGAATTATAAAAAACTTTAGAAAATCCTCCTTAGTAACATGAACATCAGAATTAAGCGTCGTATTTTCGATATTTGTCAGCGCAATATGCAGATTTTCCTTTAAAAATCTTTCTGTAATGTTAAAAATCAATTTATTGTTCGTTTCTTAACTTTTGCGCATCAGGGTATATTGATTGAAATCATTATTTTGTTTTTGATCGAATTTATTTATTTCAAAACAAATTATATATGAATATTGAAAATAAAAATAAGAGTTGACAATCATCTTTCAGCTCACTCTAAGATCTACTCAGTTCAAATCCATTATTTTTTTGGAAATTATACTCTTCTAAGCGTTCCCTCTCTCATCCATTAAACAAGCTATTTTTTCCGGACAACAAAAATAAAGATATAATATATAAACTACACTCCTAAAGAATTTCATCTAACTGGATTTATATATTTATATACTAGCGGATGTGTACCCGGCTTCGCCCGGGTTTTATCCGAGTGAAAGTTTGCCTAACGAATATTATTGATAACAATATTCCGGAACACACAGAATATTATGATAATAATATTCGTTACATTATATATTCATATAATATATAAAATAGATAATTTTAGCAAACATATCCACTCTCTCTACTGAATGGAATTTTAAAAGATATATATAAATAAAAATATCTAGAGATATACTACATGATCTCAGCCAAAAGGCCGAGAAACAATATTTAATATATAGAAATGACCTGGCTTCTTGTGTTTTCTGCTCGAGTGAATGTTTCGCTGGTAGAAATTTGTTCCTGCCTTCTAAAAATTATTATCTGGCTTTGCCCGTGGTCTGCTTTAGTTAATATTCCCCTAAAGAATTTTGTTTATGTCAATCAAACATGATACAGCAATATTGCCATAATCATTTCTGACTAAAAAAAATATTGTTGCTCAGTACTTGGTTAATTATCATTGATTATCATTAATTAAAATTGGGACAAAAACTCTTCCAGATTTAACTCTCTGTCCTGTTCAAATTTCAGCGAGATTAGTTACATATTGAGGGCGTGCATAGCCGACAAATAAATATATATATGTTCCCGGCTTCGCCCGGTTTTTACCCGAGTAAAGGTTTGCCAAACGAACATTTGTTAAAACGATTTTAGCAAACATCCAATCCCTACTGAATCTATACTTGTCTATACTCTCGATGATTTGAAATTTTTTCCCGGTCCCTTTAAAAATACTCAATAAGGTGTATAAAATCAATATTAATTGATCCACTCGGTAATTTGAAGTTGAAGGAATAGTATCTTGCTACAGCGAATATTTGTAAATAACTGTATTTAGCGAATGTATCCGGCTTCGCCCGGTTTTTACCAGAGTAAAAGTTTTCCTAACGAACATTTGTTAAAACTATTCTAGAAAACATCCAACCCACCTATATATAGATTTATAAACGTATATAAATATTGTTATATGCGTTTAAATATATTTTTAAACACATAATCTTTTTGAAAACATTTATTAAATTTAAATAATATATTTTCTTTAAATATATATTAATATTGAAATGCCGATTTTTTACAACGTCATTGGAATAATATTTTACTAAATACTCATATTAAATATTAAATTGATTATACTGGGAACATATTTTAGCATTTTTACAATTTATAAATGTAATTTCACCAGATACCGCTAGAGGTGCTGCTTGCGAGTGAAAGAAGAAAATTTGCAAATAATATTGCAACGAATATTTATTTCAAATTAAATTCAAACCATAAACCTTCCCAGTAGTATAGTAAATAACTTCCTAAAGTTTCACGGCGATTGGATATACTTACCTTTTAAAAACATTCCTCGTGTAAACAAACTACTTGTAGAATTATTAACCAATCAAATTCATTTATCGTCGCGACCAACTAACGCTTTTTGGTTTTGCATAAAAAAAAAGAATATTAACCTTTTTAGTTTTTTTAATAGCCTATATGTTAAACGAAATCTTCAGCTACCTACATGCGAAATTTCATAATGATTGATTTATATCAAGATAATCCATAATTCCTCAATACATGATGTATATTTCTATAAAATAATCCCTTGCATAAATATTGAGTAAAATCAATCATTCCTCCAGGGAAAAGTGTCTTTTCAAAAACATTTTTATTGTTCTCTAGCTTTCGGGCACGGACGCCCTTCTACAGGAGAAAACTTGGTATATTGATACGCCAATAGAACACGAGTTAAATAAAATCGGATACTACCAGGTCTATTAGTATGAAACGCGAAATTTTCAGTGAATTCAAAAGTTCACCAATTCCATACAACAAACGATTTTTTATTCAAAGTAACTGCTCTGATTAGCTATACACTCGGACCACTTTTCAGGCAATTTTCGAATTCCTTGTCTAAAAATTTCTATTCCTTTTGAGTCGAACCAGTCAACAAGTCATTTTCGGAGTATGTCTGAGTTCGAAAATTCCTGTTTTTTTAGGGCGTGTCCTAAAGATGTGAAAAGGTGGTAGTTCGACGGCGCTAAGTCTGGTGAGTACGGCGGGTGGGGTAAGAGTTCCCAGCCCAAGTCTTTTATGGTGTTTTTGGCCATCATAGCGTTGTGGGCTGGAGCGTTGTCATGCTGCAGTATCAGGTTGTTGTGCTTTTCACGCCATTCCGGTCTTTTTTCATTCAACGCCTCTCTCAAACTGTGCATTTGTTGTTCGTAGCGACTAGTATTGACCATTTTGCCAGGTTTCAGGAGCTCGAAATATACTACGCCGGTCTGGTCCCACCATATGCAAAGCATTGCCTTTTTTCCGAAGCCATTGGGCCTAGGCGTCTGTTTTGGAAATTGGCCGGGCAGGCCCCACGACTTTTGGCGCGTAGGATTGCTGAAGTGGATCCATTTCTCATCAGAAGTTACGATTCGGTGCAAAAATGACTTATTTTCATGCCTGGCGGGCAGCCTTTCGCAGGTTACCAGACGCCGTTATTGCTGCGCTTCGCTCAACTCGTGGGGGACCCATCTGGAAAGCTTTTGGGTCATTCCGAGGCTGTTTAAACGTAGAGAAACAGCACCTTGAGACACCTGGAGCTGTTTTGCGAGTTTCTCCTGCATTTGGGTACTGTCCTCATCCAACAAAGCTTGCAGTTCAGCGTCCTCGAACTTTTGGGGCGGTTTTCCATGTGGTTCATTTTCAAGTTCAAAATCGCCACTTTGGAATTTTTTAAACCACCTGTAACTCTGCGATTTGCTCAGAGCGTGGTCGCTGTAAACTTCCTCGAGCATTCGGTGGGCTTCAGTGGCACTTTTCTTCCAGTTGAAGGCGAACAACAAAACTTCCCGCAAATGGGCACTTTTTGGCTCGGAGATCGCCATTTTCCACGGGCTCCAGAAAATTTTCACGATTTGAATTTTTCTAAAACTGCACGCATGCTGATGCCACATGAGTCAAAGAACAAAACGCCTACAACAGCGCCACCGTCGGCTCAAATAAAGTTGCACAGCGGCCTCTGGCGCCCATTTTCGCGTTTCACATACTAATAGACCTGGTATTTTACATATTTTTATGAAGATATAAAAATATTTTTTACATATTAACACTATTATACAAATTGAGACAAAATGTTTTAAAAATATATATATTTAATAAGAGGACAAACAAATGAATAAATATAGGCCACTAGAACACTAGTAAAATCAATCATTACTCCAGGGAAAAGTGTATTTTCAAAAACATTTTTATTGTTTTCTAGCTTTCGGGCACGGATCACATCAGATATACAAAAATCATTGCAGCTAACAAAATGGAGATGTCATCTGAGTGTCAATCGTTTCTGTGAAGAGGCGAACTTTATCCCCCCATCCTTACGAATTAAGGACCCTGTGAAAAATCCGTTTTCAAGAAAAGTAATAGAAGAAGCTCAATATAGGCTGTTGAGAAGTAGAACACAAGGATGTTACTCCAACATAAGATTACATTCCAAAACCATTAAAGAACTCATATGCCTCACCTCCAATGTTGTACCAGGAAATAAAATGTATGAATTTATAATCCGAACTACCTCTCAGATCAATATACTAAAAACAGAAATAGAAAGAAGACAGACCAAAAAATTGAGACATTGGGCAGTAAAATTCAATAACCCAAAATTAAATCGGAATGAAAACACCAACACAATATACAATCTGTCGAAAACTACTCTAACTCCGGAAGAGTTTATGAGCTTACAACTTATGAGAAACATGGATTTGCTGATGCCTCACAAAGGGCATATGCTGCAACGGTTTATATCAAGAAAATCCATACTTCCTCAATACATGATGTATATCTATTGGCAGCGAAAACCCGAGTAGCTACTTTAAAAACCACTACAATTCCACGCATGGAATTGTGTGCATCGCTATTGCTAGCTCAGCTGACTAAACTCGTTTGTACGGCTATGTCGTTGAATATTAACAAGGTTATATTGTGGTCAGATTCTACTATAGTGCTGAGTTGGTTGGCTTCAGAGCATAGCAGATGGAAATCATATGTTTCTAATCAGGTAAAGGATATACAAGAGCTATTAACATGTCGTTGGATGCACGTCAAAGGAGAGGACAATCCCGCTGATCTTGCATCCAGGGGAATATCTTCGGATAAATTGCCCGATCTTGAGTTATGGTGGCACGGTCCACCATGGTTGAAAACAACATCACAACCCTATAACGCCTCTATACCAGTGATAAATGAGCAATGCTTAAGTGAACAAAGAATTAAGACCAACCTTTTTGTCAAAAGGAACATATCTTATTCGTTCATAACAAGATATTCATCATTGAACAAATTAAAAAGGATAACAGGATGGATTTTTCGTTTCTTCTATAATTGTCGAAAACCTCTCAAAAAAGAAAAATCCGGAGCATTATCACTTGAAGAAATTGAGACCTCTTTCAACAGAATTATTCGATGTGCTCAACAAGAGGATTACTACATCGATTTGAGAAAATTAGAGGCCTTACAACCTATAAATGGAAAAAGTCCTTTAATAAAATTGAATGCTTTTCTTGATAAATGTGGATTATTCAGAGTGGGTGGACGATTAAATAATGCCTTTTTGAGTTTTGATCAGAAAAAGCACATTATATTACTCAATTAGTAATAAGACATTACCATGATAGACTATTACATGCAGGTGTACAATTAACTCTATCAGCCATCAGAGAAAATATTGGATACCATCCGGAAGATGTCTAGTAAAACAAATTATGTTTAAATGCATTAAAGGTGCTAGATTTAGAACAAAGGCTGTACAACAACTGATGGGCAATTTGCCGACATCACGGATCAATTGGACAAGACCATTCACTAAAACAGGAATTGATTTTGCTGGACCGGTGATTGTGAAAACATCGAATTTGAGAAATGCAAGATGTGATAAGGCTTATATTGCATTATTTATCTGCATGTTCTCTAAAGCCATACACATAGAACTCGTTACCAACTTAACAACAGAGGCCTTCCTGGCTGCTCTTCGGAGATTTATTGCCCGTAGAGGTCGACCGGCAGAAATAAACACTGATAATGCAACTAATTTTGTCGAAGAGAGAGCTTACAAAGACTTTAGAAAGTTATTCAATTCAAACATTCATGACTTTGCTTCTTCAGAAGAGATTAAATGGAATTTTATACCTCCATACTCACCTCATTTCGGAGGACTATGGGAGGCAGGAATAAAATCTGTAAAATATCATCTACTTAGAATCGCGGGTAAAACTTAATTAACATTTGAAAAATTAACAACTGTGCTAACCCAAATAGAGGCACGTCTAAATTCAAGATCATTGTGCCCTCTAACAGATGACCCTGAAGACTTGCCTGCGTTGACGGCAGGGCATTTCCTCATTGGAATGCCACTGACTTCAGTCCCATATGTAGTTAGAGAAAGCGGTTCCAGTCTTAAAGGAAGATGGCAATTGGTTGAACAGATTAAGACAGACTTTTAGAAAAGATGGTCATGTGAGTATTTTTCCAAACTACAGAACAGGTCAAAATGGTTGAAACCAGTGGACAACATCAAGATTGGAACATTGGTTTTGTTAAAAGAAGACAACCTTCCTCTTTTCAATTGGAGAATGGGACGGATTAATCAGGTGTATCCGGGAGAAGATGGGTTGGTACGTGTGGTTTCAGTCAAGACGGCGGATGGAGACCTCAGAAGAGCTGTGGCCAAAGTTTGTCCTCTTCCACTTGACTATCCTACTCTAGACTTGAATCTTTGTTTGCTGATTTTCTTTTCTTTCTACTCCTGTCATTATCAAATGTTGATATTGTAATATCAAGGGGGGAGGATGTTTAGAGTTTATATGTTAATTTTGTAATTATTCTTATTTTTTTAATTCATAGAAGCCTTTTCCTGGCAGACATTCATTTTTTTTTATTATTGTTCTTTTTTCTTTCTTAGTTACCAAATAATTTGCAATTGTAATTTATTTTCTTTTTTTTTATGTGTTCCTTTTCAAGCAATAAAATATATATAAAACTAAGGTGTAATATTCAATTCAAGCATATGAAACCAACATCGATTCATTTTTAAAACAAAGCAAAATCTTAAGCTTTCACTTTTTCATACAATTAGTATCAATCATTTTCGTGTTTTGAAGCAAAATAAAAAATCACTATTATATTTTTGTTTTGTAAAATTATCGTGATATATCATTTATGCATGTTTGAAAAAAAGGGGAATATTGACCTTTTATAAAATTAATTATCTTCGGAGAACAAATTAGAAACCTGCTTATTTTAAATGTGAAAAGTGTATTAAATTTATAAAAATGCCTATTACAAATTTCAAATATATGTAGTACAAAATGTAAATATGCCCATTACACAATGTAAATTCTGTGTAATACAAAATATAATATATATATATATATAGATGAAGGTCGTCTCTCCCGTCAAAATAGACGTCAAAACTATACGTCATTGTGAGGATCCCTTGTGGATCTCATGGAATAAAGTCCGCCCTAGGCTGACGAGGGCCATTAGCCCGAAACCATGGTCTCTAGGTGGACGCTTCTCAGTTTGCCAAAGCTGGTGTTGTGGCTCTGTTACCGACCCGAGGCCGCTATTTTGCGGCGAAGGTAATAAATGGCGTCTAGTTTTAACGTGTATTTTGACGGAAGAGGCGACCTTTATTTTTATAGATGAATATCCTCCCGGCAAAATTTACATCTGAAAATATATATTATAAAATACATATAAATAAGTATACTATAAATGTGGAAAGTAATGTGAATCGAAATAAGTTTTTGAAATTATAGCCGAGCTCACATGGTATAAAACCCGCGAAACAATAACAAAGCTGTTAGTCGATTTCCTCAGCCCAAAAAAGTCAAAGAAGTACAATAAATTTTGGTACGTGTGTTCATATTACAGAAAATTCATCAAGGATTTCTCGAAAATTGCTGAACAATTAACCAGTCTCATTAAAAAGAATATACATTTTACTTCGAGAGAGAAGCAAGAAGAAGCATTTCAAACTCAAATCGTTGATGAATCCACCGATATTGGGCCATTTTGACCCAAATGCACCTACTTACATTTATATGGATGCGTCTAACATTGGCTTGGATGCAACACTAGTTCAAAATATCGATGGTAAAGGGAAGGTGATTTCATATTTGAGTTGAACTCTAAGCAAACCCGAACAGAATTATTCAACTACAGAAAAAGAATGATTAGCCGTTGTGTGGTCGATGTCTAAATTAAGACCCTACCTATATGAAAGACACTTCGAAAAATAACAGATCATCAGGCATTATGCTTGCTGAAGAATTTAAAAGACGTGACTGGTTGATTAGCAAGATGGACACTGAAGATCCAGGAATAGGATTTTGAAATAATACTTAAATCAGGGAAAAATCATTTGGATGCCGATGGTTTGTCTAGAGGACCTTTCCCGATAGCAGACTGGGATGAAGATTATGAAAGGTTATTTTTTAATCAAATAATGGACGATGAAGATGATTTTACTGATAATGATAAGAAAGGTTTCAGTGAAAGCAAAAAATAAATTACACATAACTTTAAAGAGGAAGATTGTTATCTCTATAAGTAAAACCCAGACCCTGAAGGTAGAGCTCGGTTGCTTGTGGGTCCAAAGAAGAGAAGGAAAGACATTATAAGAGAATATCACGACCATATGTTGAATGGCCACCTGGGTGTCGCCAGAACTATATTCCGAATAAAGAGCAAATAATATTGGCTTTCCATGCTAAATGATGTTTCAGAATTCGTGAGGACATGCCAATTTGTCAAAGTATGAAAGGCACAAATCACTTACCTTCTGGACTACTACAGCCTATTCTCCCAGCTAACTATCCTTTTGAGAGAATAGGAATTGACTTTGTTGGCCCTCTGCCTTCTACGAAAAATAGAACAAAATGGATAATCGTTCTGACGGACTATTACACCAGAAACAAAAGTAGTCTCAGAAGCGACAGTAAAATAAATTCTTCAAAATTTTAAATGAAGAAATATTTCTACGTCACGGAGCTCCAAAATTCCTTATTAGCGACAAAGGCTCTCAATTTACTGGTAATTTGATTAAAGAAATATTGAATATGTGCAAGTTTTAAAACACTGTTTCCCAACAAGCTACCATCCCCAAACTAATGGATCAACTGAAGCAACAGTATATTGTTATTGATTTCCCTAAATAAACCTCAATGGAACTCAAAGGCGCAATGAAAGTAAACTGCTGGCCACCGTAAATGCAACACCCTGAAATAAGCATGCAAATAACATGAAATTTACAACATGAATTAGCGGAGTGAGATATGCAAATGATTAGAATTTCAGCGGAGATGCATATCAAGCGCGCCTGTGGTTCCACTTCAAAGCACTATTCAAGGCTTGGAGATTTCGACGATTTCAAGTTCGGTAATTGTGTTGTGTGTGTGTTTTTTTAACGATCAATTATGCCTCGTAGAAAACAGCAATCATCTTTTGATCAAGTATACGAGTTCGACAAATGAAGGATAGTGGCCTACCGATATTGTGAATTATTTTTCAGGGAAATCGGTAGTCGTGTTGGACGAAACCAAACAACTGTAATGCGGATATGTGATCGTTGGATGCAGGAAGGTACGACAGACCGACGTGATCGATCGCATCCACCTCAGTGCACCACTTCATGTGCTGACAGGCAAATTGTGCGCATGGCAGTGACAGATCGCTCAGTCACATCACGAACCGTAGCACAACACATTCAGTCTGTAACGCATCCTCCAGTGTCTGCGCGTACAATTCGAAGTCGTTTACAGCATAGTGGTCTGTCCGCAAGACGTCCATTGCTTCGTCTACCTTTGACGCAGAACCACAGACGTCTCCGCCGGCAATGGTGCGATGAAAGAAGGATGTGGACGGCAGAATGGAATGAAATTGTCTTTACTGACGAGTACGCTTCTGTCTACAACACCACGATAGTCGATTCGAGTCTGGAGACACCGTGGAGAGAGGACGCTGAACAGCTGCGTTATGCACCGCCACACTGGTCCTGCACCGTGTATTATGGTATGGGGCGATATCGGATATCACTCTCGCACTCCTCTAGTACACATTGCCGGTACTTTAAACAGCCAACGCTACATCTCCGAGGTGTTGGAGCCAGTTGTCCTTCCTTGCCTCCAGGGCTTGCCCACAGCCATATTTCAACAGGATAATGCGCGACCACACGAGGCATGGATGGTCCAAAGATTCTTCGGCAATCGCCAGATTGAATTGCTTCCCTGGCAGGGTCGCTCTCCGGAACTTTCGCCGATAGAAAACATGTGGTCCATGGTTGCTCAACGATTGAACCAGATTACATCCCCAGCTGCCACACCAGATCAACTCTGGAAAAGTGTGGAAGCTGCTTGGCCTACTGTACTCCAAGAACACATCCAAAGTCCCTTTGAATCAATGCCGAGGCGTGTGGCAGCGGTGATCTCCAACAATGGCGGCTACTTTGGCTACTGATTCTAGCAGGAACCACACTTCGCCAAAGTCTATAAATTTAATCATTTGATACTTGGTCAACATGTTATCTACTAAATAAGTTTTGTTGTGATATCTCTTGTCTTTCCTGGTGTTCCAATTTGTCTGGCCAGCAGTGTAGATTGTAAGCATGTTGAAAATCATAAATTCTAGAATATTGCTGTCAATAATTAAAATTTTGTTTTTTGTTAACCACTGATTATGTATACCAATTTGCGACTCGCAGGACCAGTGTGGCGGTGCATAACGTAGCTGTATTCGAAATAGAAACACACACACAATTTCATATTTTTTAAAATCGAACACTTTTCTATTGACACACTTGGCTCTATAATCTCGACAAAATTATTTTAAGTCATCTTATTGAGCTGATTTTTCAAATAAATATATATATTTGGTATGTGTAGCTAATTAAGTTTTAATCGATTTTCCATGTTTAGATAATTACTTTTAAAAAATAAATAATTATCGTTTTGATAAAGGTTATATGTTTTCTTCTTTTTATTCCGAATTTTTTTGATAAAAAGCATTTGATGTTATTTTGCATTTATTCGAAAGAAACAGATGGCTTTACAGGATCAGGAACGGAGAGGTCTTAAGAAAAATGGTAAAGAAAAGTGACCTGTTAAAAATTGTTATAAAAAGACAGAATAATTGGGTGAGGGTAAGTAGATTAAATGAATAAAGTGCTGAAGGGTAAAATAATGAAAATAAAACGGTAGAAATAAGAAAAATTAGACTAATGGACTGGGTCGGATGTAGAAGCTATGAAGAAATAAAGCGAAGAGCACAAGATCGAGAAGCATAGCGCCACTATATACCAGTATCTACTCAAGAGCAGAGAAAAAGTTGAAGAAAAAGAAAATAATTTTCTGGTTTCAGAATCACACGTGTGTGTACCCTTAATTTTAAAATATTTTCCTCTTTATTTAAAATCAAAAATATAAATTTTTCACAATTTTTTCTTCAGAATATCTTTATTTTACATCTTTAAAGAGTATGATTTTCTATAATTACTGTATTATTATTTTCTTTCGTTAGAAAACTAAAATTTTTGTTTGTTATAGGGATTTGTTTTGAAGAAATTAGGAAGCTTTAGTGGTAAGCATTCGCTTTTGTTTTTTTAGTCCATTTCTTAATATATCCATAATATTTTTCGTAAATAAAAAATACAATCGAAATAGAAACACACACACACAATTTCATATTTTTTAAAATCGAACATTTTTCTATTGACACACTTGGCTCTATAATCTCGACAAAATTATTTTAAGTCATCTTATTGAGCTGATTTTTCAAAATATTCTATTTAAAGTGGATGTATATTTACATATATCCCTATAGGTAATTGCGTTAACACGTTTTTTCGTCAGTCTGAAGCCGAGAAAATTCTAAATAAAAATGATAATAATATTTAAAATATTTTTAAATGTAAAACTTATTACGTTTCTTAGACCTATTCGTAAAAAAGGCTATCATCTATTTCTTTGTATAAAAATAATATTCTGTCCGGTTTGATATTTATGTAAGACGAAATTTCCTACCAGATAATAATGATTATTAATAAAATTCAGTCTATTAAAAAAAATTGTGTCAGAAAAAAATGATTCTTGGTTTTTATTCTATATAATCTTGAATAAAAGGCACTTTGGGGAGAACTTGGGTATTTCAGAGGTCATTCGTCTAGTGTATTATATTCAAATATATCACGGCAAATACACAGTAGAGGAAATGGAAAGTTTTATACTCGAAGTTGAAGAAAAACTTTATAAATTTGGCCCTAATTAACTTTTTGTGGTGTATAATGGATTATTAACCTTTGATTGCAAAAGGTCAAAAATAGTAAAATGTAATTTTTTTATAATTTTAAATATTTGATTTAGCTAATAGCTTGTAAATTCATGTCACGTTTCATGATATTCTACTAGTTCCTCCTGGTTGTAATGCTTTCTGTCTAGTTTACATATTCTGGTCAGAAAATAAATATATTGGCTAAAATCATTGACTGATAAATCAAGAAAATCCATCAAAATTTGATGTGCTCTGAAACTTTGGGGGCCAATTTTGTTTTCTATTTGTATTTGTAAATATTTAGTATATGAAACACCCGCATATAATTAAAATATATAATGCTCATAAAAGAGGTCAACATGTATGAAAATCGGTATATTAAAGTTTTTGAATATTTCTTCCGATTGCTTCTTCTAGTCAGTTATTTTAACTTATGGCACTCTATGTAACGGGGTAGGTTTCATCATTGTGGTAAATCTGTCTCGTCCAGTGTAACAACGTGTAAGTAATGAAGTGTAACAAATTTTTCACCTGCCAGGTACTTTTTATAAAAGATTATTCCGAGTAAACGAGTATTTCTCTTCGGAAAGTCTGAAAATATAACTTTTTACAAATCGCTTATAATTTTAGGCATTTTGAATATTTAAAAATCGTTTTCCATTAAATATAAATCAATTCTTGTTCTTTCTAATAAATAAATCATCACTCGAATCGCGCGATTTTTTTCGTAAGCTAGAGCGTTAAAAATCGTTCTTTTAAAAATGGAACACTATATGTACATAGTATATTTATGTTATTATGTTCATTTAGGAATCCATGGTCAATTCCGAGAGAAGACCTTACGATATCTTCAATAAACTAGTTATAGAAAGGAAGCTCTGAGAGGACAAGAAAACTGTCAACCACCAACCTTTATGGGTTATAAGGAGAGAGAATTAGATTTTTATTTTTATATATTAAATTGATTATAAAATGCATGAATTTATAGGAATGTATCACAAATTAGAATTAGTTTAATATCCATTGCCATTTGATGTAAAGGACCATTTTTTTCGATATAAACAAAGGTATTGTAACAATGTACATTCGACAAAGTCACCTCTACCTTAAAAATAGACGCCAAATCCAGACGCTATCTATTGACCGTCGTCGCAAACTAGCGGCCTCGGGTCGGTGACAAAGCCACAAAACCAGCTTTGGCAAACTGAAAAGCGTCCACCTCGAGACCATGGTTTCAGGCTAATGACCCTGGATGGCGTCTGGATTTACGTCTATTTTGACGGGAGAGGTGACCTTTGTCAATTTCCTCCCGGCAAATCTCCATCTATAATGTGCATTCGATAATCCTCTGAGCAAAAGCAAGGATTGATCGGGTTAGAAAGAAGGTCTTCAGTTGATATAGACATATATAATATGACACATTTGCTTTTTATTCTCGAATATATAGGTGGTAAAAGTCGTAGTGGGCCATCAGTGGCTGCTGTCACTCTAAATGCATTACATGTCTACACATGTGGAAAGTGCCAAAACTCCATGTGGTTAAATGCATTCATTTCTGATAATTGACTTTTGCAAAAGAGAGAATCGAGGACCATTAAAACACTTTTTATTTAAAAAAAAAAAAACAGAAAAACCTTATGAAGAATTCGAATCCCTGTTGGTTGTCGTAAATAGAATTTGTATCATTCCTTCACTTATTCTACCACCAATATCGACGGATATACCGGGACAATCTTACACTCGAAGTATTCCAAACAGAGGGGCGTTCCTAGTCGTCATAATGCACACAATGGTTCTTTATATATTGCCTACCGCTCTTTGAGCTGATTTTGCTTGTTCCGTCGCAAGTATAATATGGAGCGGCTTTTAATATCGGTGTCTATATTAAGGTCTTTTTAGTGTTGCTAAAAATACATTTACAGGGTGATCCAAAAGTCCCGCACAACTTTAAAAATTAATAACTCCGCGAATATTCGCGCTAGAGCAATGCGGTAAACACCATTGTGTTCAGGATGCAATGGGATTTTAATGGCAAATAATGTAAAATTCGAAATTGATTTTAGTTACAATTTTATTCGCCAGATGGCGCTCTACCAGAATCAGAGATTCAGCGGCCAAATTGTTTGATAAATTGAAAAATATAACTGATCGACACGTATTTTTCCTTTTTGAATACCAGGAAAGAACCCTAATAATATCAAATAACAAATTAATAAAACACCACTTCGCCAAAAGTATGAAGAATCGGTTAACGATTTTCAAATACAATCAGAGATATGTAAAATAGGTAAATGCAAATTAAAACATGTAGCAAAAAGAAAATTGATATTTTAGATACGGTTTGTTTCCGAAGATAATAAATTTCTAATATTTTTAATTCAACTCTCACTCAGTATCGATTATATTTATTTTAATTCATTTGAAAAATATGTATCTATCTCTGATAATTTATTTTACTCTGGAATGCCGTTGTTGTTGTCGTGTCCAATAAAGAGCCTCAGGTGTACCATGCATCTCCATCACATCAGCAGCAATGTCCACTATCTTGGGTGTGTAAAGCTGCTGCTCTGGGTCTATGTCAAATTTCTGCAAGGCTGCGGCCATTGCTGGCTATGAGAATATGTGGGTAGGTGTAAGTTCCACACCAGGACAATTGTTGCATGCCCTATAGGTTCTTGTGCCATCTGGATGTATTGTCATTCCTTTATAGTGTTTTGTTCTAAGTCTTGTTATAGTTTTTGTCATTTTTCTCTCAGAGTTTATTTCGCATTTTGATCTTTTCTTATTTTTTTGTTTGATTATCTTGTATTCTGACAAAGAATCAGCGTCAAATAATGACATTTGTTCTTTCCTTTGGCTCAACTTTCTGGCTTCCTTTGCCAATTCAAATGCCATTTCATTACCCCCGATCCCAGCATGGGCAGGGATCCAATGTAGAATGCAGTTATTCTCCAATGGTTCCAGTTGGGTAAGTAACGAGTGTATTTTTTGTGTGATTTTAGTATTGCCCCCTTCTGAATTGCTTCTAGAGCGGATATGGAGTCGCTGTATATTAAAATTCCTTCTGCTCGATGCAGGGATGGTTGGTTAAGGCATACATCAAGGGCTTTCCTGATAGCTGTCAGTTCACAAGTGAAGTTTGACGAAATCTGTCCTGCTCCTTCTTTGATTTTGATGCTTGTTCCATCTTGCAGTATTATGTTAATTCCGGCCCCTCCATTACTCAGGGTAAGGTCTGAAGATCCATCTGTATATGCTGTTAAAGGGCGTGGCCTAGCATTTTTAATCAATAATTTGTACTATGAGGACATAGCCGTTAATATTCCAAACACATTAGACCTCGAAACCCAAGGTATCAAAGTCTACCTCAATCAAAACAAAGCCATCAACATATACAATATGTATCACCCTCTAAACAATACATTTATTGACGATGGAACAATGGCTCAATTTCTTACAGACAACACTATTATTTTAGGTGACCTTAATGCCAAACATCAACTATGGGGATGTTCTACGCCAAACCCAAGAGGCAAAATACTATCAAACATATTTGACGTCAATGCCTTCATGTGCTTAAATGATGGGAATCCTACCCATCATTCCTACAGCTATAATACTGCACAAGCCCTTGATATAAGTTTTTACTCTCCTGACATTTTCCTCAAATGCAAATAGCAAATATTAAAAGGTTTTGAAAGTGATCATTTGCCTAATTTGATAGAAATTAGCACCAAGACCAAAACTAGCTCAATTAAGAAAAATTATGGAACTTCAAAAAGGCTAATATGATATCTTTCGAAAACACCATTATTAAAGCAGCCGAAGTTTCAATACCAAGAGGTTATATTAAGAAATGGATTCCAAATTATACACACCAGGCAAAAAATATTCAACCAATTAAAACTAAAAGAAATGAACTACAAAAAGTGCACCCAAAACCAAACAAATTGTCGAACTGAACTGAACATTGTGATTGCAAAAATAAAAAGATTATACGTAAATGTGAAAAGGGAAAAATGGAAACAAACTTGTGAAAACCTGAACCCAAGAAATCCAAATACAAAACTTTGGAATTTGGCAAAACAAATTGACAGAGTCCAGCCACAAACTGAAAACACAAATATGATTGAGAATACAGATGGTACACCAGCAACTAATGACAAAATTGCTGCCAATCTTTTAGGTAATTCATATCAAATAAGTAGTAAAATCAAGGTTGAAAAAAGGCCCGAAAGATTATTCATGACTGTAAAAATGTCACTCATAATATTTTCCATGAAAAAAATCAATATGAAAGAGCTAGCTTATGCATTAGAAAACACTGACCTAAACAAGACTCCTGGGCCAGATGGAATCCATGGCCGAATGATATCAAACTTGGGCAAAATTGGCAAAGAAAGACTTCTTAATATTTTCAATAACTCCTGGAAAACTGGAAAATTGCCTCAAGACTGTAAAAATGCAACAATAATTCTCATTAAAAAACTTGACAAATCTGCTGATGACCCAAAAAACTACCGACCTATCTCCCTCACAAATATTTGCTACAAATTAATGGAAAAAATTATATTCAGACGACTCACCTATCACCCCGACACAAGAAATCTCTTACCAGAAGAACAATATGAATTTAGGAAAGGACATGGGACAATAGTCCAACTCTTATTTTTCACACAAAAGGTAAAAGATGCACAAAACAAAAAGCCAACTAACCACACCATAGCTGCTATTTAGACCTTACACAAGCTTTTGATAAGGGGTATGGAAAAACAAGTTAATTACAAAATTATACAAACATTTCAAAATTGATGGAAAAGCTATCACTTGGATAAATGATTCCCTTAAAAATATATACATCAGGGTCAAATATAATGGCACTCTATCTAAAACCTTCAAATTGTACCAAGGATTACCACAAGGATCAGTCCTTAGCCCAACTCTCTTCACCCTATTTATTGCAGGCATAGAAGAAAAAATTCACATAAAACCAATATTGGACTTTTTGCTGATGACATTATTCTATGGAGCAGCAACACTAACTGGAAAAAAGCTGAAAGAGATTTGAACAAGACTATTCTCCACCTAGAAAAATTTGCTAATGAACATAAATTAGAATTTAACCCCCAAAAATCTGAAACCTGTCTTTTTATTACCGATAAGAAACTATACAAAATAAGACCAAATATTATTCTGAAAGAACAACAATTGCAATATAATAAACATCCTAAATATCTCGGCTACACCCTGGATCCAGAAATTAACTCCAGTAAACATATTGAAGGAGTTGTTAGAAAAGGAAGAGACCGACTAAAAATCTTGAAATATATTTCAGGAAGAGTGGAGAGCTGAAGCAACAACACTAAAATTAACTTACACATCTCTAATGAGACCTATCTTGGAATATGGATATCAAATCTATGTTACAGCATCTGAAACAAATCTAAAAACACTGGAAAGGATACAACTAAATGCACCTAGAATTATTACAGATCTTCGAAATACCTGCCCTAATAATATTGTACTTTGCGAGGCAGACATTATGCCCTTAAAGAATAGAATAAGCTACAATCTGCCAAAATATATAAACAAAATCAAGAGTTATGAAAATAAACACAGAACTTTCAATTACATACTTATTTGGGAACCCAATATAAGACTCAAAAAAGAAGGCCCTCTCCACCTGGCCAAAAGAAATGGATTTTAAAATATAAAGTGGAAAAATATTATTTAGCTGAAAAAATATCTCCATGCGAACCACTAACAAAATGTTATTTTTAATGCCACTTTAAATGAACCCACCAACAAACAATGCCAAAATCCAGAATACTTAAAACAATTATCATTAGAAATAATTAATATAACATTCCTAAAAATGCAATAACTATCTATACCGATGGTAGCAGAGACGAGTTGGGACACACTGGCAGTGGCTCTCTCATTAAAACCACAAATGGCAATGAGAAAATGAACAGAAGAAACCCAGATTTTTGCTAAATCTTCAGATCAGAACTTATAGCCATCTATGAAGTCTTAAAATCCATCAGAAATACTAAACATCACGATATATGGATTCTTACTCATAGTAGAAGTGCCATACAACACTTGAGTCACACAGGGGAACTTAGAGACAAAGTAAGCAGGAACATAATTGGTTATCTCCATAAACTCTCAATACCTCAAAGATTCACCTTCAATGGATACCCTTACATGTTAGCATTGAAGGCAATGAAGCTGCTGATGCGCTAGCGAAAAAAGGCACAAAAGAACCCTTGCTACAGAAAAATAAACTTACTTCTAAAGAAATAGAAACAGTAGCCAAAATAAACAAGAACCGGAGGATCCCACCTAAGCACAGTTGGTACACCCTAGAAGCAGATGGCCACCCAGACCTCTCAGTCCACAAGCCGGCATGCGAAGCATGCCCTTCGCTGCTATTCTGTTCAACTCATAAGCCAAGTAACGGTATCCAAGCTAGTGCTTGGACATTGTACCTGGAAACACCACCTCCCAGACAACGTGTCTGGAAGGATTTCTATACCGGTGGCCTTTAATCACAGCAAAATAGGAAACTATCTACTGTGTCCAGCAGGGACCGCGGGGAGGCAGCCCCCGGTCGAGAATCTGTTCACTCACAGCTGAGGAAAAGCTCAGCTGCCACGTCGTGGGCTTTCTCAAGAAGCTTGCTGTGATTTCTCAGCAGCTTACTCTCGATCGCGCCCCTCGCCCTCTTCTCTCTTCCTGCACACCCACTACCCTTGGACAATCCAAGACGTAGTGGCGTGCATTCACATCCCTTTCTCCATAGACGCAATCAGGGTTTCTCTTAATTTTAAATCTGTGGAGACTTGGGGAAGAGCCCATGTCCCGAACTACCCTAATGAGTTTGTGGGACATTACCTTACAGAGGTACTTGGGTGTTGTTACCCCATTGAATACCTCTCTCCCCTTCACACTGTTCCTCCATCTGTCCAACCATAAGTCCTGGACGTGACCCCTGATCCTCCTATAAACTTCTTTCTTGGTCACTGGGGTCCTCAGTGATCTACCTCTAAAGCATCCTGCCTTAGCGATCCTCTCTGCGAACTCATTACCTTCGATGAGGCTGTGTCTCCTAAACCAAGGGAGCTCCGGAGCCCGCGTCATCATCTCCAGCTCCTGGATTATTTGATGCGCGAGTTGCCCTTTCTCCAGATTGATGGCGACGAGGGCCGACATACAATCTGAATAGAGGCGGTCCGGGCTGAAGTTCTACTCGGCACACACTCTGAGGGCTACCCTGATCGCAACCAGCTCGGCTGAAAAGACCAATTCGTCCACTCTGAGTGTTAAACCTTCTTGGAAGATCAGCTCTCCATTAGTGTATATCACTACCCCAGCTCCAGTATTGGTTCCAGACTTACTACCATCAGTGAAAACCTCCGTGCCAATCCCTGTCGGCCCTCTAGGACTCCAATTCCACTTTGGCAACCACTGCGGAGGCTTCCTTGTGTCCCTTTATGATTCCAGGCCCCCGCTTAAAGTCCCAGGGCATCTTCCCTTTTCTCCCAGATCTTCTGTCTGATGGTCTCCTCCTCTAGTTTTAATCCCAGGGGAATAAGCCCAGCGAGGACCAAAAGGCCTCACTGCTGCTAGTGCGATATCCCCCTGTAATTCTAGGTGCCGCTGTCCTCTGCATTCTCTCTAGAGTTGTTGCCACCTTCTGATCCCTGTTTCGGCGCTACCAAGCCCCGGAAGCATATAGCAAGATTGGCTCGACACAGGAGAGGCAGAGGTTCCTAAAAATAGTACCCTCCTTCTCTCCCGCCCCCTGTTGAGAGCCAACCAGGACAGGCCTGCACAACGCCTCCCTGCCTCTCGCCACCATCTCCTCCGCCTGGTATTGCCAACCCATCTTGTCATCATTGACCACCCCCAGGATGGTCATCCTATTGACCAACGCTACCCTCCGTCCTTCCATCCGGATAGCCGGCTTGTGTTCCCATTTGATCCCTTTCCTTTTAGTTCTTATGATCCTAGGCTTAAAGCTGAGGGCTTTAGTTTTGGAGACATTGAACTTAAGGCCAGAGTCATGGGCCCAGATCGAGAAAATTTGGAGAGAAGTTTCAACACACTTCTCAGCCTTCGCTCTCGAAGCAGCCTCAATGATGAGGAACTGGTCGTCAGCATAGAGAACCAGCCTGTCTCCCTCATGGAGCTCCTCCTGGAAAACGGTGTTTACCAGGATATTCCACAGAATAGGTCCGCAGCAAGAGCCCTGGGGGCAACCCCTAGCACAGTTTCTTTCCAACTTCCGCCCACCAAAACTGAGGCTAATCCGTCTATCCCTCAGGAAGTCACGAATCAAGCTGCACAAATTATCAGGACAACCCATGTCCATCAAATTTCTCATCAGCCTGTTCCAGCTCATGGAGTTGAACGCGCCATCAATGTCCAGGGCCACGAAAAGAACCCAAGCACCCTTATTTAAGCCCATCTCAACCCCCTCTAACACCTCGTTTAGAGCTGTGGTTGTGGACTTCCCTTCCCTAAAACCATGTTGGAAAGAGGAAAGCAGCTCATTACTCTCTAGCCAGTGCTTCAGTCGCTGAGCTAGTAGGCTATCCAGGACCTTACCTAGACACACTAGTAAAGAAAGCGGACGATAATCATTAGGAGAATTACCCTTTCTACCAGACTTTTCGAGAAGCACTACTCGGGCAATCTTCCATGCCTCGGGAAATGTACCAGTGTCCAGGCACTTAATGAATAACCTGGAAAGAAGCGATGGGTGCATCCTTACCAGGGCTTTCACGACCGTGTTATCGATCCTTTCGGGACCAGGAGATTTCCTTTTCCCGAACTTGAAAGCCGTCAGTTTCACCTCATTCTCAGAAAAGGGCGGATCCACCAAACCACAAGTGGTTAGAGAGATCTCGTCCTCTGGTTCCTCGTTTCCGAAGTGCCGATCCAAGTTGTTTTTATTTTGTCTTCTGCTTTCGAGCGAGTAGGTCTAGAACACATTCTCTCTGAATTTTCTCATTGTTGGTGAATGAAACAGCACCAGTGATTATTTTGGCCGCTTTTGCTTGAACACTGTCTAGTCTTACTTTTAGTGATGAGCTTGAGGAAGCCCAGCAGACCGGTGTTGCATATTCCATTATCGGTCTTATTAAGGTGGTATATGTTGTTCTGAGAATTCTGGGTTTTGCTCCCCAATTTGTTCCACATAGCCTTCTCAGAATGTTTAGTTTTCTGATAGCTCTATTTGAGGTGCTAATTATGTGCTCTGAAAATTACAATTTCTCATAAATAATAATTAAAATAATTTTGTTGACATCTTGTCAATACATACACAGTCTGCACTATTAAAAAAAGATAATATGCATTATATACACTATGTACAATGAATATGGCGCCTCTGCCAGCGCTGCAGAGTTTGGTGGAGAATCGCCAGTGGGTCTCCAGCGACACCACGCATTTTGCGATCTACGATGAATACGTAGATCGCGTACTTCGCCGCTTAGGAGATGATGATGGCGTGGTCCTCGAGACCAACTGGAAAGATCCAGGACTGCAGTATCACACCTAGGTATTATGGATTTCTAATTTTATCAATTATTTGTTTGTTTATGCTTATTTTGTGGTTATATTTATGCCTTTTTCCCTGGGAGTGGAGAAGACGCATAGGTTTGGTTTTATTGGGTTTATGGTCATTTGGAGTTCCATTGCCCACTTCTCCAGTCCTATCATTGATGTCTTCAGTATCTTTTACGATTTTCCTATGCTGCTACTTGTGTTCCATATGGCTATATCATCTGCATAACAGGCAACCTTTGTGTCTTCAGTGAGGTAAGGATGGATGTCGTTAATATATAGCAGATAGAGTAGAGGACTGAGCACCGATCCCTGAGTTACACCAGCCCATGTCCTTCCTTCCTTGGAAAATTCTCCATTGACCCGAACCTTTAACCTTTTCCCCTTAAGAAGTCTGCAATCCAGATTAAGGTTTTTCCTCTTACTCCGATGTTGTGCAGCTTTTCACGTAATTTCTCCCTCCACACTCGATCAAAATCTGAGGTCATATCAAGGAATATAGCCGTGGTCTTCTTTGGCGGTTTTTCCCGGAAAGAATCTATTATTGATTGACAGAAGTAGAACAGTTGATCAGTTGTACAGTGCTGGGATCAATAGGCCGTTTGGTAGAGGTTTATTTTATTATTTTTTGTGAGCCAGACTATGAGCCTAGAGTGGATAATTTGTGAATAATTTCAATGAGTTCCTTTCTGTTTTATTTGTTTTAAGAAGTCCATTCATATTGTCTCTCTCTCTCAAATCATTGCCTCGATGTTGTGGTCCTTCCAGTAAGGTATCCACAGGTCTTTACGTCTACCTCTAGTTATCGATGCTCTTTTGCAGCTTTTTAAATGTTCGAAGAGAATTTTTCCAAGTTTTTGTTAAGCGTTCTGTAATTCAATTTTTCGTTACACAGTTCTTCAAGCTTTTCTGTGATTTTTTTTTCAAGTCGGCTTTCCTAAAGTTCCATGTTCTTTTATTCTAATGGACATTCTCATTTTGAAGTTTAGGGTTATTAAAATTGGTCTGTGGTCACTGATTGCACCTCTCAGGATTTTCCATTGTGTTGTGGGTGCGATGTTGTAATTTATCGCTGTGATGTCTATTGCGGATTCTGTGCCTGTGGACTTAGATAGGTGTTCTTTTCGTTATTTAACGGTGTAAGGTCGAGGTAGGTTAGCATGTCCTCAACCTACTGACTTTTGTTATCCTGGACAGGTGATCCCCGAATTGAACTTTTGGCGTTAAATTCGCCGAAGTATGATTGTGATATCCGAAGACGCTTCACTTAATGTCTCTATTGTGTGTACCCATACAAAATTCAAAGATTTCACGAGCTGAAAGTTGGCGATTTTGAGATGCGTCAAGAATTCGCTGCATGGGTTTTCCGGCAAATTGATATTGATGAAAACTGGCTGTCGAATGTTCTGTGGACAGATGATGCTCACTTTTCTCTAAACGGAGAATTTAACATTCAAAACAGCCACATTTGGGCAACAGAAAACCCTAGGATTTTCACAGAAATGCCACTTTACCAGCCTAGAGTTACAGTTTTGTGTGGGTTCACTTCTTTTATTATTGGGTCATTTTTCTTTAAAAAATCAATGGAAGAACTTTTAAAACCGTTTTTGTAACTGGTGAACGTTATGAGAAAAGGGTATTCCCATATTGCAGGGCAAAAGCACTAAGCGAAATAACATTCATGAAAGATGGAGGACCTCCTCATATCTCCCGAGGTGCCAAACAATTGCTGAAGGATACGTTCGGTGAAAATCGAGTGATAGGTCGCCACTTTATATACCAGTGGCCTCCAAGATCAACAGACTTGACGCCTTGCGATTTTTGTTTATGGGGGTACATTAATTCGTGTGTTTATCGATGCTGGCCTACCACATTGGCCATGTTGAAGGCTTCTATTAGATGGCACGCTTTATCAATTTAACAGATATGTTATTTAATGCTGTCCATTCTGTCATTTATCGTCTGCAGGCGGTGATTGAGAATGAAGGGTGCCACATTGAGCAAGGATTGTGACCTAATACAAGAGAGAAGGCAGTTACCTCATGTGTTGTATAAGCCGCCATGTATTACATTATCTACCAATATTTTGCAGCTCTTTGTGTTGGGATATGGGGATAATAAATGCTGTCCTCACATCTTGACTCTTTTTTTTTGTGAACAGTAATATTTTGTTTGTCATTTGCTCACATATTATGTCGTGCAAACCAGAGTGTTATAACTTCTCAAATAACACTGGTACACACAATTTTTCCCCTTATGTTTAGTTTTTCGCTCATTAGAAGAAATACATAGATAATAGATAACATAGAAATACATACAGAAGAAATACATGTAGCATAAGGAATATTTTCTGTACACCAATAACTTTAGAAATTTTGTGAAAAAAAAATAATACAAAATGATTTTACTACCACGTTTTTCAACGCAAAAGGTCGATTTGAAATTTATTTTTATTTGAGGGGACACATTTTTTAAAATTGTGTACAGTATAATAAACAATGATAACATTTGACAAGCCCATAGGATATTTGGAATAAAGTACGACAAATATATTTTGTCACTCCCCTCTATATTTCATTTGTTGGATCATGACAAATATCCAGTTAAATAGTCAAGGGTCGCCAATCAGTCAAGAAACTACACATTTCTTTTATCAAGAAATCCTATTAATAGTGCCATCATAATTTTTGGTACTATATTAACATTTCAAAAATTCGTGTATTGATATCAGCAGTGATTTTCAAACATTCAATCTATTTCACAAAACCTCATATAAAAAATAAATATTTTGCTACATGTTTTAATTTGCATTTACCTATTTTACATATCTCTGATTGTATTTAAAAATCGTTAACCAATTCTTCATACTTTTGGCGAAGTGGTGTTTTATTAATTTGTTATTTTATATTATTAGGGTTCTTTCCTGGTATTCAAAAAGGAAAAATACGTGTCGATCAGTTATATTTTTCAATTTATCAAACAATTTGGCCGCTGAATCTCTTATTCTGGTAGAGCGCCATCTAGCGAATAAAATTGTAACTAAAATCAATTTCGAATTTTTCATTATATGCCATAAAAAATCCCATTGCATCCTGAATACAATGGTGTTTACCGCATTGCTCTAGCGCAAATATTCGCGGAGTTATTAATTTTTAAAATAGTGCGGGACTTTTGGATCACCCTGTATTTCTACAAATATATATTCTTCAACTGGAAAAATGCTAGAACATTATTTTTAAAATTCAAAATGACATGCAATAAGTATTTTTATTGAATCGATAAATGTGTGCATTTTCTAGCCAAGAGCTCCACAAAGGTAATATAATACGAGACTTAAGGATATATTTAAATCGGGTATATTTTAAAGCTTTCTATAATTAAAAGTTATTTGTATCGATATTGTAATGCAATTAAAAAAAATTTAATTGAGGCATGAATCATCAGTGGTGAACCCTCCCAGTACTTTCGCCAGGTTAATCTAGGGGAATTTTTTTAATTAGTCTACACTTAAATTTATTGAGGAATTTTTAGTAAATATACAATTCAATGTATGTATATATCTGTGTCGGCTATCCACGTCTTCAATAGGTGACTAATCAGGCCGAAATATTTGACAGGACATAGAGTTAAGTTTTTTTTTTTGTGTGTGTGTAAGTGGTTTTTGTCACATTTTCAACAAGACAAAATTAAAAGTAACCGAGTACTGGGCAAAAATACGTATTTTTAGTTAGAGAATTATTATAAAAATATTTCTGATTCATGTCTGATGGTCATAAACGAAATTCTTTCGGGGAATATTCGTTAAGGCAAAACACGGGCGAAGCCCGACCATCATTTTTAAAAGGCAGAAATAATATTCTAACAGCAAATAATTCATTCGACGAAGCCAAGTCCTCTCTATATATAAAACATTTCAGACTCTATTTTTAAATTAAAACTACAAATCAGAATCATTATTTGCAGTTTCAGTTAAATCTTTGCAAATTGATAATCTGGTTTCTCTTTGTTGATCTGTTAAATTTCGTGGGACAAAATAACCACAGTTTTTTTCATGTTTAAATGTTCACCAATAATTTTTTAGAAACTACCATACGAAATTCCAAGTATTTCTGACATATTATCAATAGTAATTTTTCTATCAGCAACAAATAAATCACGTTTATGAAAAAACGTATCATTAAATAGAAGATAGGTATCTTTTATTTGTAAACGTTACGAGCTTTCGGGCAAACGCCCTTCTACAGGTTTGACAGAAAATTAAGGCGAGAGACCGACCTATATCTGTTCAATATTGCGATCCGTTGTTGACGTCAATGGCCGACCTGACCTTGAATCATCTGCGAAGCTCTTACGGCCATCTTTAAAACGTTTATACCAGAAATAAACTTGCGTTCGTGACAATTTTTCGTCTTCATAAGCCTTATTCAATAATGCTAATGTCTCTGTGAAATATTTTTAATTTTACACAAAATTTAATATTTTCCCTTGCATTGCCCATTGCAGAAACCGACGCGAGCTAAATACTTACAACAAAAATCTGCCTAAAATGAAAACTACGCATGTGCATTTACTGGCGTAGCTAAATTAAATTATAGTTTAGGCTTTGTTCTTTACAGTAAAAATGATTTTACATTTTCAAAAGTTGTTTTAAATTTTATTTTTTTTAAAGTTCGGGAACCTTTTGATCCTACCGCGTTCGTTTATGTTCGTTCTTTATTTTGATCCCCTTCAATGAAGAAGATCTTAATTTTTAAAAAGTGATATTCGCGATCCATCCAACAATAATTGACAAGATTTGAATATTTCAAAACAATGTACTAAAAAGGATTTTATTTTGGACAATTTATAAGAATCTACAGAGTTAACAACAAATACGCGCGCGACAAAAAAATATATATAAACAGAATTGAAAAAAATAAATAAAGAATTTCTGAACAACGGTTTCACCCAAAATGTAATTTATAAAGTCAAAATTTTAGCAATTAAAAAGTACCTTCAAAACCAAATTCTGTTATATTTTCAACTTCAATGATTTTGAAAATTTTCACACAGTGATATCGTTATTTAACTTTTGAACGTAAATATATTTTTGTTTTTTCCGTCAAGTTTAAATTTTGTGTTTTAAAAAATTGACCGTTCATTTTTTTGCTAATTATAATATATATATATTAAATAAACCAGGTGTTAATATTAAACATAAAAGAGGCATATCCTGACCATGCTCACATGAAATCTCTAGATGGCAGAGCGCCATCTAGTGGAACAAAAAAATAAACTAAACGTTTATTTAACTTGTTCCGTTATATTTGTCCAACCCAATTTCTTGATAAATCAAGAAAGGTTAACCACGAGTGAGTACGGTCAGGATATGCCCCTTTTATATTTAATATCAACACCTCTAACCTTTTATATACTTTTATTGTTTTTTCACATGAAAAGTGTATTAACGTAAATTTGGCCTTAAATACCCATTTCTTGATTTCTCGGGGAGTCACCGGGGAAAAAATTTGGTCTTAGAGGTAGTCTGCACCACGCTGACGAGAGCCAACAGCCCGAAACGTGTTCGTGGTTGACTTTTCTTGATTTATCAAGAAATTGGGTTGGCCAAATATCACGGAACAAGTTAAATAAACGTTTAGTGTATTTTTGTTCCACTAGATGGCGCTCTGCCATCTAAAGAAGCTCATGTAAGCACGGTCAGGATATGCCTCTTTTTTATTTTTAATACCAACACCTGACCTTTTTTATATATTTTTAATTTTTTATTGTTTTTTTTTTTTAACATGAAAAGCGAATTGAGGCAAATTTGGCCTTAAATACCCATTTTTTATCTCTCAGGAAGCCTCTGGGACAAAATTTTGGTCATAAAGATACAGGCTGCACCACGCTGACGAGGGCGAACAGCCCGAAACGCGTTCGTGGTTAACTTTTCTTGATTTATCAAAAATTTGGGTTGGCTGAATATCACGGAACAAGTTAAATAAACGTTTAGTGTATTTTTGTTTAACTAGATGGCGCTCTGTCATCTAGAAATGCTCATGTTAGCACGGTCAGGATATGCCTCTTATATATATAATATATATGACATACAAAAATGATAAAGGAAAATTTGTAATATAGATTAGAAACATGGGGTACTGGGACTGAATACGAATGAATGAATGGGGGGCATCTCGCTGCCAAGCGATGTTGCCTTTAGCAAACAAAAGTACTTTAAGTACTTGTGTTGGATGATGGCAGTGGCTCTGTTGACGGAGCGTTATACTGTTTATTTATTTGGATTTGATATTACTGCCTTATATTCTATATTTTATACTTTTTTTATTAATCAATCAGGAGCGATATCGAAATGTTTGCGCTTATTACAGAGAAAACAAACAAAACAACAAATAAATATCGAATACATTTATAGGTAGTTAACTAATTTTTTCTCTTACATTGTTCTCATAATGAATAATAAGGCATTAATTATGTTTCCTTATATATTGTCGCGGAGATAAATAAAGCAAGGGCAAGTTTGGGGATAATTAATTTATTATAAGGGGTAATTATAGGGGGAGAGAGAAAGAACAACTTACCCCCAGTTAAAGCTAATCCTGAATGAACGGCGTTAGCCACCGTCCCGTTTTCCTTATTTACAGATCAGCTTCCCAGAAGCCCCCACACCTGTGGTCCCCCCCGGGGTCCAGGTATGATTGACAGTTGTCCCATCTGGATGAAGCTACTTGACAATATTTTTACATATATATTGAAAGAGTTTTTTTTTACATTTTTAATACTTTGAACAAATAATACAACAAATATAAAAAAAAAAAAACAACAGATAATATAAAACAAATAACCTAGAAAAAATCAATTTTACATTAGTATAAATTAACAACAGGATTATTTTTTAAGAAAACAAAGCCTACCATTTATTCTGTTAGCCTTCTTTTTTTTCTTTTATTTAACTATTACTATAATTCTATTTCTTTAAAAAGCATACATATCAATTATTTGTGCTTGATTAATCTTTATCAGGCTGTATAAAGAATGAAAAATCAATTTAATTGATATGGAGTATCAAAACATATATCTAACACATCCTTATATGACATACATATATATTTTAATTAAATATTTATTTATGGATTGCTCTATTTTCAAAACATTTATATGTATATGTCATAATTTGTATAAAACCCAAGAGATATAATTTATTTTCACCATAATTAGAATGTTAAAATGTAAATACAAATTATTCCATTTATAAATCTGTACAAAATAAACGGGGGAGCCAGCGCGCCCGGGCGAACGCTACGGTCACCTCCGCGTGCGCGCGCGCTCACGAGTGTGGAACAAATTCTTTTTTCGAAGCATACATTCACAACGTTCGCGCCCTTCCATTCGACCACGGCAGCTACCACATATTGTCGTATACGACATATATACTCATATTGTATATAATATAGCAAGATTTTCATGTTGTAAAACAGAAACACTTTTGTAAATAATTATATGCATGATTGGCATGTGTCATTACATCATCATATGTAATTTACTTTGTACAGACTGAGGATAAATAAATAAAACTCTGTAATAGATTAAGAGTTGAGCTAGAGCAAAAAAATCGAGATGTAGAAGTCTGAACGAGGCCTAGAAGATGTCAGGGCGTTGCCAGTGTATAATGATCTCTTCCGATCCACGCCCTTGTTGCATCCGCTGAAATCCGATACTTCCTCTCTGCAAAGATATATGAGCCTCCAACAGGGCCAGAAATAAATAGTCACTTCACCATCAGTGGAAGCCATCGTCGGTTGTGTCCAAGGTCCACCTCATCTACCATTTAGAACAGTAAGAACTCTCCTATCTCCATCTTGCTCCTAGCTCTACTTTTATCTGTTCACGGAACTTCCTAGTACAACTGTTTCTCTCGTTTTTGTGTATGGACATTCCCAAGTCTTCCACTCTGCCTCGACGACGACTGCCTGTACTCTGTGAGGACTGTTAAAGCTCTTCCAAGATGCAGAGAGGTACTGGAAACTGTCCATATCCTGACAGTTCCTCTCGGTTAACACAGTATAGCGAGAGTCACACCATAGTTTAAGTCGATAGGAATTCACAACGACAGGATTCTACATATATATAAGGGGTGTGTTCACAAAGTATCGCGACTTTTGTGTTTTTTCAAATATTATTTATTTATTCATGAATACCTATTTTGTCCCCTTCAAAGTAATCCCCATGAGATATTATACACTTGTGCCAACGGTTTTTCCAATCTTCGAAGCACTTCAAAAAATCATTTTAAAAAAATCTTTTTCAGCTCCTCCTTCGATGCCGTCTTTATCTCGTCAAGCGTAGCGTAACGTCGTCCTTTCATGGGCCTCTTCAGTTTAGGGAACAAGAAAAAGTCACAGGGGGGCCAGATCTGGGTGGCTGCGGCATCATTAGTGTGTTGTTTTTGGCCAAAAGGTCGCGCACAAGCAACGATGTGTGAGCAGGGGCGTTATCGTGGTGCAAAAGCCAATTTTTGTTCTTCCACAAATCCGGGCGTTTCTGGCGGATTGCTTCGCGCAAATTGCGCATAACTTGCAGGTAATATTCCTTATTGACCGTTCTACCCTGTGGCAAGAACTCATGATGCACCACGCCCCTGCAATCGAAGAAAACTGTCAGCAAAACTTTCACATTCAACCGAACTTGGCGCGCTTCTTTCGGTCTTGGTTCGTGCGGCAGCTTCCATTGAGATGATTGAGCATTGGTTTGCACGTCATAACCATAAACCCACGCTTCGTCACCAGTTATGACCCTCTGGAGCGAATTTGGGTCGTCGCGGACAGAGTCCAACATCTCATCAGCAATGTTCATGCGATGCTGTTTTTGGTCGCAATTGAGCAATTTTGGTACGAATTTCGCCGCGACCCGTCTCATGCCCAAATCATTGATAAAAATCGAATGGCACGAGCCAATCGATATGTTTAGGTCCTCAGCACTCAGCAACTTCTCTAACAGTGATTCGACGATTGGCCAATATCATTTTCTCAACTTCATTAATTTTTTCGTCTGTTGTTGAAGTGCTCGGGCGTCCGGCAAGCTCTTCGTCGTTCACATCTTCTCGGCCTTCTGAGAACATTTTTTACCACTGATAAACGTTGCTTCGGTCCAAGGTAGTTTCTCCGTATGCCACAGTCAACATTCGGAATGCATCCGCGCACTTAATTTCGTTTTTCACACAAATTTTGATACAGGTTCTTTGATCCATTTTTTTAATAGGTAAAAATCGAAGACGATCCAAAACACCTGCAAGCAAAGCAGCTGTCAACAATTAAGTGAACATTCAAAATGGCCGAGCTTGTCAGCATAAGTGAGAGACATGAGTACCAACATATAAAGCCACAAAAAGATCGAAATTCGAATATACTTAACCCGCGAAAATTCAAAAGTCGCGATACTTCTTGAACACACCTCGTATCTATAAAAATGAAATCCAAAATCGATGTCTGTAATCGCATTGCGTAAAAATTATAGAATCAATCATTATGAAATTTCGCATGTAGGTAGCTGATGATTTCGTTTAACATATAGACTATTCAAAAAACTAAAAAGGTTAATGTGCTTTTTTAAAAATGCAAAACCAAAAAGCGTTAGTTCCAGCCTTTTACCGCTTGGCGCAGCACTGGTCGCGACTATAAATGTATTTGATTGGTTAATAATTTTACACTTAGTTTGTTTAAACGATGAATATTAGTTTGTTCACACGATGAATGTTTTTAAAAAAGTAAGATTATCCAATCGCCGTGAAACTTTAGGAAGTTATTTACTATACAATTGGCAAGGTGTCTGGTTTGAATTTGATTTGAAAAAAATATTCGTTGCAATTTTATTTGAAATATATAGATATCTACTTTCACTCGCAAGCAGCGCCTCTCGCGGCATCTGGTGAAATTACTTTTATAAATTGTAAAAATTCTAAAATATGTTCTAAGTATAATATATTTGTCATTTAATTTGAGGACTTAGTAATTTGATATTCCAATGACGTTGTAAAAAGACTTGGAATTTCAATATTAATATATATTTAAAGAAAATATCTTATTTAAAATTTAATAAATGTTTTCAAAAAAATTGTGTTTCAAAAATATATTTAAACGCATATAACAATATTTATTTATATACGTTTATAAATCTACTAGACAAATGACCCGGGCAACGCCCGGGTTTACCCGATTAAATGTTTTATTCAAACACTATTCGTTACAATTATAAATTGGCGCCGTGGATGTCTACTTGTGAAACGTCCCGCTCCAAACTTTACATGTACATTAGGTCAGCTGATATTACCTACCATCTTCACCGCTAGAGGCGCTGCTCACGAGCAAAAGGGCAAACTCGACGAATATTCGCGATAGAGACCTGAAAATTTCACTATAAGTTTTTCCAGATTCTACTCTATATACTGTTAAAATTTCATTCAGATTAGTTAAGATATAAATCTTCAAATCGAGCGAGCGTCTATAAATATTTCGATTTAGATCAAGTATTCTAATTATTAAGCGAACTATTATTAATAAAATTTTGAGAAGATTACGATTTTAAACGTATTTATAACCTTGATAGAGGGCGCTGTGCGTGAGCTAAACAGAATAATTTGAATATATAGTTTTAATATTTAACTAGATGAATGGCCCGGGCAACGCCCGGGTTTTACCCGAGTGCGTATATATTTTAAAAACGTTTTAATTCAAATACTATTCGTTACAATTATAAATTGGCGCCATGGATGTCACTCTTGTGAAACGTCCCGTTCCAAACTGTGTGTTTTTAAAATGTTTTTATTAAAATACTATTCGTTACAATTATAAATTGGCGCCGTGATTGTCTCTCTTGTGAAACGTCCCGCCCCAAACTGTGTGTGTCTTGAAAATATAAAAATAAAAATGTGAATTTTCATAAAGATTTCATCATGTCGATTTTTTATATAAAAAAGATTAAATAATTGTGCAAAACGGTATATACGATATATAAACATCAAAAGAAATAATGAGCCTATCGTTCAAATATAAAATTCGAATAAATATAAATGAGATACTAAAAATTAAATACCTATTTAATGAATATCATATTTTATTCTTATAAAGGTACTTATATATAATTAAATACTTATATATAATATAATTTATATAAAATATATAAAAATATAAAATATATAATATATATAATATATAATATATAAAGGTTACCGATTTAAAAGTCTATTTTATAATTTTAGATTGTATAAGAAACATTTTCATTTAAGTATTGTACTTGTGGCCTAGTGGTCATGGCATCTGCCCGGTAAGTGGAAGGTCGTGGGTTGGATTCCCATCCCTTGACACTTTTTTTATTTTATCCATTCTGACCAAAATCTATCCGTGAACTTCACACAGTGAACTTCACACAGACAGAATAAGGCAATTATATAAGTAGATTTATATATAATTTAAAATAGCCTATCGCTTTCCTCGTATTTTTCTTACCTATCTATGGAAATTTTGGTACTGTAAAAAAAAAAAAAACTTTGCTTCAATAATATATATATAAAAAAAAAACACCCAGGCTAAGTTTCGAACCAAGGTTGTGGAAATACGAAGCCGCACACCTAACCATTAAGCTACGCTTGGCATCATAAATATTCGCATGTAAAGCTATTTCAGGCTTTACATATTTCTAACGACCTTTTTGAAATAGGTTTTTGAAACATGGAAATTATAATACTTCAAATAAATAGAAATAGAGTGAACACAAATAAAACATACCAAATATTTCGAATTAGAGCAGTTATTTTAAACGGCGAATTAGATCAGTTATATCTAAAAATGAAAATATATAAATAAATAAAACATACCAAATATTTCAAGAGAATATTATATTATATGTGTTATTAAGCGAACTATTATTAATAAAATATTGAGAAGATTTAGATTTTAAACGTATTTATAACCTTTTAGTACTTGATAGAGGGCGCTGTTCGTGAGCTAAGTAGAATAATTTGAATATATAGTTTTAATAATTGATTTATATATTTTTTAAAATAGCCTATCGTCATCCCCGTTATTTTTACCTATGTATGGAAATTTTGGTTTGAAATAGTGAACTACTGCGAATTTGTATACCGGACATACAAACCAACAAACATACAAACATTCATTTTTATATATATAGATATATAGGTGGATTGGATGTTTTCTAGAATCGTTTCAACAAATGTTCGTTAGGCAAACTTTTATTCGGGTAAAAACCGGGCGAAGCCGAGTACATTCGCTGAATACAGTTATTTACAAATGTTCGTTTGTGGCAAAATACTATTCCTTCAACTTCAAATTACCGAGTGGACCAATTAATATTGATTTTATTCAACTTATCGAGTATTTTTCAAGGGACCGGGAAAATTTTTCCAATTATCGAGAGTATAGACAAGTATAGAATCAGTAGGGATTGGATGTTTGCTATAATCGTTTTAACAATTATTTGTTAGGCAAACTTTTACTCGGGTAAAAACCGGGCGATGTCGGGAACATCCTTCCTTATATCTATAAAAATGAAATCTAAAATCGATGTTATCGCGTGGCGCAAAATCTACTAAATCAATCCTTATGAAATTTCGCATGTAGGTAGCTGAAGATTTCATTTAAGATATAGGCTATTCAAAAAACTAAAAAGTTTAATGAGCTTTTTTTAAAAAATGTAAAACCAAAAAGCGTTAGTTCCAGCCTTTTACCGCTTGGCACAGGATGCCCATAAAGACCCAAAGCATTCCCTAAAGAAACTGCAGCAAATGGACAACCCTCAACTTTGTATGCTACTTTCGACCCTTCATCTTCTAACTCAACTGATTTACCAACAGTGAATTTAAACTAATAGAGCGGCCAATCTTCAAGTTCATCAACATCAACACATTAGTCAACTCCACCCCAATACAAGCATTCATAGATACAGGTTCAACCATCAGTATAATGTCATATTCCTAATTCAAAAATTTGAATCTACAAACAGAACCATCATCATCGATTCACATCAATCAAGCTAATTCCAGAACAAGAAGCTTTGGTCGCGTTAAAGTCAACCTTACCATCAGTCACATCACCAATCGGATAGATTTACACATCCTCAGAACTTCATGTACCCCCTTCTACTGGGTCTTGACGTGGGAACTCTGTTCAATCTTCATGTCGACATCAAGAATGGTGTTGTGACTACTAAAGGACCATCTTTGTATAATTGTAAATTTCAGGCCAATCATTTGAGACCAGAAATAAATCAAACTCTCGACAAGATATTACATAAATATACAACTATATTTAGTTAAAATTCTTTTGATGTAGGAAAAATCAAAATAGCAAAAACACAACATCCATACCGTTCCTCATCCACCTATTCAACTTCGACCGTATCGAAGATCAGCCTCAGACTATGATGAGATCAAACGACATGTTGAAGATTCAAAGAAAAAAAGGACTAGTTCGAGATAGTCGCAGTCCATGGGCCTTCCCAGTTACACTCGTACCGAAGGCGGATGGCCAGAAGAGGCTTTGCGTTGATTACCGCCGCCTCAATGCCCTTACCATTGACGACAAGATGCCTCTGCCTAACATTCAAGAAGTCATCGATCGTCTTCAGGGAGCGAAATACTTCACTTCGTTGGACATCGCTTCAGGTTATTGGCATGTTGAAATGGCTCCAGACAGCACAGAGAAGACAGCATTCATCACCAACGAAGGGCTTTATGAGTGGTTCAATTTTATTCAACTGTAAATACAAAGCGCGATGTCCCGCCAAGGACACTGGCGCCCAAAAGAAAGCAACACAAGAGAGAGAGAGAGGGAGAATCTATTAACATATGCTCAAGGCATTTACCAAATTCCTGAAATTGATTTCAAACAAGCATACTATATACATAGGTAATTTAATTTAAACACATCTCAAAATAAAGAAAAAAGGAAAAAAAATCATATATACAGCACATAGTTAATTATGCCTAACACATGAGATTATTTAAAAACTTTGATATATATTTACAAAAACTATTGAATACAATGTATGAATCCCTGCTGGATATCAGTTCTCTTGGATCGGTACAGAGAATACCGTTATTGAGTCTGTAGTCTTGAAATGCTGGGCACTTAAGTAAAAGGTGAGTAGAATCTTGAATGCGGCATCCACAAAAACAGCCCGGATCCTCCGATGCATGGATTCTTTCCAGAAAACTTCCGAAATTACCATGGTTGGTTACAAATTGTGTGTTGTGGAAATTAGGGCGAAAATAACTTGGAATACCCCGGTTGAAAAAACTTGTAAATGTCTCGTTTGTATTATTCAGTAAGAGCAACATTCTTTCGTCTATATAGGATTTAGTTATAAAGGGAATATCGATGTTGTATTTTTGCTTGTCCTCGAACGATAAGTTATTTAAGTCATATTTCATATTTTTTGCTTCAATGTAATCTGCAATCAATGGAACCCTAGCCAAACTGTGAACACAGTTGTACGAAGTTGTCTTGTATGCTTGAATGCTCCATATTAGTATCTGATATTGCATTGAGTTTAATTTTTGTATCGATTTTTTGTTTAAAAATTTGAACCAGATCTCTGATCCATATGTTAAAGTTGATCTGAATAAAGATTTATACAATGTAATTCTTTTATGGGAGCTCAAACCCCATGATTTGCTGCACAGAGAGAATAGAAAATTTTTTATTCTTAGAGTTCTGCTCACTATTTCCTCTATATGAAAAGCAAAATTTAATTTGTTTTTTCTTCTATGATTCGCAATTGTTATTCCCAAAATTTTTATTTTTTGTACTGGTGAAATTAATCCACTCTTAAATTTAACTGGGATCTTCTCTTTATTATGCAAGAATAAAATGTTTGTTTTTTCGGGACTGATTTCTAACTTGTTCTTAATACACCACAATTCGATAGTATTTATTGCTTCCTCTATAACTGTTTTTAGTGATGTTAGATCTTTATTCCAGCATATGATCGAAATATCATCCGCATAACAAATCAACTCACTATTGGGCACCTGAAAATTCAACAGCAAATCGTTCAACAAAATTGTCCACAGAAGTGGAGAAAGCGGACCGCCCTGAGGACACCCCTTAGTAATTGGCTTTGAAGTTGTTAGATTGTCGTAACTGAATGAGATGATCCTGGAATTTAAATAGGATTGTAGAATTTTGATCAGTTTTTCCGGTAAATTGTCTGAATCTATTCTTTTGATGATCGCTGGCCACCAGGCATTATCAAAAGCCCCCGAGATATCTATTGTAATTAGTGCCGACAGTTCTTTTTGCTTATGCTCCATTAAAACATCGATTACAGTATTCAAAGCAGTGATAGTTGACTTTGTCTTGATAAATCCGTGCTGCCTCGAGCTTAACAGATTGTTTTGAATATAAAATTCATATATTTTATTTTTGAGAATTTTTTCTAGAATCTTTGAAAAATTGGATAATAAAGATATCGGACGGTAGCTTTTAGCTGATTCATAATTGGTTTTGCCGGGTTTGGCTATTATTTTGAGTGCTGCTGTTTTCCATTTTTTTGGGAAGTATCCTATTTGAATACATTTATTAAATAATGAGTGTAAAATCGGAAGTATTAGTTGAAAAGCATTCTTTATCATATTATTACTAATATTGTCTGGACCAGGAGCTTTATTTACATTAATTTTGTCGCTTATCTCTTCTATTTCTTTCTTATGAATATTGCATGAGTTGGAGTTTGTAAAATTCGGTGTATAGTTCCTTATTGATATATGGTGAGCAGTATCCGATATAGTTGTATCATCATGAATTAGTTCATCAATCAGATCTTTTATTAGAGATTCTTTAGAATCTACTGGTGCCTATTCAATTATTGGTAATCCCTTTTGTTGATTAGAGGAACTCAGTTTTTTTAAGGTTCTATAGGCGTTTCCAAACGGATTATTAGATCCATTTTCTTCTATAAAATCTCGCCAACTATTTATCTTAGCTTTTCTTATACTATTTTTATATTTATTTCTGACAGACTTATATTCATTAACACTAATTGCTTTATGATGAAAGTATAGATTTCTCACATAATGAAAATACTTTTTCTTTTGTTCTAATTCTTTGTTCCACCACTTGATCCCGGTATCGAAAGTGAAGTTGGAAGATTTCACCTCCAGTGATTGATATGCAGCTTCCAGAATTATATCCGTTAGCCTGTCAACTACCATGTCAATATCAGTTTCTTTTTCGACCTTTTTTATATCGTTTTCCAATCTTCTTACTTCCTGTTTAGAAATTGTATTTGAAAACAGTGACCAATCTGCTTTCTTTTCGCTAAATTTCCATGTAGATTTTTGTTGATTGTTTGTAATATCTAAGTTAACATTGATATCAAATGAAACTGTCACATGGTCGGAAATATTGGTTAATTCAAGGGTTTGCCAATTGTTCACCAGTTTCAATGAATGTCTATTTGAAATAGTGAGATCTATTATGCTTTTATAACGACAGGTAGGAGTTTTGTTATTGTGAATAAATAGATTATATTCATTAATAATAGGTTGCATTTTATATCCGTTAGAGTTTGTAATTCTATCAAACCAGACCGGGTTACGGGAATTGAAATCCCCACAGAGGACTAGGGGAGTACTCTCGAAGGTAGCTATCAATTTCTTTAAAAAGTTCAAATGTTCGTCCTCGCATTTGTTTGGAGGGATATAAAAGTTTGCTATTATCGTCCTAGATTTAGGTGTATTTATAGAGATTGATGTACAAAACTGATTTGTGAAACCCTCCAACTTCCTATATTTTATATTTTTATTAAATATAACCGTTGCAGTATAAGTGTTTTCTGTTGAGGAACAATGTACTATGTGCGAGTCCATATCGAACACGACCTTTCTATTTAAGACATATGGCTCTTGAAGAAGGAGAATATCTGGAGGATTGTCTCTAATTGAGCTTCTGAGTTCGGTAGTTGCAATTATACTTTTCCTTAAATTCTGTTGTATACAATTAAATTTTCCTATTGTTAAACTTTTTGCTTCTTTCATAATGGACATTTATGCAAAGCACTTATTAAAATTTAAATGAGATTATTTCTGTTCTATTCTACCTCCAAATCATAAAAATATTGGGTTCTATCTATAATTCTATCTACTTGTGTTTTGTAAAGAGGACAGTCCGTCCCATTAACCCTGTGATTAGTTTGTTTATTTCTGTAAATTGGGTGTTTAGAACAGTTGTGACAACTCAGTACATTCGAGCAGGAATGGGTTCCATGGACCCCACAGATATTACAGATTTTCTCATTTGTGCAGTCTTTTAGCTTATGGTTTGGATTGTATTGATAGCATTTTTGACATTGTTTTACTAAGATCTTATCTTGAATATGGCAACGTTCTAAATCAGTGTATAGAGTATTGTTATTTTTCTTAATAATGAGTGGTTAGTAATGCCCTTTGGGTTGAAAAACGCCCCAGCTACTCTTCAGCGAATCATACAACAAACCCTTGGTCCATTAATGTACAAGGGGTGCATCAACTATCTTGATGATTTCATCATATATTCTAAAACTTTAGAAGAACAATTTGACCTTCAATCAAAAGTGCTAGAAAAATTATATTCCCAAACCCTCAAAATCAAACTTCAAAAATGCTCTTTTATCAGAGAAGAAATAGAATATCTTGGATATAACATCAAATACAATCAGGTTATACACCTTCACCTCGGAAAATAGAAGCAGTTAAAAGTTTCCCAATCCTCAAAACAGTCAAAAACGTACAGCAATTTCACGTTCAATAGCACAACTTCTAACAGATTTATTGAAGAAAGATAAAATTTTCCACTTGTCTGAAATTCACCAAAAAGCGTTTGAAACGTTGAAGAATTTAATCACACAACCTCCAGTTCTGGCAATGTATGATCCCACCTTACCATGTAGGCTCTACACTGATGCTTCAGAACAAGGACTTGGTGCAATTCTTGCACAGAAACATCCAGATGGCAGAGAACGGGTTGTTTCCTATTTCTCAAAACGGCTCAACCCAACACAGTTACGCTACACCGCTACAGAGTGGGAATGTTTTGCCATTATTGAAGCAGTCAGACATTTCAACAACTACTTAGACAAGCCATTCCAAATTGTCACTGATCATAGCGCTTTAAAATGGCTATTGAATCATAAAAACCCTGGAGGAAGACTTTTCCGATGGCCAATGGAGTTATCTTCTAGATCGTTCACCATTATCTACAGAGCAAGAGGACAGCAAATACATGTTGACGCACTTTCCAGGAATCCAGTATACACATTCATAACCGAAGATAAGATGAAGATTGCTCAGCAACAGGCAGACTTGCGATTTGTAAAGAACCCTCAAATTAAAATTGGCATTGTCACTATATGAATTCAAGGCCATTCCAAAGCAGTTGTACCTGATTCCCTAGGGGGAAAATGTCTTCACCACTTTCATGATGCCTTTGGACATTCTGGGAAAAACAAAACATTGAAGCTGATTTCCACATATTACTGGTGGCCCCAAATTCTCAGGACCATAAAAGAGTATGTTTCCTCAAGTAAAGTTTGTCAGGTCAGCAAACAGTCAAACCAACCGACAATAGGCCACTACCAAATACCGGACAGCGACCTCCAGCCATTTGACCTCATTGGACTGGATACAATTGTTTTGGGAAATGAAGCCAAGAACACCAGACATAAGTATCTCCAGGTCATCATAGATCACCATAGTCGTTACATTTGGGCATCTCCCACAGCATCCAACAATTCATCTGCCATCCTCAACATCCTTAGACAGCTGTTATCATCTGGAGTACTAATCAAACGTATTCTGACAGACAATGGTTCTAAATTCACAAGTAGAAGCTTCAAAAATTTTCTGTCGGAAAATAAAATTGCCCATTTCCTTGCTACTCCATACCATCCTCAGACATGTGGAATGGTAGAAAAGGCTAACCATACCCTTCTCAAAAAATTGAGAGCTGCAATTTTGAAGAAACGAAAACAAAAATGGTCGACACTTGTACCATTTATTGTCAAGACATACAACCAAACCCCACATGAAGTAATCAAATTCAGCCCAAAGTTTCTTCTGTATGGGATTGATGAAGCACCATTTTTGGCTGACCATCCCATCACTTTAGAAGAAGAAAGAGATCTGGCTCGCGAGAATACCAGAAAAGCTCAGATAAAAAGGAAGAATATTCATGATGATAAACATCCAGGTGTGGGATTCTCTTAGGGAAATTAAGTTTTGAGGACTGTTGCAAAGCACCATCCATGCATGTCTAAACTCAGCCCAAGACAAAAAGGCCCTTTCTTCGTTAAGAAGAAGATCAGTATAGTCTATGACATCCAGACACCGAAGGACGAGTGTACCGGGCTCAACTTGCTTCTCAACTTCGATCTTTTAAGGACAGGGAGTCCTTAGGAGCCGGGGGGTGTGACGGTGTTTTGATCCACCGCCAATTTTGAACAGCCCTTTCAAGCGCCACCACCTAGGCCGGCCGGGTGCGTCAAGTCGGCGCATGCGCGGCGGTGGTGGCGTGGTAAGCACGGGAGAGGAGACCATGTTTTGACGCCTCCACCAGCCAAAGCCCATTTCATCTTTACATTTCATCAAACCTTTTTGAACTCTTCTTAACTAGATATTAATTTGTAATAATAATAATAACTAAAAATTAACATTGATATTTATTTTTATGTTATATCTGTAATAAAAAAATTAAAATACCTTGGAATGAATATTTGAATCATTTCTTCAAAACCAGACGAACCAACACAATATATATTTAAATAAAATATCTTATTTAAAATTTAATAAATGTTTTCAAAAAAAAAATGATGTGTTTCAAAAATTTATTTAAACGCATATAATAATATTTATATTCGTTTATAAATCTATATATAGGTGGAATGGAGGTTTTCAGAATCGTTTTCAAAAAGGTTCGTTAGGCAAACTTTTACTCGGGTAAAAACAGGGCGGAGCCGGGTACTATCGCTAAATAGTTATTTACAAATGTTGGTTTGTGGCAAGATACTATTTCTTCAAATTCAAATTACCGAAGGGACCAATTAATATTGATTATATTCAATTTATCAAGTATTTTTCAAGGGACCGGGAAATTTTTCAAATTATCGAGAGTATAAACAAGTAAGATTCAGTAGGGATTGGATGTTTGCTAGAATCGTTTTAACAAATGTTCGTTAGGCAAACTTTTACAAGGGTAAAAAACGGGCGAAGTCGGGAAAATATATATATGTTTTGAAAATAGTGCAATCCATAAATAAATATTTAATTAAAAAGGCATACGAGGTGTGTTCAAAAGGTATCGCGACCTTTGTGTTTTTTCAAAAATTATTTATTTATTCATGAATACCTATTTTGTCCCCTTCGAAGTAATCCCCGTTAGATATTATACACTTGTGCCAACGGTTTTTCCAATCTTCGAAGCACTTCAAAAACTCATTTTTAAAAATCTTTTTCAGCTCCTCCTTCGATACCGTCTTTATCTCGTCAAACGTAGCGTAACGTCGTCCTTTCATGGGCCTCTTCAGTTTAGGGAACAAGAAAAAGTCACAGGGGGCCAGATCTGGGAAATACGATGGCTGCGGCATCATTAGTGTGTTGTTTTTGGCCAAAAGGTCGCGCACAAGCAACGATGTGTGAGCAGGGGCGTTATCGTGGTGCAAAAGCCAATTTTTGTTCTTCCACAAATCCGGGCGTTTCTGGCGGATTGCTTCGCGCAAATTGCGCATAACTTGCAGGTAATATTCCTTATTGACCGTTCTACCCTGTGGCAAGAACTCATGATGCACCACGCCCCTGCAATCGAAGAAAACTGTCAGCAAAACTTTCACATTCGACCGAACTTGGCGCGCTTTTTTCGGTCTTGGTTCGTGCGGCAGCTTCCATTGAGATGATTGAGCTTTGGTTTCCACGTCATAACCATAAACCCACGCTTCGTCAACAGTTATGACCCTCTGGAGCAAATTTGGGTCGTCGCGGACTGAGTCCAACATCTCATTAGCAATGTTCATGCGATGCTGTTTTTGGTCGCAATTGAGCAATTTTGGTACGAATTTCGCGGCGACCCGTCTCATGACCAAATCATTGCTAAAAATCGAATGGCACGAGCCAATCGATATGTTTAGGTCCTCAGCAACTTATCTAACGGTGATTCGACGATTGGCCAATATCATTTTCTCCACTTCATTAATTTTTTCGTCTGTTGTTGAAGTGCTCGGGCGTCCGGCACGATCTTCATCGTTCACATCTTCTCGGCCTTCTGAGAACATTTTGTACCACCGATAAACGTTGCTTCGGTCCAAGGTAGCTTCTCCGTATGCCACAGTCAACATTCGGAATGCATCCGCGCACTTAATTTCGTCTTTCACACAAAATTTGATACAGGTTCTTTGATCCATTTTTTTTTTAATAGGTAAAAATCGAAGACGATCCAAAACACCTGCAAGTAAAGCAGCTGTCAACAATTAAGTAAACATTCAAAATGGCCGAGCTTGTCGGCATAAGTGAAAGACATGAGTGCGAACATAAAGCCACAAAAAGATCGAAATTCGAATATACGTAACCCGCGAAAATTCAAAATTCGCGATACTTCTTGAACACACCTCGTATATTGGATCAAAAAATCATTTTTTACCAATATTTCAGTTGGCTGAACGCCAACCTTTATCAAGGTGTTATAACATATTTAATATGTCTCGACAACAAACTCAGCGCCACATAACGTCAACAGAATTAAGTTTTTAAAAATATTTTGTTATATTCAATGGGGAGAAAAAAATATATATATGTGATGAGGTCCTGTTGACTCTTGTAGAATCCTGTCGAATAAAAATGTGATGAGGTATCCAGTCGACTTAATCTATGGTGTGCGATCCTGTCGACTCTCGCTATACTGTGGTAACCGAGGGTCTCTCGCTGTGGTATGGTAACCGAAAGGGGCAAACCTGTAGTAACCGAGAGGGACAGTCAGGGCGTGGAGAGTTTTCCAGTACCTCTCTGCACCTTGGGAGACCTTTAGCAGTTCTCACAGAGTACAGGCAGTCGTGGTCGAGGCAAAGTGGAAAGCTTGGGAATGTCCACACAAAAAACTAAGACACAGTTGCACTAGGAAAGTTCCCTGAACAGATAGGAGTCGAGCTAGGAGCGAAAGATGGAGATAGAAGAGTTCTTACTGGTCTACATGGTGGATGAGGAGGACCTTGGTGACAACCGACGAGGGCTTCCTCTGATGGTGAAGTGACTAAATTTTTGGCTAGGATGGAGGCCTTTTATATCTTTTCCGAGAAAGGGAGTATTGCATTTCAGCAGATGTGAAGAGTGTGGATCGTCTGGCGAAATTATACGCTGGCGCCGTCCTGATAGTTTCTTATCTATATTTAGATGTTGTTTTGTGATTTCCATCTATCTCGAATTTAGGCGTTTTTGACTTCTATCTCTTGCTTCAGCTCAACTCTTAATCTATTACATTGTTTTATTTATTTATCCCCAGTTTGTACAAAGTACATTACATATAATGATGTAAGGACACATGTCAATCATGCGTATAATCATTTACAGATGTGTTTCTATTATACAACATAAAAATCTTGTTATAAGTATTATTCAATATAGGGTGGTTGGTTTAAGTTACCATATATATATATATAATATTATTCGTTTTGGTTTGGTTGTTTGGACCCTTTTTTGATTGTTGATTGTAATGTAAGATCCTGTTGACTTACTGTAGGGTTGATGACTTGTGGTGGTTGATGGCGCAGTCGTTTGGTCGAAATGGTAGGGTTTTCACAGGGGAAATAACGAGAGGGAACACAGATTGGGGTTGAAAATAGGACCTCGCGATTAAGGGAGAAAAGGCTTTTAAACTAATGGATTACTTGACTTTCACATGCTGAACATAGAGGTTACCTTTGGTGAGAAGGGCTTAAGCACGTCTTGCTCCTCGTCAGGTCGAGCTCCCAACTGACTAACTTTGAGTCCGAGATTTTCCTCGTTAACTCTCTATTGCTCTCATTGGTTGAAATCGTCTACGTGGTTACATTTGGTTGGCTGTTAGCTACTCATGCTGAACTCTGATTGGATATTGGTACCTCCATTGTCTTTTTCATGATTACCATCCTCCAGGAAGAAGAAGGTCTTTGAACTTAGTTTTATAGTTTCTGGGTAATAACCTTTACTTCCTGGATAATGAAATCCTGATAATGGCTGTTCCCTCTGTTTCGCGAGGCCTAACTTTTATTAACACTTTTTGGATCATACATTGCATATATTGTGGTGGGGTTACGTCTTGGTATATACAAATTATGACATATATTTATATTATGGACAAAATAAATTTTGTAAAATATGGGTGCGAATATTTTGAAATTTAACAATAACGCCTATTTTAAATTTATAATATTATTCGTATTATGTGTAAAAAGATTTTTCGTATAAAAATAAAATGAAAATAACAAATTAAATATAAAAGAAATGTTAAACTAAATATTTTTTACCGTAAACACAACGCGCAAAAATGTTTGAAAAGATTAAATTAAAATATTAAAACGAATTTAAATGTAAAATTGTGAAATTTGAAAAAAAAAACATAAGTTAAAATAGGAAAATATTTTTTACAAATGATATCACACAAATAAAACTTTGAAGACATTGAACTATCAATATATATATATATATATATATATAAAACGTGTGATTGTATTTGAAATAAACTTAAGCGATGTTACATAAATTTAAAGAAAAATATATAAAAGTAAAAATGCGTTTTGAGCATTATAACATTTTAACGGGCTTCTGAATGTGTACCTCTTTTTAGAAAATTAATTTAAAAATAGACCCAAAATATCGGGAATTTGAAGTATTAAAATGAAAAATCAAACTGTAAATATTTTATGACTATCTAAATTGCGAATAAATCTCTGGTAGTTCAATTTTCCTATTAAATCTATCTTTGTCTTCTGCGGAGGACCAACTTTCCAAAAATAATCGACAATGTTTTCCATTTGTGTTCTGGTATAAAATATCCGTTTTAGAGACCTAAAAACAATGATTACCCAGATAAATTTATTAAAAAGCACCTTTTTATACCTAAATTTGTACAATCAAGCAACAGCTCTGATCAATTAAAAATGTTTTATTGCACCCTACCTTACAGCTACGGCTCTGAACCCAATGCCAGAGTCTTAAAGAGAAACAATATTATTGCCAAATATAAATTTTCAATCAATTTGAAAACATTTCTACGCCATCTAGACACCAAACAAGTTAGCAAATTAGAAAACAAAAACAATGTAATTTACAAAATACCATGTAATGATTGCCCCGCCAAATACATAGGAGAAACAAGCAAGCCTCTAAAAGATCGCATCAATTAACACAAATCATGGTTAAAGAAATTATAATCCATTATCACTCCTTGTAGACCACGCTTTGTAAAACAACCACACACCTGACTTTGATAAAACGGATATTTTATACCAGAACATAAATGAAAAACATTGAAAAACAATAATTTTAGTAGGCAGAAACAAATTTCTACCAGCGAAACATTCATTCGAGCAGAAGACACACAATTATTATCAATAATATTCGTTGGGCAAACTTTTACTCGAATAAAACCCGGGCGATGCCAGGTACACATCCGCTAGTATATATATATACATATATCGTAATTTAAACAATGTGATATGTAAGTAATAGAGTATGACGTCTTTTCTAGTCGTCTCAAAGTGACACCAGCTTGCCACCGGACACCCGGGGGATCAAGAGAGGGACAAAGAAGGGGCATTGGTCCGGATGTTGACAGTTAGTTAGGCTACAGTGGATAATTTCGGACAGGGCCCGCTCAGTACTAGGTTCGTTACCATCTCACGGCGGCCCTCGTGGCCGCCGTTTTGGCTCCTCTCTGCCCCCGCGGCTTCATGCAGGACGCCGAGCTTTCCTCAGTTAATCCTCAACGTTCCCCTGGTCCTGGTGCCACGTGAGACATACTAGGAGAGCGTCTTTTGATCCCAAACTTTGTCCTTACTGTCCCGTGCGGACATCCCAATCTGCACGCATTGCCACTCAACCCCGACTGCTTCCAACTCACTTGTTGTCTTACCCGGGTTTACGATAGTAGACCCGTATAAGTCGACAGGATTGTGATGGCGGACAGTGGACAAAGGACTATGGATGAGGACGGGGAACGCTACGTGGACGCTTCTGAGGTGCCCGCCACTTACATCCGGCCCAGCGTGGACACCTTGATAGACCGACTGACCAAGACCCTCAAAGAAGTGACGGCTCCACGTGCCTATGTCCCCCCTATGGCACCTATCCGCGGAACACTTCTTCCGGCAACTGGAAGCAGTGCGGATTGACATCAGGTACGGGTCTGCGAGGCTCCACGAGCTCCTCAAAGGTGAGCCCCTTTCGCTCGAAAGAAGCTCGAACAAAGACAAACAAATACGGCGGCCATATTGACTTCCCCAATTTCGTTCCACCACCGCCGATCATCCCTATACCCCAACACACGCTGCCATTATAAACCATCCAAGCCAACATTATTATATAGATATTATTGTCATTGGTCATTATATCTTAGCATATTCAACCATCAGCAATCATTTGGAATATTACTATTTGACTATTTTTTCATCTGTTATCATATTGTTACATCATGATTAATGGCGTATTTCTTATATTATTTTTAATATATTTGAAATTTAAATTATATATTTATTTATTTTTATATAAAATATTCTATGATATTTATTTAAAACAGATTAGATTATCATCATTTGTATTTAGGTACACGTGTGACTTCACTGCTCTCTTTGATGTGAGAAAATAAATAAATCATTCTGGAGGTTACTTAAAGTAGACTTATCTCATTATTCCCTTATATAAATTTGTAGGATGGTTGAAACACGCTCTGGTAAGATGCAAGACCCAGCACAGGAGAGAATCATGGCTGAAGAGTCTGCCAAGCCGCAACCTGGTGCAACAATTGGTAGAGATGCTAGTTCCGACCCAGTTGTCCTGAATCCCAACATCGACATCCCCAAGTATGATGGAACGGAAGACCCTCGCCCATGGATTGAATCTCTTGAAGAAATTGGCTTCCTGTACCATTGGGCAGACTACATTATCTCTCGTTATGCCGCCATGAACATTACGGGAAACGCTAAAACCTGGTTGAATTTACACAAAGCTAGTTTCACGAGCTGGGAAAATATTAAAATCCGCCTCATTCAGGATTTTTCTTTGGACGCGAATAAAGAAGAACTTAGAATGAAGCTCAACAGAATGCAACACTGGAATGAACCAGCAATCAGGTTCGCGGAAGACATTCTAGTGTTGTGCAACAAGGTTGACCCCGCAATGGAAGAAGAAACAAAAATTGAACATGTTATTGGAGGACTGAAAAAAGAGTACTCATTCGCGCTCTACCTGAACCCTCCTAAAACGACCGATGACCTTCTTGTCGTGTGCAAGAAAATGGATTCTTTTGAAAAGAAGTATCGGGAACGTGTGGAGAAATCCAGAAACCTATATAACGGTCCACGCTATTCTAGACCCCAACAACAATCGAGGTACGTGCCGCCGACTGCCGCACGAAACTACCAGACCACTTCCAGGCCCCAAGCCCCTGTTTCCAATAATTACAAGAACGACTCCCCTCCTACTCCCAGACAGTATCGAAACAACTTTCCCCAGCCCTCTACCCCTAGACGTCCTTATAATCCTAACTTTGTGCCAAAACCAAACCTTCAGAGAAACACCTACAATAAAAGCCAAGAAGTGAGCAAAAATAGGACGGAAGATGGAAGACCAATCTGCTTTAAATGTAACAAGCCAGGGCACGTGGCCCGTTATTGTAGGGTCAAGTTTATAAGAATCTTAGAAGAGGATCCAGCAGATACCCAAGAGAAGGTCGAAGAGAAATGCCAAATGAATGAAATATCAGAGAAATCAGGACCTCGGCTTTATGCCGATGTATGTCATAACACACAGACAAATATTCCTACCCGGAATAGATATTCCGTGTTGGAAGATTTAAACTAAGCGTCGCGCCTGAATCTGTCAATCAAAGCAAGTCGACCATAAACGGAATCAAGAAGTTGGACCCTAAATACAAATTAAAAATTAACGTGGACAAGATAGGGACTTTTGAAGCTTTGGTTGATACAGGTGCTGACCTCTCAGTGGTCGACCTCAGAACGGCCCTCGATACAGGCCATGGTATAAGTAAACTCGCAAAAATTTGTGCAGGACCCGATGGAAAAAAATTGGACATGGTAGGAAGTATATTTTTAAATATAAAAATTGATGACGAAACATTATCACACAACTTTGTGATATTGAAAACGCATTTACGGACATTAATTCTTGGGAGAGATTTCCTTAAGAAAATGAACGCAAAAATAGATTGTAAGCAAGAAACTATCAAATACGATTTGACGAATAATCATGACGAAATCAATTTTGAAATGTTGAAAATAAAGAGTGCCAAGGATTCCATTGTACCGGAATGTTCCATGAAATTGATCAAGGCATTGGTAGAAACAGAGGATGGAGAATATATTATCGAGGAGAGCAGCAAAATGTTTCAAACAAATGGACTTCGTCTAGCAAGAAGCTTGATCAATGTTATAAATAGGGAAACACACATCTGGATAACTAATCCGTATCCTCGACCGTTAAAAATAATGAAAAACCAAACATTGGCTTTTGGAAGTAGTCCAGCGAAAATAAATGTGAGTCGAGAAAGAGAGGCAGAAGAGAACAAAGAACCTAGATTCCAAATAAACGAAAATCTTTCACCAAAGGAACAGAAGGAGTTAAAACAAGTTTTAGAAAGGTATGGAGATCTTTTTTCGTCGAGATTAGGGAGAACCAATTTGGCAAAACATCGGATAGACACAGAAGACGCGAAGCCAATTAAACACAAGCCTTACCGGGTAAGTGCTAAAGAACGGGATATTATAAAAGAGCAAATTGACGAGATGCTTACAGAAGGCATAATTAGGCCATCTTCTAGCCCCTGGTCTTTTCCAGTAATATTGATCAAGAAGCGAGATGGTAAATACAGATTTTGTGTGGACTACAGAAAAATGAATAATGTGACAGTAAAAGATGTCTATCCGATCCCTAGAATAGACGAAGTTATTGATACTCTCCAAGAATCTACACACTTCTCAGCAATAGACCTCAGATCTGGATATTGGCAAGTTGAAGTCGAAGAAAGAGACAAAGAGAAAACAGCTTTCACTACAGCACATGGATTATATGAATTCAACGTGATGCCTTTTGGACTTTGTAACGGGCCTGCTACCTTTGAGAGAAATATGGAGAATATGCTTGGAAATCTGAGATGGCAAATTTGTTTGTGTTATCTGGATGATGTTATCAAATATAGCCCGGATTTTCCAACGCACCTCAAAAGACTTGAAGCTGTTTTTAGATGTTTTTGTGAATCTAATTTAAGGTTAAACGACAAAAAATGCCGATTTGCTTTTGAAGAATTGGAGATTCTCGGCTATATAACGAGCAAACATGGTATAAAACCCGCGGAACATAACATCAAAGCTGTCAGAAATTTCCCTCGGCCCAAAAAGGTCAAAGAAGTACAATCCTTTTTGGGAATGTGTTCATATTATAGAAAATTTATCAAAGACTTCTCAAAAATTGCTGACCCTTTGACAAACCTTATAAAAAAAAGTGTATCATTTACCTGGACAGAAAGACAAGAGGAAGCGTTTCAAACCCTAAAAACAGCACTATTAAGTCCACAATTTTAGGTCACTTCAATCCAAATGCACCTACTTATGTTCATACTGATGCGTCCAACATCGGCATAGGTGCAACACTTGTCCAAGACATCGGTGGTGAAGAGAAGGTGATCTCATATTTGAGTCGTACCCTAAGTAAAGCGGAGCAAAATTATTCAACCACTGAAAAAGAATGTCTGGCCGTTGTCTGGTCAATGTCAAAATTACGACCCTACCTTTATGGAAGACACTTTAAAATAGTAACAGACCACCACGCCTTATGCTGGCTCAAAAACTTGAAGGATCCAACAGGTCGATTGGCAAGATGGGCATTGAAAATTCAAGAATATGACTTCGATATAATACATAAATCAGGAAAGAAGCATCTGGACGCCGATGGCTTATCTAGGGGACCCTTACCAGAAACTGATTGGGATGAGGATTTTGAAAGGCTATTTTTAAATCAAATAACAGACGAAGAGGATAAGTTTATCGAAAGTGTTAAGAAAAACCTTAATGGAAGCAGGCGATCAATTGCGCAAAACTTTAAAGTAGAAGATGGATGCCTCTTTAAGAAAAACCCGAACCCTGAAGGCAGGGCGCGGTTGCTTGTGGTTCCAGAGAAGAAAAAGAGAGAAATTATGAAAGAATATCACAATCATATGTCGAATGGCCATCTGGGTGTCGCCAGAACCATGTACCGAATAAAGAGTAAATACTTTTGGCCATCCATGCTAAAGGATGTCTCAGAGTTCCTTAAGACGTGTCACCTTTGCCAAAGTAGAAAAGGCTCAAACCAATTACCTTCTGGACTACTACAGCCCATTCCCCCAGCCAACTTTCCTTTCGAAAGAATTGGAATTGACTTTGTTGGTCCATTGCCATCTACGAAAAACAGAAAAAAATGGATAATCGTGCTGACGGACTACTACACTAGATATGCAGAAACAAAAGCAGTCTCGGAAGCAACAGTGAAAGAAGTTTCAAAATTTCTAGTAGAGGATATTTTTCTCCGGCACGGAGCCCCACAATATCTTATTAGTGACAGAGGCTCTCAATTTACCAGTAATTTAATGAAAGAGGCGATGAAAACGTGCAAGATTAAACATTGCTTCACAACGAGCTATCATCCCCAGACTAATGGATTGACAGAGCGGTTAAATAGAACATTGATCAATATGCTCAGTATGTATGTGAACACTGATCAGAAGAATTGGGACGAAATACTCCCATTCATCACTCACGCTTACAATACTACAATTCAGGAAACCACAGGATATTCTCCCTTTTTCCTGATGTTTGGAAGAGAACCCACGTCTCTTTTGGACGACAGGAATATCTCGGTGGACATTGACAAGGATGATTATGATGAATACATAAAACATCACTTAGACAAAATAAACAGAACAAGAAATTTCTTATTAACAACACAATAAAGACTCAAGAAAGAATGAAAAAGAACTATGACAAGAAACACATGGAAAGAAGCTACGAACCAGGAGAATTAGTAGCAGTTTGGACACCAATTAGGAAAATAGGAAAGTGTGAGAAACTACTGAGTAAATATATAGAATATAGAATATTAAAGAAGCTGTCCAACTTAAATTACTTAATTGAACCAAAAGATAATCCTGGCCAAGACCCATTGATTGTCCATGTCTCAAGAATCAAACCCTATTTTGAAAGAATTGATGAGGGCAATCACGAGGACGTGACGACCTCTGGAGAGGGGGAAGTGTTACATCATGATTAATGGCGTATTTATTATATTATTTTTAATATATTTGAAATTTAAATTATATATTTATTTATTTTTATATAAAATATTCTATGATATTTATTTAAAACAGATTAGATTATCATCATTTGTATTTAGGTACACGTGTGACTTCACTGCTCTCTTTGATGTGAGAAAATAAATAAATCATTCTGGAGGTTACTTAAAGTAGACTTATCTCATTATTCCCTTATATAAATTTGTAGGATGGTTGAAACACGCTCTGGTAAGATGCAAGACCCAGCACAGGAGAGAATCATGGCTGAAGAGTCTGCCAAGCCGCAACCTGGTGCAACAATATATAGATTCTAAAACTTTACAAATTCAAGCTTTTTAAACATCATATGAGTTTTTTTATAGCATTTATATATTTTTAAAATACCTTAAGATCGTCTTATTTCTGATATCATTGTTTTTATTAGATTATTATTTTCATTTCATATTGACGCCTCTCTCTCTCTCTCTCCCAATCCTATCTTCCCATCCTATACCACTTACTCACACCTCCTTAAACCTTTTTTTCTCCCAACCACATAGTCTCCATTAGGGTTCCTGTTGCCAACCATTTTTATTTTTTTTATTAATTCATCTATTGAACCATTCTTCCTCGGTATACAATTCCAGATAACGAGTTCAGGAAATCCAAAGATTCTTTTTTTTTTATCCATCAACCGACAACATCATTCATTACATTCAACAATTTTCAACAATTCGGGTTGTTCAATCATCAATGGCAAAAGTACCCTTTACCTTCCACAATCCTCACCTTTCCTATTTCATACAGTCAAGAGTCTCCTGCTCGCCAAACAAACTTTTATTTTTTTTAAATTTTGATTCAACCTGCTGGCTCAACCTTCCTCGCTTTACACTTCCCAATAGTGAGCTCATGCGACCAGATCGAGTTTTTTTTCTCTCAATGCTCGGATCATCATTACAACCATCATTTCTACCATTTTATTACTTTTTTTTTTCAATTTTCATCCGAGCTCAATCATCATTGGCAACAGAGCAACTGTTTACTCCACCTCTCCCATTTCTCCACTTTCAACTTATCTACCTCCCCTGTCTGTTCTAATGTTGATTATGGAAAGTCTTGGGAGTTCGGTCAATGAAAACAATACCTCACTTACACAGGCACGTATTGGATTGCCGAACGCCATTGCAAGAATCAAGTCAGACTTCCTCTCTTTTTACCACCGCTTCACTCTAAACCTTCCGATATCCATTATAAGTTTACTTGTAACATATTACTATTTTTGATAAGTTCGTTTTCCTTTTTCTCTCTCTCACCATTTGAGACGTCTCTGAAATTATAATTATGAAAAAATAAAAAGCAAACCATAATGGCATTACAATTTATTTACCACTTTTGACTTTTCTAAACATCGTCTAATTTGCGTTTATAGGCATTGCATCATGTGGGAAACACACTAACCTAAATACTTACTATATTTGTTAATCTTACTCATTTATATTTTTACGATCTTTGATGTGTGCCCTTTTATATTTTAGAATCAATCCAGATATTTTTGAATATTTCTTTTACATTATGATACTTCTTTTCCTTCTATCCCTAAACAGATAAAACCATTAGCCAGCCTATATAAACAGCACCTGGAACCTTATATTCTTTGACATCATTTTTTAAATTTTCCATGACCTACGTCTAAGATAATTTAACTTTAAAAGTTTTGTTTTAACAGTGACGCCTTTCTACCAACTGTCCCTTCTCATATCTTGATCCTTCCAATTCTGCCCTCCATACTTCACTCGTCTCTTGATCCTTTTCCTTAGGCCTTCTATGCCTTCGTTCTAACCACCCCTCGTCCATCGCAGAGTTCCTGTTCGCCAACTTTTTTTTGTTATTGATTTGCCCCAGTGGACTACTCCTTCCTCGCCATCCCATCCTGATGGGGTGTTCAGGAAAATCCATGGCTTATTATTTTTTTTTCACACCCGGGTCACCATCCCAGCATTCTTCATTTCATTCTTTTTTCCTCAAGCCCGGGTTCAATCAATCAATGGCAACAGTCGAACCCTGTTTTCACAATCTACCTCCATCCTCTAACCTATTCAACAGTTCCTGAGACTCCTGCTCGTCAACAATTTATTTATTTATTTTATGATTCATCGACCTGGTACACTCTTCCTCTCAATATTAACTCCACATGGAGAACTTGAGTAACCAGCGAGATTTTTTTTCTCTCACGCTCGACCCATCGCCATCATCAGCATGATGCGCCCACTCATTTTTATTTTACTTTTATTTTTCATCTGGTCGAGCTCAATCACCGACAGCAGCGCAGCTCTTTAAGCTATCACAGCAAGCTTTTCTTTCCCATATTCTCACATTTCATACATCTCCTTCGATCTTCACGCCTTTTGCCCATCTGATCTAATGCTACTTACTGGGCATCTTGAGATATCTGATCCCTGCAAACAATACTTCGCTTCTAAGCTTGTATTGCAGGGCAGGACTCCTGAGATGTCCTTTGCAGAGACCAATTCAGACTCTCTTCCTTTATTCTTCACTGCGTCACTGCCTATCCCAAACCTTTTGCCTAAGTCAATTTTCTTTTATATTTTATACTAGCGGACGTACCCGGCTTCGCCCGGGTTATACCCGAGTAAAGGTTTGTCTAACGAATCTTCCGATAAAGTGAACATTTTTTCCCGGTCCCTTGAAAAATACTCGATAAGTTGAATAAAATCAATATTAATTGGTTCCCTCGGTAATTGGAAGTTAAAGGAATAGTATCTTGCCTTGGAATTGTATAATTATTCTTGTATGGATGTACCCGGCTTCGCCCGGGTTATACCCGAGTAAAGGTTTGTCTAACGAATCTCTCGATAAAGTGAACATTTTTTCCCGGTCCCTTTAAAAGTACTCGATAAGTTGAATAAAATCAATATTAATTGGTTCCCTCGGTAATTGGAAGTTAAAGGAATAGTATCTTGCCTATGAATTGTATCATTATTCTTGTCTCAAATAAATTGCTGTGTCATCCTGAATTTTGTCTTTCCTAATTTTCTACATTACAAAATCATCGTATCATCATGATAATATTTAGAGCAGATTGTTGAATTATAACAGATAAATTAGAATATTTATCTTGATTATTTTTAGGCGAAAAGTTATTTCAAAAATTTTATTTGCTAGAAACCTTCCCAGTACTATACTAAATAACTTCCCAAAGTTTCATGGCGTTCCAATGAGTGGTTTGGTCAGGCATAAAGGACAGACACACACACACACACATACATTCATTTTTATATATATAGATTACTTTTATTAACTCTACTTCTCCTCGTTCCTGTATTACATCCCTGAAACTATGTTGTAAATACTCATGGCACCTTAAGTAACAAAAAAACTGTAAATAGTATACCTAAATTTCCCAAATATTTACCCTCACTATTTTGTGTGTTTACTTTAAATTTATCCTTCTTATGTACTCCTTATATATATATATATATTTTTGTAGTTTTATAATATTATATCAGTGTGTCACCACTACTCCCTTTTATCTTTATTTTTATTCTAGTAACTAATTTGTCCCCAAATTATTTCCCATTTAATAGGTTTGTTAGCTTTTCGCTCCATTTTATTTCACTCCCCTAATCAAACCTTTCTCACCGGGGAAACATTCTATCGTAATTTAAACAATGTGATATGTAAGTAATAAAGTATGACGTCTTTTCTAGTCGTCTCAAAGTGACACCAGCTTGCCACCGGACACCCGGGGGATCCAGAGAGGGACAAAGAAGGGGCGTTGGTCCGGTTGTTGACAGTTAGTTAGGTTAGAGTGGATAATTACGGACAGGGCCCGCTCAGTACTAGGTTCGTTGCCATCTCACTGCGGCCCTCGTGGCAGCCGTTTTGGCTCCTTTCTGCCCCCGCGGCCTCATGCAGGACGCCGAGCTTTCCTCAGTTAATCCTCAAATTTCCCCTGGTCCTGGTGCCACGTGAGACGTACTAGGAGAGCGTCTTTTGATCCCAAACTTTGTCCTTACTGTCCCGTGCGAACTTCCCACTCTGCACGCCTTGCCACTCAACCCCGACTGCTTCCAATTCACTTGTTGTCTTACCCGAGTTTACGACATATATATATATATTAAAAATAAAAAAGGCATATCCTGACCAGGAGTACATGTGCTTTTCACAAGGCAGATCGCCATCTGGTGGAACAGAAATAAACTAAACATTGATTTAAACTTTTCCCTTATATTTGGCCAACCCAATTTCTTGATAAACCAAGAAAAGCCATCCACGAACGCGTTTCACGCTGTTGGCGCTCGTCAGCATGGAGTAGGCTGTGGTTTCTTAAGAAGCCACTGGAACCAAAAATATTTTTGGTCGCTGTGGCACAGCCTACTCCACGCTGACGAGCGCTAAACGAGTACGTGGATGGCTTTTCTTGATTTATCAAGAATTTGGGTTGGCCAAATATCAGGGCACAGGCTAAATCAATGTTTAGTTGATTTATTTTCCACCAGATGGCGCTCTGACTTCTGAAAAGCACATGTGCTCCTGGTCAGGATATGCCTTTTTATTTTTAATATCAACACCTGACCTTTATATCTATTTTTTATTGTTTTTCTATATATGTATATGATTGATGTTGAAATTTAAGCTTAGGGTTTTTGGACGTATTTATGAATAACTGCATTAAGTATTATAATAAAGAGATTATGAAATTTATTTTTATCATTTCTATCCATCCAATTTATTTTTTGAAGAGGTTAGATAAGGTGGTCCTGCATTAAGCATTATAACTAAGACCAACCTCTTTTGGTTAAAGAGGTTAGATAAGGTGGTAAAGATAGCTAAAGTGAAAAAATAAACCCCTGCTCAGGTATTCTTCTGAAGAGCACCATCTTTTTTTCAATTGATCTAACCTTTAGAGTTTTCATTCCTCCTTTTAATTAGGAGTATAATATTAAATCATTTACACACACATGATTAATGAACAGTCATATAAATGAAAGTAAGATTTGACAATAATGGGTTTACTATATTCTTTCAGTGCCGACTCTTCGCAAGGTTTTTTCCCTTAGATTTTTTTTCTGTATTTTCTCTCTCTACTTATATTTAAGTTAATTAATCTTTTAAATACTATTTGGATATTTATAACACACAAAGTAGAGATAGGTGGCAGACGAGACTACATGTTATGTTTCCTTTTTGTTTTGATCTTATCGTTGACTTATCGAAGGTATTTTGAAACTCGTTGTAATTTTGATAAACATTAGCTGATGTCAAATTACATATTTATATATTTTGAAGATTGAGCAATCCATAATTAAAATTATATTTAAAAAAAGATGCATATATTGGATTTATAATGAATTTATTTAGAATTAATATGTATGCACACAATTATTTACGGTTACACTGTGGTATATAAATCTCTATTTCAAGCACAATATGTAGACAAAATAATAATAATGCTATTTATCTGTAATATTATATATAATTGTTAGCTGTATATATACTGAATGTAATGTTTAAATCAAAGATACAATTCTTTCATTGGCCTTGTAGAACGAGAGTGGTGTACGCGTGCGCGCATGTTTTAGTGAAAAACACAAACATCCTCGATAAAGAGAGGCGAGTTGCCCCTCGAAATATTGGAACAATAAATTTATTATAAATCCAATATATGAATCTTTTTAAAATGTATATATTTATATATATCCCAACTTTAAATTTATTTATTTTCCATAAGAATTCATATTCACTCCAGCTAGTCATCACAATTTGGGAGTTGAATTGCGAACACATACTTATTTTACTTTCAATACTCTTTTGGTTAATTACACTTGATGGTATATCTAAATAGGAAATATTTCAGGTTCTCATTTAACTAATATAATATTTTTTATATTGTATCCCTCAATTTTACACTAGATTTTCATTAGTATAAGCCTCAAAAATAACAAAATTGAAATTTTTAAAAATCAAAATTTCATTATTTCTCTTCAAGAGAGAAGATGGGGGAAAATTATTTTCTTTCTTCACTTCAGCTTATATTTAATTTCGGAAAATTATTATATAGTTCTGTCTTTTATCTTTGATAATCCTAATAACATATATACAATTGCCACATATATACAACACACACTTATACAAATTCAGATATATTCCCGTTACCATTTTTCAACTAAAAAGGCAGAATGTATAAACACAGAATAAGGTTACTACGCGTAGAATTTCAAATATTATTGCGGTATATTATATTTCGACGTTTTATTTATTTATTTTTACCTTTTTGAGAATTTGTTTTAAAAAGTGATAACTTCAAATGGAGTTTATATTTACTCACTTTGTGACACGCGATTCGAACATAATTAGATATTTGTGTGTACATGCACCAAGTAAAAATTGTTTATATATGAAAGAATCATTTAATTTAAGAATAGGAATTTATTTGTTATTTTAAGGTAATTAAAGAATATGTATGAACTATTTTAATAAAAAGAGAAGTTTATTGATATTATATGTTCCTTAATGAAACATATTCTTGAAAGGCAAGTCTAAGTATTTTTACACTGGTACCATTGACGCCGGGCCGGGCGTACCTTAGAATGGAGCGAGTAGGGCGATGTCCCCGGTTTCTCGATCAGAGGAGATGCCACTAGAAAGCCTCAAAGTGGAAAATAATGATACCAAATAATAATGTCAGACTCCTTATTATATTATTTAAATTTTGAGTCGATATTATATGATTAGTTTTCATATTTGGAAGAGAATAGGCAGGGGTGGAAGAGGAAGCATGGGTTATGGGGGCGCCGCAAGAAATGTCGCCCCTGGAGGCAAACAACCCTCAGAACTGCCTTGCAGCCGGGGTATAAAATTTTAGCCTGGAGAGAGTCAACAGTAGATATCATATGCACACTACCATGAATCAAGAATATCAGAGAGGTGTATTATAGGAGCAAGCAAGCATCCGTCTTAAGGGAAAGGCTGGAGAATATCACCTACCTTGAACATGAAAGAAATGGCCGACGTTATCTGATGGCATCGAGATGTAAACAGCCGTTCTGACTGGCCAGAGGTTGCCCAACGGCTACTGGAACTGACCTCACTTCTTCGAATCTTGGCGCTCGAATGAATGGATCTGTCGGTCGGGTCTGATTCCTTCTGGGAAATTTAGAAACTTCGGCTCTCAAGATGATCCTTCAGTCATTTACAGTTGTGTGTGCTTTTAGTTTTAATGATGACAATTATTGGTGTCAACTTTTTTATTTTCTTGGAAGATCTAGAAACTAGAATCTCAGGGCAGGCATTTGAATCTAACACATTTGTGGCTTTGTTATCTCTTTATTTTCTTCATTCTTATCCTAATGGCTAAAAAATAGGATATTTTAATAAAGGGAATGAAGGTTTTATAATGGGTACGTCTGCCTTTGATATATAAAGAACCTGAAGCATTTGCTTTGATCTTCAAAGAGAACACAAATTGTCGTAGGACATGTGTCAAATCTTATTTTCTTCAAATTTCTAGGTGCTTAAATCCTAAGATGAATATTCGATTCTACAAACCTTCTCCAATAATTTTTCATTGAATTACCAATTTAATTTAAATCATAGAAAAATATTTAGATACATACTAGGTATGAGAGATAAACACAATAAAAAATAATCTGCGTAATGTTTTATATGCAAATTTTTATACACTAAAAATTAAAGGAGTTTTCAGTTAAAGGAGGTTTCGTGCTTTATTTCAGTGGGGAGTGTGATAAAGCTGTGCGCTGTTATTTCTATTGAAAACAAGGTATTGGTTTTCTGAATTGTCTTTCTTTAAAATTTTAGAAACTGGGATCTAAAAGACTGGGATGTATAAGATTGTGACCTTGATTTTAATTTTCAAATTTCTTTTCCAAAAAATATCTAGAAACAATAGGATATAAAGAAAAGAATTCATTTATGGTCGAGCTGTGGCCTTGAAGCTTGAATGGAATAAATTGATCGCTTATTCATTGTGTCTTTTGCTTGACTATCCCCTATTATATATTAACTCGAGCTTTCGGGCCTTGGAGCTCTTTTACAGGAGTAAGGCTAACTACAACACGTCACCTTATACTAATAAAAGTATATATATATATATATGTTAATTTGAACCAACAACCCCATATTAGTAAATATAACAAGATTGTCGTGTTGTATAATAGACACACCTCTGTAAATAATTAAACGCATGATTAACATGTGTCATTGCATGTGCCATTACAATATGTAATGTACTCTGTCCAAACTGAGGATAAGAAATAAAACTGTGTAATAGAATAAGAGTTGAGCTAAATAGCAGAAATTGAGATATAGAGGACCAACAACATGTAAGAATGAGGGTTAAAGATGTAGAAAGTTTCCAGAAAGACGTTAAGATAGTACAATGACCTCTATTGCATCTGATGAAGGCCCAGTACTTCCTCATCGGCAGGATATTTAAAATCCCGCGAAGCAGGAAATGCATCGCCACTTTCCAGTCCGCGGAAGCCCTCGTCAGTTGTCTCCAAGTTCCACTCCATCGACTATGCCGCCATAGACCAGTAAGAAACCTCTTCTTAAATCTCGATCTTTCGCTCCTTGCTCGACTCTTTCTGTTCGCGGAACTTTCCTAGTACAACCGTGTCCCTTCTTTTTTGTTTGTGGACAATCCCAAGTCTTCCATTATACCTCGACCACGACTGCCTGTACTCTGTAAAAACTGTTGAAGGTCTTCCAAGGTGCAGAGATGTATTGGAAAACTCCACATCCTGACTGTCCCTCTCGGTTACCACAGAAGTGAGCGAGAGTCTACAGGATTGACCCTCTCGGTTACTACATATATATAAAGTATTATATATATATTAAGTAGGGAGACAAAGATTGTTAAAATTTTATTATAGTCGATACGAGTATACCAACTAATTTTATGCACAATATAATTCCCATCTTTTTTTCAGCTGCTATATACCATAGCTGATGTGTGATGATCTCCCAACTAAGCATTAGGGCCGGTCGTCAGAATTGGGAATTGATATCGCCTTTATTTTGAAGAATGGCTTGAAAAGTTGGATTAGATGAATTTTGCAGCTGAAACTATAATCTCTCAACTGAAATTTTGTACATCTCTTCAATGGTTGAATGAAGCTCCTTTATAATTCCGAAGGCAGATTATTATAAGTGCGTTTTCTATCTTCGCTTGTAAGTGCAATATATTTGCACACAACTGAAAATGCATATAATATTATTTGAAGAATGTAACTTTTGTATAGTGTAAGCTTTTGTTTTAAATATAATTTGCTTCTATAGTTGAACATACTTTATAGTGTTATTTTTGCGATCTTTGCTTCTTTATGGAATTTTTACATGCATGTTGAATTTCAACTTGGAGTCCAAGTCAACTCCAAGATATTTAACTAGGCCGGTCAAGTTAATAGGGCTTGAATTTACTTTTAGAATATATTGTGGCTTGAGAGTGAATTATTTACTGTCTAGTGGATAAAAAATTATAACCTGCGTCTTTATTGGGTTGATGTCTAACTTCCAATCATTGCATTATTTGGTCATAACGTTGATATAATTTTGGAGTTGTGTGAACAGTATTTCTATTGATTTGGAGTTTGTTAATATTGCTGCGTCGTCTGCGAAAATATTGGTTTGACACTTTGGATATAGAGAAAAATCGTTGATGTAAATGTCAAATAGATATGGTCCTGAGATAGAGCCATGAGGGACTCCAATCTGGGTTGGTTTTGCTGTGGTTATGAAATATCCCTTGTTTAATGAGAAAGGTCCTGTCTTTGGGGTATTTTTCCAAGAATTTTACACACTTCCTTGGAATTTGAATTTTGATATTTTTTCTATCCATCCATCTCATGCCATACTCTATCAAAGGTTTTGGTAATATATAGAAAAAAGCGCCTATTGCTTCCTTATAGAACCTTCTTATTTGGAGTTGAATAGTCTATTACAGGATTAGCTGATGGGTTGTGTGGTGTCTTTTTCTAAAACGAAATTCTTAGGATTGATAAAGTTATTAGAATCCATGTACGTCGGCAATCTGCGAAGAAAATCTTCTCGTATCACCATACCGATTTATGGAGAGAAGGCTGATTAGTCTGATATATTCTGATGATTTGGAAGGTGATTTTTTCGGAATGATTATGATAATAGCATGTTTTACCATGTCATAGGGAAGTAGCACAGTTGTGCGGTGCATTTTTGAAGATCTCAGCAGAAAACTTTCGAAGAACTTTCTGGCAACATTGCTTTATAAAATAAGTTCATATTACGTGCGCTCGAGCATGGTCAAATTATATACACTGCGTGACATTGAAAATGGAACACCAAGAAATAGTGGCCAGAAAGTGATGAAACTCGGCAGACAGAGAGAGACAGGGACGAACAATAAGTGATCTTTATTTCAAAATGATAGTCATAATACAGAGCGAGAACGGCGTCGGCTTAGTAGCAAGTAGGACCACCGCGGACGGCGATGCACGCAGCAACACGTCTAGGTAGAGAGTCAATCAGAGTACGGATGGCGTCCTGAGGGATGGCTCTCCATTCCCTCTCAACCATTTGCCACAGTTCGTCTTCTGAACGCGGCTGTGGCAAGGCATGCAAACTGCGTCCAATGATGTCCCAGACGTGCTCGATTGGTGAGAGATCAGGAGAGTACGGTGGCCAGCGAAGCATCTGTACATCTTGCAGAGCTTGTTGGCTAATGCGAGCAGTGTGCGGTCGGGCGTTATCCTGCTGATAAAGGGCATTGGGTACCCCCTGAAGGTAGGGGAGTGTTACCGGTCGCAGCACATCATCAACGTATCGTTGGGCTGTCATAGTGCCCTGAATTCGAAGTAAAGGTGACCTGGAATCATACGCGATTGCGCCCCAAACCATGATTCCACGTTGTCGCACGGTGGGGCGTTCCACATTGCTACCGGATTGGACCTTTCTCCACGTCGACGCCACACGCGTACACCGCGACTATCACTGGACAAGCAGAAACGCGACTCATCTGAGAACACGACCCTGTGCCATTCCGTCATCCACGTCGATCTAGCCCTACACCATTCCAAACGTTGGCGCCTATTCGGTGGGGTCAATGGCAGTCTTCTTAGCGGACGGCATGAGTGCAAGCCATTAGCAACCAATCGACGGGAAATGGTTCTGGTCGAGATGGAATGATCTAGTGTGTCTTGCACATGTTGCAGGATGGCGGTACAAGTGGCTTGTGGGGCCGCCACTGCTTGTCGAAGGATACGCCGATCCACACGTGCTGACGTCACTCTGGTTGCACCGACGTTCCTATAAATTGCCACATTTCCTTGTTCCAACCATCTTCTCCACAGTCGGTGCACCGTGGACGCACCAAGGTGTGTATCAGCTGCGATTTGACGTATGGACCAACCTGCCCTTTTTCAGTCCGATCACCATGCCCCTCGTAAAAGCGTCTGTCTGCTTGAACTGCCTCCGTTTACGATGACCTGGCATTCTCTGTTATTACACGTGTCTTTTGAAACAAGAACAAAATTTCTACAATGATTTTCCTTCAAGAAATAACGACACGAATACTGTCCTTTCTGCAAGTTCCTTCCCTTATATCTTACTCCATGTGCGCACGAGAGCTGCGCATTTTACATCATTTGCATAACTCGGTTAGGCGCGTCAACCCTGAAATTTGCATAATTTTCTGGCCACTATTTCTTGGTGTTCCATTTTCAATGTCACGCAGTGTATTATTTAAGAGCTTTAATTATGAAGATTAATATTATAACGTTTTTATTGTATCAATATCCTTATTTTTTAAAATGTAAGTTTGTCTCGCTACTTAATGATCACACCATGTATTGCCTAATTTACATAATTCAGACTTGATATAGAGAAATATATATTTAAATATTTATATTATAAAAAAAGAATATCCTGACAAGGCTCACGTGAACATTTCTAGATTGCACAGCGCTATCTAGTGGAACAAAATAAACTAAACGTTTATTTACCTTTTTTCCGTGATATTTGGCCATCCCCATTTCTTGATAAATCAAAAAAGTCAACCACGAACGCGTTTCGGGCTGTTGGCCCTCGTCAGCGTGGTGCAAACTTTACCTCTACGACCAAAATTTGGTCCCAGAGGCTTCGTGAGAAATCAAGAAATTGATATTTGAGGCCAAATGTCGTGGTAAAGTTATCCTGTCTACTGATTGATGTTGTAGAAAGGTTGGTGCAGTTATGAAGCCACAGTGGTTTCAGGCGTCAAAGGGTAACACAAAAGGACGAGGCAGGTTGGATGCCATCTGGGAGAGATGCCAGAGCCGAAGACGCGGACAAGGTCCAGGAGGGTGTCTGCTCTACATGAGAGGAAAATATGAACTGCTGCTGTCCGCCAAACGGGCGGAAATAAACCAACATAACTTCTTAAATTGTATCCTCGTCCGGTCTTGGGTGTGGCGGACTCTCAATGAAATTTTATTATCTTGTTTTGTATTACATGATGGTCAAGCTGGCGCCTTTAGTTGTATCCACATTTTGGGGTGTTACACTTTTATAATTATGTTACATAAGAAAATATTAATATATATAGTTATCAGCGTCATAATCAATTCTTTCTTAATTAATTCTGTCACCGTTTGCTTTGTGAATGGAATAAATACCCAAATATGGCCATTTCTCATAACCATCGGTGGTTCAGTGGTAGAATGCTCGCCTGCCACGCGGGCGGCCCGGGTTCGATTCCCGGCCGATGCATTTTTTTTTTTTACAATTTTTAAAACTCCTTTATATATTATACAAGAATTACATCCACGGCGCCAATCTATATTTGTAACGAATAGTATTTGAATAAAAACATTTAATCGGGTAAAACCCGGGCGTTTCCCGGGTCATTCGGCTAGTAAGATATATTGACATCTAATACTACAGGGTATGCCCTGGGTGGTGAAAATTAGCTTATGGTGAGTGCAAGTGAAAGCATAAGGTAATTATAATGGGGGGAATGATTTGTGTACAAATTGGTTCGATATGATGGTTATAACTAATACAAAATGGAGTTGTAGAATAATAGTATTGGATATGTTTTGCTAACTTATAAAAAATATTATTAATAAAAAGGAGGTGATGACAAATCACTTATATATAATTGATAAGCCCAATATATAAAAATAAATGAAAAAAATGAATTAAAATAAAAAGTTAAGATATAAAAATAAATTTGGGGCGTGATTATATACAGCGTTGAATGGTGCAATTAATATTAGAAAGTGCATTGACTTATGGGGTGAGCTATTTTGGAAATCTATATGGGTGGATATAGGTTAGACCGCTTCTGGTACAGCTATGCAATACGACATATGTGATTGTAGGCATTGGTCCATCTACAGTATTCTGAAGGTATATTCCATATGGGATATCCTATCAGACGGATTTGGAAATGGGCGGTGGAAGCTTTAGTCGAGAAAAATAATGAGAGAAAGAGTGATAGAGAAAGATAGTCGTTCTGTCGCCTAAAAAAGTGAATGATTTGGCCGCGGTGAGGCAGTGGTGAAGGTGAGGGTGAAAAAAAATTCAAAAGGTGAATTGCCTGAATGTGAAAATTGAAAAATGAGCGTTGATGCTCGAACCGCGGGCCGTGAATATATATATATTTTTTAAGAATCTAGCTAGCTGCTCAAGTTCGACTATTGGGAAGGTTACAGCGAGGAAACGTGCGTAGTTAGATGGAATCAAGATAATAAATCAAAGTTTTAGCGGATAGTAACAATCTCTCTGGGAAGCTGCCGTATTGACTGAAGTGTCGCTGTGGTGCTTTGAGAAGTTGTGGATAAGGGTATCGAGGCATTTTCCAACATTTAAATTTTAAAATCTTAAATTTAAATTTTAAAATTAAGAAGTTGGAATAAAAAGGTCAAAATTGAAAATTATTGAGTGTGAATATCAAAATAAAAGTGATTAGCTTGATTGATTTTATTTATTTTACACAGTTTCTGTGCTCTGCATTGCGTTTCTGGAGCGACGGACAACCTTAGTTGACTGTTTTCCTGGAAATGTTTGTACTGAGTGGTTGGAGACGATACAGTCTCAAATTTCCTTATCTTGGACGTCTTTGTCAACCCTAAACAGGTAGAATCTTGAGAGGATCTCAGGACGTTCATGGAAAATTAGTCCTTTAGGCAGTGTGAATAACTTGGTGGCGAGCAGTTTTGCCCCCTGAGAAGTTTTGATATGGAAGACCACCTTGCCGCTTGTTTTTATGAAAGCTACCACATCTTTAGAATACATCTATGATGGTTCAGCCTTCTGGACTATCTTGAGAATTTCCCTTGAGTTGGCCTTGTCGTCTATTGATTTTACTACGACGCGGGACTCAAAGTATGGAGTCAGATTAATTAGGGAGGCTTTTCCTTTTTTCTATGGTAGGATAGACTATGCTTTCTTCGCCGAAACTAAGGCATTGGGGTGGGAGGGTTTGTTACACTTCCCATAGATCGGAGTGACTTAGGCTCGCGCCTTTGAAGGCATCTTCTACAAAATCTTTCTTTACAAAATCGAGCAGCAAAGCTTTGGTGGCCATGTGTCATCTCTTAGGAGTCCACAAGGATGTATTCTAAATACAACACCTAAATTTGTAAAGGTTTTCCATGCTGTTGAATTTGAACATGTGCTTAGAAAATATGGACGAGATTCACCTTCCTCACAGAATAGGGACGCTTTTTGTTTGGTGGTTGGCTACAGCTGCCATGATAATTTATCTCCATATTTTATTTTTTTATTCAAAAAGTTTTAAGTATCTTAGTTTTAAATATCATTTAGTATCATAATCGCTTCATAACCCAGTACCTGAAGGGCAGATAACCCCTTTGAAGTAAAAAGAAATATAGAAAAAAAAATGCATTCTAAACTTTTATTAAAATGCATTTTTTCAATTTTATTATAATTATTGTTTTGTGTATGGAAAGAAAATTTAATTAACAAAACACACACATTTATAGTTCTAAAAAGTATACACTTTCTGTTTTGACAAATTTCCATGGTACCCTTTATACATATTTATATAAGATTCGGTAAATATTGACCTTTATAATAAAATGTGTATTGTATATATACATGGAAAATTTTCCGGGAGGAAATTGATCCATAGAAGCATAGGGCGCCTCTCCTGTCAAAATGAACGTCAAAACTAGACGCCATCAATTGACCATCGCCGCAAACTAGCGGCCTCGAGTCCGCGACAAGGCCACAACACTAGCTTTGGCAAACTGAGAAGCATCCACCTAGAGACCCAAAGCTGGTATTGTGGCTTCGTCACCGACCCGAGGCCGCTAGTGTTATATAAAGGCATATATTGAATTGAATAAAATATTTATTTGCCAATATTTCTGTTGGCTGAACGCCAACCTTTGTCAAGGAATTACATTTTTGTATAAACAAACTCAGCGCCACATAGTGGTATAATATCACAGTTGAAATAATTTTTAAAAATACAAAGGAGGTGGGGGAGGCGGCAAATTTGTGCATGAAAAAATTACTATAAAAAATACAAACAAAATAAGTTGAATATCTTATAATATAAAAGGAGAAAAATAATAAGGTCTATCTTATATTTAAAAATATTTGTGTTAAGTACATAAAGTACATATATGTATGAATATTTTCGTGAAACCTTTATAAAATATTCAAAAATATATATGTGTGTACTAAAAGAGGCACCTGTCCCTTCAATTGTGCATTAGAACGATGAAACTTTTGCATCACCCTAGTAAAAACCTTTACTAGTGAAGATAAAGAATGAGCAACAACACCAAAAGCAAACCTGTATACCATGGTTTCGGGTTTGGCCCTTATAAGTACAGGGGCAGCTTCAATTTCATAAAATCCTACGAGTAGGGTTATTATGATATCGGGTGAATATACCAAACTTTATGTTCTATATTGCCTGGAAATCGGCCCTTGCCACTTCACCAACGAACTGGATGAAATGATTTTTTTTTTGCTTATCCCTAGTACACGTGGTACAGGCCATGATAATCATGGTGGGTAGTTAGCGACTGCTTTTTACTGTAAGCGCACCACATGTCTACACATGTGAAAAGCAGTTCGACTTTGCACTTACAAATGCCAGAGCCCCGTTTGGTTACTTGCACTCGCTGGTGGGGTTGGACTTTTTGCAAGAATCGGGGGCCATTGGAGCATTTTTTTTTTTAAACAGAAAAAAGTGTCCAATGCGGGAATCGAACCCGGGTCCTAGTGGTCGAAAACCAAACGGTTTAACCAGCCTTCCACCGACCCCCTGGATGAAATGAATGAATTTCTGAAACAGGCGTTGACCCCCCAGATCTAGAGATCCTTCGGGTGGAAAAGAGAAACCTATAGGAAAATATCCTCAGTACGACCACCTTGCAGAGTGGCATACAGAGGGGAGTGGCGGTGGCTCTCTTAGAGTCGCTGAAACTAGCTGAGGTTGAGGTATGTCCTCCCAATGACGCTTCCCCAGTCCTCCCAAGGCGAGAAACGTCCAACCACGAGAAGACAGAGGAACCCGCAAGGGCACGGGCCGGGTGTTACTGCCCTGAAGTAGAGGGAGACCTGGCCCAAATACAGACTGGTAATACGGAAATAGTTGTTCCGCCATCTCCCCCTAAACAGCCTGTTCAGAGTAGGAACAGAGACAAGGCGAGCAAGAAGAGGAACAGAAGGACGAGGAGGAAGGAGAAGAAGCCTTCAACTGAGGAAGAAAAAAGAATGTCAGAAGAGTTAGCCAAGCCAATAAAGGGCCCACCCAGAGCGACACCTACAGGGGAGGTGAAAGACCCTCCTCCCCCAAAGAAGACTAGGACAAGGGAAGTAAAGGATCGACCTAAAGCGACCAAGACTTCCAAGCCAGAACCCCCAAAGGTCAAGGGCTCTCCTAAGTGGAAGGAGGACCTGACTCTGGTAGTTGAGTGGAATGAGGAAGCGAGGTCCAGGTTAATGCTCGCGGTGCTGAAAAGCATCGCTGGTAGCATTCCTGGGCACCGCTATGAACTCAAGATGATTCGGGGCGGGGGAGCTGTGGCTCTCATTTTGAAGAACCCCGAGGACAGGATACTGGCCGTGGAGGCTATAGAGAGGGAGCCTGCCTTGAGGCTAGGAGGCCTCAAGAGGGCCGGGAGGGAGCTGATCCTCCTAGGTGTCAATTCTGACATCAAAGAGGAGGTGCTAATAGAAATGGTGGTGCTCCAAAATTCGGGGTGTGGGGACTTCTTGGAAAGGTACATTAGATTTTATCCAAATAGTACAAGGAGACCCTACGCAACGAATTAGGTTATTTCGGGCCTAAAGGAGGCCACCATGAAATCCCTCCTGGACAAGAAGAAGTTAAAGATAGGTGCCAGGGTCCTACCTATCATGAGAAATGAGGCGGTATCAACCTGCTTCAGGTGCCTCAGGCCCGATCAAATTGTAAGGACCTGCAAACACCCTGATAGGGGCGGAAGGTGCGAGAGCGTGCACTCCGAAGAGCAGGTATGCGATATGAAGCCGAGCTGTTGACTCTGTTTAGAGGCCAACAAGAGGTACGGCAGGAAGTATGACTCTAATCATCGCCTCCGGAGTACGCAGTGCTCTGTGAAGGCCTGGTACGTGAACAGGAGGCGATGGTAGAGGGGCCAAACAAGGAGGTGTGGAGGTTCGTGCAGCTAAATTGCGCTCGTTCGAAAGGAAGCTCCAAGGAGCTAGACCGGATCATTAAAAGTGATCGCTCTCGCGTTATTCTGGTGCAGGAGATGTACCTGGAGGATGACGGGAGGATGGGTCTAGATATTCGTTGCAGTTTTTTTCTCTAGCGAGTGCAACAAGGCTGCCTTACTGGTCCGGGGTTATCTTCCTTGTCTGGGTTGTGGGTCCTGGGAGTGGGCGGTGGCTGTACAGATTGAGGCGGTGGATCTGAAACTGGTCTGCCTCTGTACGTACATAACACCCCGGGACAACGACCTCGGTAATCTGGACTTCCTAAATGATTTTTTGGCTGGGAAGGAAGGGCACGAGGTCGTGATTGACGGGGATTTTAACGCGCGCACCCAGGTGTTTGGATACAGAGAGGAAAATTCAAAGGAAAGGCGCTGGTTGATCTTGTTGTTGTCCAGGGTCTGGATATTTGGAACGTCTATGGTTAATCAACGTTTGAAACTGCAAACGGCGAAAGCATCATAGACTTCTCCCTGGCAATAATGAGCAGGATGCGGCGTTTGAGGTAAGAAACGGACCTCACGGACGTAAGCGACCACAAACTCATCAGGATTAAGGCTAGTTGTGAAGTTGAACCGCCATCAGTGGAGAGAGTTCCTCGGTACATCATCAGGGGGCCTAACCTTGAAGGGTTCAGGCGCCGGTTTTCTTGCACACTTGGGGATAGACTGGCTGTAGCAGTTTACAGAAGTGCTTTTAATAGCATGGTCAATGAGCTCCACCGGGATATAACCAAAACGTGCAAAAACTTGGGGCCTAGATCTGGAAAGGTTACCGCATTTAAAAGGCTTAAACAGCCTTGGTGGACCGAGGAGCTGGAGATCGAGAGGAAAAGAGTCAGGGTCATAAGAAAGCTATGCCAGAAGAGCACGGGCGAAGAGAGAGTTAAAAGAAGGCTAGCTTTCCAGAAGGTCCTAGCGGAGTATAAAGGTAAAACCAGAATATCGAAGAGGAAATACTGGAGGGAGCAGTGCAAAACCATACAGGAGGTAAATCCATACGGTCTCCCTCACAGGGTTGTCTCTGGGAAGGTAAGGTGCTCCGCTAACTTGAGGCTACTTGAGGGGGAAGATGGGATCAAGACCCAGGACCTGAAGGAGACCGTCGACCTCATCTTAGATCGGCACTCCGGAAACGAAGAACCAGAGGACGAGATCTCTCTGACCACTTGTGGTTTGGTGGATCCGCCATTTTCTGAGAGTGAGGTGAAACGGACGGCTTTCAAGTTCGGGAACAGGAAATCTCCTGGTCCCGACGGAATCGATAACACCGTCGTGAAAGCCTTGGTAGGGATGCTCCCATCGCTTCTTGCCAGGTTATTCAATAGGTGCCTGGACACTGGTACTTTTCCTGAAGCATGGAAGGCTGCCGGAGTAGTGCTTCTAGAAAATCCTGGTAGAAAGGGTAAATCTTCTCATGATTATCGTCCGGTTTCCTTACTAGCGTGTCTAGGTAAGGTCCTGGATAGCCTACTAGCTCAGCGTTTGAAACACTGGCTAGAGAGTTATGAGCTCCTTTCCTCTTCCCAACATGGTTTTAGGGAAGGTAAATCCACAACCACGGCTCTGAACGAGGTGCTAGAGGGGGTTGAGGCGGGTTTAAATAAGGGTGCTTGGGTTCTTCTCGTGGCCCTGGACATTGATGGCGCGTTCAACTCCGTGAACTGGAACAAGCTGATGAGAAATTTGATGGACATGGGTTGTCCGGATAATTTGTGCAGCTTGGTTCGTGACATACTGAGGGAAAGACAGATTAGCTTCAAATTTGGTGGGCTAAAGTTGGCGAGAAATTGTGCTAGGGGTTGCCCCCAGGGCTCCTGCTGCAGACCTATTCTGTGGAATATCCTGGTAAACACTGTTTTCCAAGAGGAGCTACCTAAAGGAGCCAGGCTGGTTCTCTATGCCGACGACCAGTTCCTCATTATTGAGGCTGCTTAGAGAGCGAAGGCTGAGAAGTGTGTTGAAAATTCTCTCCAAATCCTCTCGAACTGGGCCCATGACTCTGGCCTTAAGTTCAATGTCTCCAAGACTAAAGCCCTCAGCTTTAAGTCAAGGGACATAAGAACAAAAAGGAAAGGGATCAAATGAGAATATAAGCCGGCTATCCTGATGGAAGGACGGAGGGTAGCGGTGGTTAATAGTATGACCATCCTGGGGGTGGTCATAGATGACAAGATGGGTTGGCAATACCACGCGGAGGAAATGGTGGCGTGTGGCGTGATGGAGGCAGGGAGGGCGTTGTGCAGGCTGTCGCGGTTGGCTCTCAACGGGAGCGTTAGGAGGGTACTATTTTTAAGAACCGGTGTCGAGCTGATCCTGCTATATGCTTCCAGGATATGGTGGCGTCAAAACAGGGATCAGAAGGTGGTGACAACCCTATAGAGAATGCAGAGGACAGCGGTACTCAGAATCACAGAGTGAGATGTCACACTACCAGCACAGAGGCCTTATTGGTCCTCGCTGGGCTTATTCCCCTGGGATTGAAACTAGAGGAGGAGGCCATCAGACAGAACTAGGCAGATCACAAAGATAAAGCAGAATATATTTTATTTATAACACGTCAGCACTACTATAATTAAAACTAACAACCCAGGTTCCTGGAGCGCAGAACACCAACTACCCAGGGAGTCCAACTAACTAGTATGGACTAGTGCTAAGTGCTTTTGCTCGCGTTCTGTTTTGATTGCTGTGTTGAACCGGTTGACCAGGAAGTTCCATGCTGAGGTTGAGTCTAGGAGGCTGGCCATATATGTAGGATTGAGGTGAGTCATTCCAAGCAGGATAGCTGTTAGCATTCTATGTCTCAGGAATGCTGGACAGCTGTGTGAAGAGGAGATGATCAACTGTCTGTGCCTCTTTTGAACAGTGAAGGCTGGTAGGGTCTGTTTAGAGATTCACACGTATAATGTCTTCCAGTACATGACCATGGCCCGTGAGGATGGGGGTGGTGGCCACACCATGGTGGATTTTTAGTAGAAATTTAAGGAGATGACTTGAAGTGGAAGCAATTTTGTGGAAGGATCTGGTTGAACAGTCTTGGGAATATAATACAGTCCATTATGATAGAGCAGCCATACGTGTCAGGTTTCGAGCATGAGTTCGGGGAAAGGTGGAGTATGAATGTGGTAGGACAGAAGTAGCGGCAATTTTTGCTACACTGTCTGCTAGTTCATTACCATTAATTCCAGTAAGTCCGCGTACCCAATACAGCCTGATGTGAGCAGCTCTGTTAAGGACTTTTATTATATTCGCCACTAACGATGTACGTATTGATCCAGAGGAGCGGATATCTGCTAAAGCGGATATACAGTCCGAGGCAATGGTCACTCCTGCTTTGGTTGAACTTATCTCCGCGAGTTGAGCTGCCCAGAGCATTGCTATGAGTTCAGTTTGAAAGGCAGTGCAGTCTGGGTGAAGCCGTAGGAGAACTGGCTAATGTTCTTGGGATGGAAAGATGATCACAGCACCAACGTCTGAATCACTTTTTGATCCATCTGTGAAAATTAGTGGCGCTGTTACCTCTTCTAGGTTCAAACTGAAGAAAAGGAGTCGTCTGAATGGAGGGTATGACAGCGCAGCAGGTCCTGGCTTTGATTCGTAGTTTACTTTCTTGATCTCCTTTAAGAAATCCAGCCAGGCCTGAATTATGATGTCAAGTAGTGGGCTGCCTGTCAGGGATATGGCTGGTATGGTGGGCGAACAAGGGCCCCCTCTCAATATATGCTTTGCAAACTTGTAGTGAATCTCCGGAGCTGACGGGAACCGTCCTTTGAGGAAGCACGACGACCTCAAGCTGACACTCCGTATAGAAGAGCCGGAATAACTACCGACTGAAATATTTTTATACCAGCAGCTTAGGACATACCGAATTTCCTTTGGATTGAGTTAGTCAATCTTGGGTCAATTGCTCGACACATACGAATGAGTTTGGATAAGTGAAATACGAATCCTCGTGTCTGGTCGAATTTCACCTCCAAGATTGTTATAGTCTTTCTAATAGGGATGGGTTGGCCAAGAATATTGAGTCAGGATAGGAGTTGTGGCGGTCTCTCTTCACCACTGGGAGATACAAGCTTTCGTCTTTCTGGGGTTCAGATCGAGTCCGTTCTCCGTGCTCCATAAAGCGATTTGATCTAGTAATGTGTTGATAGCTTTGGTCGCCAGACGGCTCTGAACTTGAGTCAACAGGTTGAAGTCGTCTGCATAGGAAACTAGTAAACTTTCACTAAAGGGGATATGATGAAGAGGAACCGGGCGATGACATTCCACAGAAGTGAGCTTAGTACAGAACCTTGAAGGGTGCCAAGCTGAGATAATGTGAAGGTGGTTGCTGTCCACTCTGAGAAAGACACCTTACTGTCTTTCAAAAAACCTTGCACAAGATAAATCAGTGAATAAGGGCAAGCAAGGCGTTCGAGACCTTGTATGATGGCAGGTCTCCAGACAGTTCGAGTTATTTGCTGATGTCTAAGCTAATGGCCAACGTTTTTATCCAGTGGGCCTGCATTTGATCGATAAACTGGGTAATTTTGGCGCGAGCTCCTTCTGCTGACCTGCCATGAACAAATCCAAATTGGTTGTCCGAGAACCATCCATGGCGATCGGCGATCCATTGCAGTCTGGCCAGCATACATCGTTCACAAACCTTAGATATGGTGTTCAGAATAGTGATTGGTCTATACCTCGCCAACTGACTGCTGGCAGAGTTAGGCGCCTTTGGCAGGAGTATGAGGCGGCCTTATTTCCATGGGCGAGGGGCAGCTAGAGAATATTTAACAACAAAGCTACAAAAACATATATTAACTGTCTAATATGGTGTCCAGGGCCCCTCACGGATAGACATACCATGTCTCTACCACCTAACTGGCAATCAGAAGCCGAGGCGAAGGAATGCCCGATCTGTAGGTACTCTTTCGATCGACGCCTGCGCGTGCACCACTGCCGCGTGTGCGGTTGCGCCGTGTGCTCCCAATGCTCCGCCAACAAACGCAAGGTCCCCATCATGAATTTTCACACTCCTGTACGAGTCTGCGCCAAGTGCGAGAACACCAGACAAGAAATCTTCGAGTAATCGACTCGCCATCCATACAAATTGGTATGGTAGCAACGGCAAAGTTTCAGAATTTTATGGAATAAATTGAACAAGTTTGAGGGCATATGATTAAATGACCCTACCCTCAATCAATCACATGATTTGTATAGAGATTCCATCTTTTTTTTTGCAATTGCTTTATTAGACACCTATTCAATATTTGGAGAGTATGTTGTAAAACTAATTTTTCAAGTTCAAATTGGGATTAAACAAATGCAAATTGGTATAATAGAGGAATTACAAAACAAAAAAGGAGAATAAACACTTTTATAATTACAAAAATATAATTAAAGATAAAATAAAACAATTTATTTGAATTAGCGTAATTTTATTTTAAAATACGGTGATTGTAATAAATAACAGTAGAGTCTGCCATGAATTTCTAATATATCGCGGTATACAGTCCTTGTTGACTACTAGTAATAACTCAGACAAACGGTCTATCTGAAATCCTAAACGCCACTCTCGCTGACAAGCTCAGACTGTTACATATGTAAAATCATAAAATATTCTGAACCCAACTAGTTAAGAAAGTCATACATACTTATAATAATACCCCCCCCCCCCCCCCCCGCTTCCATTCTCTATTATACAGGGTTCCCCTTCGTATCTTATGTACAACGACAGAGCTAAGAAACCACATAGATCCTTATCCTCTAATAGACGAAACTAGACAACTTGCTCATAAACGCAACCAAGAAAGACATTTTAAAGATTAGGAAAAATTCGATAATCAGCATAAGACCCCTCAGTTTGAAATAGGTGACCTAGTATTAGTAAAAACTCACCATCACCCAAAAACTGGAAAATTAGTACCTTACTTTACAGGTCCGTACACCAAAATGTAAATAATATCGCCTAATGTAGTACGTTTTGATAGGTCGAATCAACCACCTAACTAGGAAACAGATACAATACATGTTAATAATTTACGATACTACACAGAAACCATCTTATTGTTAGAACTCATGGCATATTGTGTGTATATATGAAAATATTACAACTATTTTTATATTTTTGGTTTTTTTGTGTGTGTGACCCCTCGGCGGAGGGGAATCTATTTTTTGCTGTTTCTTCTCCTCTTTTCAGACATCGCTCCCACCTCCCTGTCGAGAGAATGTAATCGTGCGCCGGTCGAATGGACAGTCCAAGTGGGAGGGAGCAGAGGGGTCACGAGGTCCCGGCGCGGGGGCAGCAGTTGGTGACACGGCTGTGCCAAGTAGACAAGAAAAAGGCCTCGCGGCAGCTTGCCCAAAATGACCTCCGGGAACTTCGTCCATCTTCCATAAACGACCATGCAAGCGGTCTGAGAAGGGACTGGGGGGCTGATATCTCAAAGAAAGGTGAAGCCGAGACGAATCTTTGAGAGATTCGCATAGTGGTTGGAGTACGTCGATGGCGACGAATTATGCTTCCACGGCTGGTCCATTCTCCCCTCGGAAAAGATATATAAAACCTCTGCCCTAGCCGAAAATATAGTCACTTCATAATAAGCGTGAGCCCTCGTCGGTTGTACCTAGGTCCACCTCATCGACCATGTTGACCAGTAAGAACTCTTCTATCTCCATCTTGCTCTTAGCTCGACTCCTATCTGTTCACGGAACTTTCCTACTACAACTGTGTCTCTTCGTTTTTTGTGTGTGGACATTACCAAGCTTTCCACTCTGCCTCGACCACGACTGCCTGTACTTTGTGAGAACTGTCAAAGGTCCTCCAAGGTGCAGAGAGGTACTGGAAAACTCTCCACGCCCTGACTGTCCCTCTCGGTTACTACAGGTTTGACCCTCGGTTATCACGGCTATAGCGAGAGTCGACAGGATACCTCATCACTGATAAGTCGACAGGATACCTCATCACAGATAAGTCGACAGGATGACCACAACGAAGGATGACCACAACGAAGAAGGTAGGAAGTCTGTCCAGATAAAAGCGAGGAAGAGCAAAGATGGAGGAACAAGCTCGCCATTCCAACAAAACGACCGAACAATCTCTCCCCAACAAGAGACTATATTTCAGGAGCTAGCTGTCAACACCTCAACGACACAGCCGAAGACCCAGCGAAAAAGGCAGGTAAGACGTTTCCCACCTTCGGCCTTACAACGCAACCACCTTCCAGGCGACTTGCCGCCGTCGTCAAACAGAAGTTACAAGCTTCTACAAGCCCTACATGAAGCGTCTTCCACGTCAGCAGGATGACAACCAAAGACCAAGTCTCCTGACTGAACAATCATGAAAACTGTGAGTTTTAAAAACCTACCTAACTTTCTCCTCATGCTCGCAACTTGATTTTCCATAAATTTCATGTTTATTTTCACTGTAATCATTTTAAATCAATTTTTATCATTTTAAATGATTTCAATTCAAATTTTGAAAGTTTTACACCCTCATTTATCAATTTTTACTTTATTTTAAGCAACTTATAAATTTTAATTCATTACTTTCAATTTTACATTTTTAAAAAAATCATTTTTTTTAATTACTCGAATCATAATTCTAAACTTATTTGTGTGTTTTCTTAATATTTTTTAACCAAAACACCAATTTCTTAATAAAATACTCAAAACTTTGCACACACAAAAATCATTGTTATGTTTACTATTTTATGTAAACGCCCCATTCAAATTATAAGTCACTATCACGCCATTTCCCTTTTACAAGGATAATGTTCGCACTACCGTCTATCAACTATTTGAAAAATATATTCAAATTTTAATAAACATAGGTGAAACGCATTTCTTTTTTAAATTGCAAAAATCGAAAGATACAATATCTTCAAAATCACAACTAGAAAGGTAACTGTCCTTCCCCAAAACAAGTTAAAAATCCAACATAGTCTCATTCCCTAGTCCTTTCCTTTTACATGCATAATTATTAATCATCCACACATCTCTCTTAACAAACTTCAACACACTCCCCCATCACTTTCTCCAATTGGCCACCATCTATTAGCGCGCGACTTAGCAACAAATCAATCTCGAGCCACACAAGCTCCATATCGTCGCCACTAAACGTGCCACATCCACTACAGCCAAAATATCTCGATGTGTTTTGTACAACCACCACCCATGACTAGTATATTTGTTATTCATGGTGAAACAAGTTATATGCTGTACAAAAAAAACGACTTCACGTGACACCTTTCCATTCAATTCACTTCACTCGTGTCAAACAGCGCAACACAACAATTTTTCTCACTTTTCAGGCTAAAGACGCCTTCATACCTGTGACACATCTCACCCCAAAGCGTGTCCTCGTCAAAAGTCTTCCTTTTCACCACACATCTAATCTGAGTAAAAATGTTATTCAGTGATTTAAGTCCTCAACAACGTCGAAACACAACACTTACGATCACCTTTAAATAAACTACTTAAAAAATATGTGAAATGGAATTGGAACCCAGATTGTCAACAAGCTTTCACCACTCTCAAAGAGAGTTTAACCAGTAAACTAGTACTACACTTGTATCAAGTCGGTTTGCCATGCCGCCTTTATTGTGACGCATCCACCCAAGGGATCGCAGGCATACTCAAACAGGTACATCCAGACGGACAAGTACATCCTGTACAATATTTCAGCCGCGCCCTTAGAGCACATGAGAGAAACTACACCGTTTCCGAACTCGAGTGCCTCGCCATCGTCGAAAGTGTAGACAAATTCCGAATATACCTCACCGGTATAAAATTTACCATATACACAGATCACCAAGCTTTACAATGGCTTAAAACTATTTAAAAATCCGTAATGACGACTCTTTAGATGGAGCCTGAGACTATCTACCTATAATTACGAAATCCACTACCTCAAAGGCAGCCAACAGTACGAAACAGGTTTACTATCACGAAACCCCTTTGTAGGATTTATCAGTGCTGATATTATTAAACAGCATCAACCAACAGCATCCCCCTTCAACATTTATACAAACGGCTTACATACCATTACCCGAAAAGATGTAACTAAAATAATAATTCCCGAAACCCTGCAACATACTCTCATGAACAAAGTTCACCATGAATATAACCACCCAGGCATCTCTCAGATGACCCGCATAATTACTACCCAGTACTACTGTAAAGGTATCTCTAAATCTATAGAAAAATTTGTCAGGTCGTGTCACACCTGACAAATCATTAAAAGACCCAAAGGAAAACCCTATGGTGCCCTCGGACAAATTCCGCCCCCTCAACAACCATTCGACTTAATCTCTATAGATACCATAGCTGGATTTTCGAAATATGGACACTCCAAGACATATCTACACGTAATAGTGGATCATTTAACGCGATATGCTTGGACCTTTCCATCGAAGTCCACCAGTACCCAAACGTACATTCAAACCCTCAAAACTGTACTACAACAAGGATCTCCAAAACGTCTGTTATCTGACAGAGCGCCCGCTTTTACCTCAGAAAAATCCGTAAATTTCTGATAACACATGATATACAACCCATACTCACCACAGGTAATAACCCACAAGCAAATGGCTTAATAGAACGCCTAAATGCCACCATTACAGGCAAGCTCAGACTAGCTTATCTAGAAAATCCGAAAGCTTCCTGGACTCAACTAGTTAAGCGCGTCACTTAGACGTATAATAACACACCCCATTCTGTCACAAGTTTTCCACCCACCTGCTTAATGTTCAATGTTATTCCCCCAGATCTAAGAACTCATCTTAACCCATACTCCGAAATAACTATAGCTCGAGAGATAGCAAGCTCTCGTACCCAAATTAAGCTTAAAAAATATAAAGAAACATTTGATAAGCAGCACAGAACACCACATCTCGAAGTGAATGATCCTGTTTTGGTCAAAATTTATAGACATCCCAACACAGGTGTTTTAGCACCATATTTTACTGGACCATATACAGTAATTGAAATAATCTCTCCCAATGTCGTTCGAATAGATCGCCCCAATCAACCTCTCAATAGAGACAGTGACAACATACATGTCGATAAATTAAAATATTACACAGAGAATGTTCTATACATCACACCTCCACAACCCCGATTTGTTCAAAATCGACAGCGATTGTCTCAAGGGGAAAAATCTCAGTGAATTCAATCATTTGACTCCAGATATCTTCGAGACGAAACTATTCCGAATTATACCGCCTACAACCTCACAGCCCTTTTTGCATTTAAATCTCGGTATTTTCAAATAGGCAAGAAATATACCAACCTAAAAAAAAGAGAGATGTAAATAACAAACCTAACGAATATCCCGCGGAGGATGAGTGACTCCAGTAATAGAATCCCCGACGATAAACAGCGGCAATTGCCCTTTAGTCGACCCCGTTTCATGTATATACAACGTCCTCTCTCCCCGCTCAAAAAAGCTGTCATATAAATATCCGCTATCGGAATGATCGCCATGTGTAACACGTGTTTCACATCAACCATTTATATTTCCTCGAGAATTTCACAAATTCCCAGACAGAGGGTCATAAAAACACCGATGTTTACCAAAGGGATATGAACTAGCTACACACCACATTGATAACTTTTCTCTAGAAGAAATACTATTAATTTTATAACAATATTTAATTATATTTTTTGTATAAAATATCTTATTTTTTACCTTTCGATTATATATAATCACCAGTTTTTAATCCAACATTATTTTAAAAAATCAATTTTACTTCTATTTTTCACAATATTATTTTAGTATTACAAAAGATTTATTTGTTATCAAAAATCACTTTAATTCTTCATTATTATTACTTTTATATATTGAATGTTTGATTTTGTCCACTTAAACTTTATTCAACCACAATGATATTTCTATATATTTATTCATATTATATATTTGTTTTTATACCTTTATATAATATGACCATGTTTATCATTAACTATCGGGCATCCGCAGCAATCGTTTACAACAATCTATTTCTCTAACCACTTCAGTGTACTTTTCACTACTATCTATTTCTCTCTCTCTCTCTCTCTCAGCCATTGTTTCACATCAACATAGAAAAACGACAGTACTGCTTGACAATTTTTTTATTTCATTATTTCAACAAAATCTTTGAACACAGTTCCCCAGATTTAAAAATCCCAACTTCTGGCCTGAACACGTTTCAAAAATTTATTTCAATCATCCGCAGAGCACAATCACCAACGCATGCACAAAGTGTTCAAAACTCTCAATTTTTTAGTTCTAGCGGACCACAATCAACCTTTGATTTCAAGTCAAGATAGATCACCTACTGTCGCTACAACAATTCTACTTATCGCATGGCTCCATTTCACCCCTTTCAATCATATTAATGAACAACTTTTTCTTCAACAACTTTTCAACCCAATAACCCTACAATTATGACAAAGCACTGTAACCTTATGCAGGATCACAAGTGAAACATTGCCTAGGAAGACGCTCAAGTCTATATCCTCGCTTTGCACCTGGATCTAAATATTTGGTTACATGTGTAATACTTACAATTGCATATTCTTTAACCCCTAACCTTTTACTACGCTCGCCAATAATCTCTTAGAATCTCAATTTTTTTATCATCATTTTTTTTATCAAACAAAGGTTTTTATCTAAATTTCTCTTTTAAAATTAATACCATAACTTTTAAATTAAACATAAGATTTATATATACTTATTATTTTCCGATATATCCAAACGAGTCATCTTGTTATAGCCCTTTCTAACCTCACAGTTTAAATTAATTAAAATAAATTTTAATTACTTACCTGTGTTAGAGAGGCTTTACCCGTTTAAACCGGATAAACCCTTTCACTCCCGGGGCCCATCTATGGTAATTTAAACCAACAACCCTATATTGTATAATACTTATAACAAGATTATCATGTTGTATATAGAAACACATCTATAAATAATTATACGCATGATTGACATGTGTCATTGCAATACCATGTGTAATGTACTTTGTACAAATCGAGGATGAATAAATAAAACTATGCAATAGATTAAGAACTGAGCTAAAGCAAGATTGAGAAGAAAAATAACAACCCTAAAGAGGAATTTGGCAGGTCGTTCCATCAAGGTCATTGGGTGTAGAATACCGCAGACGCCCCACGCCCTTTGCACCCGCTCAAAGTCCATTCTCCCCTCGGAAAAGATATATAAAACCTCTGCCCTAGCCGAAAATATAGTCAATTCACCATAAGCGTGAGCCCTCGTCGGTTGTACCCAGGTCCACCTCATCGACCATGTTGACCAGTAAGAACTCTTCTATCTCCATCTTGCTCTTAGCTCGACTCCTATCTGTTCATGGAACTTTCCTACTACAACTGTGTCTCTTCGTTTTTTGTGTGTGGACATTACCAAGCTTTCCACTCTGCCTAAACCACGACTGCCTGTACTCTGTGAGAACTGTTAAAGGTCCTCCAAGGTGCAGAGAGGTACTGGAAAACTCTCCACGCCCTGACTGTCCCTCTCGGTTACTACAGGTTTGACCCTCGGTTATCACAGCTATAGCGAGAGTCGACAGGATACCTCATCACAGATAAGTCGACAGGATCTCACATCACATATATATATGTATTGAAAATATTGTTAAGTAAGGGGAATAGAAAGGGAATAAATTGGCCATAATGTATCCCATCATATCAAAAACTACCAATAATCTGGATAAATAACTAGACAAAATTTACATACTTATTTCTTGACATAATACCCTTGAGGGCACATCCAGTCTTCTCCCAGCTTTGCTTGCTCTTCACCTGGTCTTGCCGTGTTCTAACTGCTAACTCCTCGCTAACGCTTTCTAAATAACTGATAGCTAATCGATAAGTATTTTTTTAGATTCAAAAACACCCCCCTGCCAACCTTTGATCGGTCAAAAAAATTAGACTAAAGTGTTACTCTCAGTGATTAAATCACTAAGAGTAATAAAATAAAATTATAATATTTATGGAAGTTGATTAAACAATTCATGGGAATTTTTGATAATTTCTATTTAGAAAATAATAATCAACTAAACAATTTACCGGAATTCTAAAATTAATTTATGTGATTGGAATTATTTTTCTTCGTGAAGAATAATTAACTAAATAATTTGTATTAAATTCAATAAAATAAATATATAACTTAATTGAGAATAAATTTTTATTTAATGAAAATAATTAATTGAATAATTCATAATTATATAGTTGATCTATAAATGTGAATAAATTAACTCAAATTTGTTCAGGGCAGGACCCAATTGCTGATTGAATGTTCAGTTCTAATCCCCAATAAGTCCAGGTATTGTTGTTAATTTGGGCAAACACACAAATATGTACAGCTAGATATGGGAATAATATGGCATGCAAAATAAAAATAGAATGTAGTACATAGTGTATCCTCTAGTAGATATTCTTGGGACAGCATGGATATACACAGTAGCTGGGTTTCTCCCTGCGGCCATGCGGTTTTAGTTCTGTTGTTTTCTGTCTTTGTCCACATTTCTCTGTGACCACATATGGTCCACACCGATAGTAGGGCTCCAGTTAAATATGCCGGAATTTCTCCAAATGGAGCGAAAGGGTGTCCTTCAGGCTGCTGTATGTTCATTTTTGGCTACAGGATGTATCAGCATGATGTGTCATGGTAGCTTGTGGGATCCAGCCAATGTATATCCTGTTCATCCATCATCATCCTGAGAAGCCTGTTTAATATGATTTATTATAGTAGGACGTCTCATTGTTGGGTCTGTTTCCAAAAAAAAAAAACCCTACATATTTATAAAGAATAAAGGAATCTTGTTAAATTATATTTCGCTTTATTTATAAAATATGTGGAATTAATATTGTAACATATAAAATTAGAGGAAAGACAAACTTCAGGATGACACTGCAATTTATTTAAGACAAGCACAAATTAAAATTAATAAAATAGCAGAGAGGCAATGAGAAAATGTTTAGAGTGTATCAAAATACAAATATCGAAATTAAAAATATTTTCATAGAATAATAAATGAACTATTTTTAAAATAAAACTACAACCTTTCGCAATGAGTTTTCGTTTACTTCAAATGAACTATTACATATATTATATGTAAATATTTTAATTATTCAAATAGAAATATATCGATATAATAAATATCAGATATAATATATATGTCAGATCCTGTTGTTAACCTGTGTAAGATCCTGTTGACTCCTGTCGACTTACTGTGGGATTGGTGAATTGTGGTGAATCCTATGTCGGATT